>SKCR01001280.1:0-65504 GCA_019454045.1 Zanthoxylum bungeanum
TTGTGAATTTTGGTGGGGAATATATTCAAAATATTTTTTTAATTTGGAAGGTGATTTAATTGGATTTTGACATATGCTAAATGTGATTTGAATATTTTGGATTGGGCTTGGGCAGAATGGGCTTAGAAGGGTTGATAGGTGTGTGAGGTATGTGTGCTTTAACGGGTTGCGAGGGTTTTGGGCCGAGGCTAACAGTTAAAACATAGATTAATCGAGCGAACCCGAGGCTAAACAAATGAATTAAATTTGGCAAGGTATTTATTTTTTTGAATTTTCCCTTCCGACGTCTGTTTCCCGCGACTTATCAGGTAGTGCCTCCGTTCGAAGCTCATCATTGGGCTTTATGTAAAAATGCAGTGTCTACAACTATATCTATAGTGTTATGGGTCTTGTATGTAAGTGTTCCTAGAACATGCCAATATCGTCTAAGAGTGATTCGTGTGTGAATTATCAAGAGAGTTGCGGAATACTCACATTGATCGGTTGAGGAGATTTTAAAAATTCCCTCTTTGTTGGATGTGTTGGAAGCTTCGGAGCTTGAAATCGAGTTCCAAACTCTCGGGTGAGTTTCCCTATCACCTTGATCCACTCCTTCAAGTGCTAGCTTGAACAAAAATGAAAGAAAAATTTCTCCTCCAAGAAGCTATGGAGTTCGGCATTTTAAGAGAGAGAAGAGGGAATAATATTTTTGCATTTTGATTTCTAAAATCAATTACCAAAAACAAATCCAAAAAGATATATATTTGTTTTTCAAAAGTCAAAGTGTGTTAAGAAAGTTTCCATAATTGCTCTCAACTACTTCCATCAATTAGATTGACTAGTGATGTAAGTTGGTGGGTCCCACATTTTAATTCAAAATTCAAGTTGAGTGAAACTACACACACTTCGGGCTCGGTTTCGTTTAATCCGATTAAACGAATTTTGCCTCGCGTCGTAATTAAATCTAATTTAATTAAATAATAATGCCTCGCAAAATTATTAAGGAAGTCGCAAACGAATTAATTCTAAATTAACTCGTTCGCTTGAATTAAAATCCAATTTTAATTCCGCTTTGAAATCTAATTTCAATCAATATGTCCGATATATTATTTTAGCCCATTTAAATAAATTAAATAGAAAAATCCAATTTAACTATTAAATTTATTTTGCCGATTAATTCCAAATTAATCGCGTTCTCTCTTCCCGACGAATTTAATCCAAGATAAATTCATGATGCAATTAATCCCATATTAATTCTTTCTCTGTTAATTAATCACATATTAATTCTTGTCATAGTTAATCCCAGATTAATTTTCTCTTTCATAATTAATCCCAGATTAATTTTCCGTTCGAGTCAAATCTCAACGGTGAATCTTCGGGAAGCGACCCAAGAGATCCCTGGATATGTTGGTAGTAAATACAGTCATCGGACTATCCGAATACGTGCGTACCCAGTACCACATTCTTACCGATTTACAAGACATGGTTGGCTTCTAGCAAAGTACCGTTCCTACCCAATTCTCAATAAATATTCTTTAAAGGAATATGTAATTTTGGTGAGGTGTAGTATACGTAGTATTGCGTACTACGATCCAGTATGAAATGTCACATGTTAGGCCTGGGGCTGGAATTGTGTCTGCCCCGTACGAAGCATATATCGGATCACTGGTAACTAGTCTCTATAATCGGATAATCATGACCTTGTCACATTATCCCGATAGCTGCAGCATACAAGATTTTCAGTTCCGTATCCAGCGTGATCATCATCTCCATATGACTGAAGTGATACTTCCATCTTGACATCACATCCAATACACTACGATTCTCAGTATACCTAGAAGAGGCGTACTGATTGTCGCAAGTATTAGCGATGGAAGTCTCAGGTTAAGACCAAATACACCTACCCTGATTCGGACTCCCATAGAAACATAGTCATACTACCAATGGGATTCTGAGGGGTCCATTCAGAGCGAAGCTGTTTCCATACCATCGGTAAACAAAACCTCCGATTACACTTGCATGAGTATCCAATACCCAAATATATGAGAACTATGCCATTATGCCTCCATAATGCGCACAAGTACAATACTAGTCTATTCCGCATTATCAATGTCCAGTCTCGATAATACTACGACTAGGGATATTTAATGATTAAACCTTAGTGGATTAATATTGTCTCATATCTTATTAATCTGGTACTAATAATATGGACTTTTATCATTTATATATCCCGGTAATCCAATTACAAATGATAAAAGAGCAATTTCTTTTGTCACATAGTTAATTTGTACAACAATGTCATGTTTTGTACAAATAGTGATGCTATGGGTCATAATTGTCCAACATTGTATACATAGTATGTCCGAGATACTTGTATGCAGGGCACTACCTCTCCAGTATCTGATCCTCGAGTACGTCCTTAAAGTTCCATAAACAGGTTAGTAAGCTTTCTTAGATCATTCGAATGGTATTCCTTCGAGAATATTTATACTCTATATCAAAGTTAGGAATCTTCTTGAAGTTATTCAGCCTATCACCAGAAGTACAAAAAATGCTATGAAATTAGAGAGCAAAAATATAAGAAAAAGTTACCCAAAATGAATAGAATAACAAAGCTATAAGGAAGTAATGAAATCTTGAAAGATGAGAAAATATATAAAAGAAAGGGTAAGGCAAATTGACCCAAATTCTTGTATATTGAATATTAATGTATTGATAATTTTAATATGTTAGAGATTTAGGTGTGATGATGATTAAGTGGTTAATATGTATGAATATAAATAATATGGAATCAAATTGGGATATTGAGTTAATTAGGGGATTATGGATTTAAGAAATTTTTAAAGATTTTTTTGGTTATGTTTATGATCGTGAATATAAAATTGTAGTATGAGAGTTGAGTTAAGGAAGAAGGAAAGTGTGTTGGGCTTAAGGACATAAAGAAGATGGATTTAGAGCATCGCGACGCGTTCTGGTATTTTGAAGAATCATTTCTCTGGGTTTCACGCATCACGACGCGTAAGAGATTTGCATCACAACGCGAAAAGCGAAAATATGTGCACCTCCCTGGATGATCCGCATCGCGACGTGCGATCCATTAATGGCCTAAATTAGTTTTTCACCATATCAGCTTCACCCTAACACGCTAAAGGCTACCCTAAGAGTCTCGAATCAACCCGTATGTTTTTATTTGAAATCCAGATTTACTTTTTTTGCTTTTAGGGCGTTAGCCAGTTTTATTATCAGTTATGTTTTATTCAGCATATTTGAGAAATGATTGAGAAATCAAATGTTTTAAAACTGGAATTTTAAGTTTTTTCGGGACATGGGGGAAAAACCCACCCCAATATGTAACTTGAGACAGTTTGGAATTGACGGACAGAGAACATGTGCACATGTAGATGACTGAGGGGACGGCGAAACGTAACGCCTCTAGACCCTAGGTTCAGGGTCAAGTAGTAGCATGGATCAGCACTACCGGCTCTAGTTCAGTGGCTTGGGGGACGCCATACGTAATGCCCCAAGACCACCAGTTTCAGGGACAAGAGTGGCATGCTTTGGGGGACGACGATACGTAACGCCCCAAACTCATGGATTTTCATTCCTGGCTTTAGATAGGCATATGGGGGGACGGCGATACGTAACGCCCTCATACGTCAAGCTTTTCAGATACATACCAGATTTCATATTTCCAGATTTTCAGTATTCAGCTTTAGAAATCAGATTTTAGAACTAGTTTTCAGAATCCAATGCTTTAAAAGCAGATTTTCATAAATATGAGTTTTATAAAGGAGATTTCAGACATAATTTTCAGAAAAAATGGCTGTCATACAAAGTTACTTATGGCGCTTTGGTTTAAAAAATCAAATGTTTTGATATTAGTATTTCTGTTTTACAGTCCACTCACTTGGATCGTACAATGATCTAACCCCTGCCACTCCCAGTTTTCTGTGATTGTAGGTATTCTCGGAGGACGAACTTAGGAGGACGGATACTGATGTAGTCACTAGGGTTGGAGTCCATCAGTTCAAGTCAAAATGAGTGAGAGTCCAGTCAAGTCAAATAGAAGTTATATATTAGTGCCTGATTATGTGCCAGTCGATGTAAAGACATGTGTTTTTATGTATTCAATTATTAAGGTTAAGTTTGCATGTTCAGATGTTAATTTGGGCCATGGACCCATACTTATGATAAATAATTAGAGGAACGAGTGATAGTATTATCATGTTTTTTGAGTCAGAGGCTTATGGGGTTAGTACGGTCTATCCCATACCGATAACATTTCCCAGATCGAGGATGTTACAGTTTTGTGGCAGAAATTTTAATTTATGTTTCAAAATTATTGCATGATGGTTTCCATTTTATTTAATAATAATAGTTATTATTTCAAAATGGATTGCCAATATGCAAAAGAAATATGAGATAACTTTTATGTGTTAAGACTGTTAACACATAACTCACTGAGTGTACTAGACGATCATATATGGACTGAATTCTTAGTGTACTGCAAACTCTTTCATGGCAAGCTATGTCCTTTGATTTACAAATGTAAGGTTGGTGTAGAAATCACGACCAATAGCTACGTGCTTTGGGAACATGGTTTGGTGTGTAACTGCAGACGTTTTACATAAACATGTAGTTCACTCCTTCTTGCGAGAAGTAGATGAATATCTTTCTTAAGGGTTGATTCGGTACTTGAACGATTAGAGCGCTCAAGTCTTTCTATTTCAAATAGAAAGATTAATATTCATAATAGTTATGAATAAATTGTGTATTAGAGAATCAATGGTATTTAAGGTAAACAAAATAAAAGGGTATAACAGACAATATGACCCGACACTAATTATGAGATACTCTTGAAGGGCCAATCCTTATGCAATGACTATATCGATGAACACCGACGTAGTTTGACTTATATATCCATCTACGACAACCAGAGTCCAATTTCTAGTTTTTAGTGGAATAACCTTAAGTTAATAGAGTTTATTTAACATTCCGGGATTATTGAAACTCAGAACCGTAGGTCCATTTTGTCTCGTGCTAGCTTAATTTATTGTAACAAACTAAATATAATTGGATAGTTCAATTATATACTCACATACATATATTATTATTAATGGGATCAATAATATATTTTTTCACACATATAACTTCATATTATATTTAATATAAGGTTTTTATTAATAAATGATTATGGGATAATCATTTAATTTAATGCATATATATTAAATTATTTGATATATCATTTATTATAATGATGAATTTTTCAAATATGATTTGTAAAACTTCAATATTTCATTAATGTTTTTTATACTTTTAATGACCCAAAACTTTATAACAAAACTAAATGAGGTAATTAGAGAATTTAGATAAAAAAAATTTCGATTGTTAGCTGAAATTCTAGAGACGACCTGGTGGTCAATTTTAAACCAATTAAAACTAACCATAAGTAAATGTTTGGGGTATAAAGGGAAACTAAACAAGCCTAGCCTAAATTTGGGCCCAATAGATAGTAGAGATGCTAGCCCATTTCTTTTTTTTTTTTTTCTAGAAAATTCTAGGGCCTTTGAAGACGAATTAAAGGAACCAAAAAAAAATCAAGAAAAGGAAAAACCATTATTTTCCTTTTCTCTCTCTCTCTCGGTGGAACATTAGAAGCAACAAGGGAGTAAAATTTTTTCCCTTTATCTTCAACTTCAAAGATTAGCTCGTTTTTATTTCCCCAATCTAAGCCTAAGTTAGAGAAAGAAGCTTTGAGACTCCATTAACAAAGAAGGCATTTGAAATAAGGTAAGGATGCTTGACCCAAATCTTAAGTTTTCAATATTAAAGATTGTATGTTTGTTATGAGTTGTGGATTGAAACTGATGTGTTTATTGTTGATTGTCAGATTGTGTATTGAGAAAATTATATTTGAGTGATTCTAGGTATGTCATTGTAACATCTCGCCTTAGCAGCGATGTTACCGGCATGAGAGATGCTAAACTATCTCCATAAGCCTCTAATTCTAGAAAAATTTTGGCATGATGTATTCGTAACATCATGCAACCTGACCTATAGCCAGCATCTATTTACAACATGAAAATAAAATCTCGGCCTCAAGCTGGTATCTCAACATCAATGCAATCTAAGGGCCCATCTAATATGTAATGCAGACATATAAACACAATATAACCAGGGCTCCGTGCCCGAAATTACGCATATACAAAACAAGTTTTAAGATAAACTCATGCTCGGCATATTATAACCTATACAAACTATGACTTATACAATTTGACTATTATCCCCAAGACCTAGTGACTGGCTGACTGCAACGTTGCTATCTGGCTGCTCTGCAACTTTGAAATCCATAGCTGACCGTTCAAGTCGCCAACCTGCAAAACTCAAACATTGTAGTATAGTGAGTCATAAGACTCAGTAAGTAACTACGCTCCTACCTTGAGCGTCAAACACATGCAAAGTATGTATTCCATTTTATATATATCATTCCTAGTTTGTCTAGGTGACCATGCATTATAATAAATCTATCGGCATTTCTGAATCGGAACTGCCTATCTGATTCCTATTCATTTTTGAAAACATATTCTTTAATACTGCATCCGCTTATATGACCATACAACATTGAATCCGGTCTATCATTATTTATCGTGCTATTTACTGTGTCCACTGGCAAACATTACAATGAGTATTTGTAACTCATACACAAATCATATATTCACATACAGCTGAATGTACTATATATAGTCACATGAATCATGTTATAATCTAATAGCTATCTTATCAAAGTTATCTCTAGATTCCATAATCGATCCATTTATTCCAGTATTATTTGTTTCACATCAAATAATACATAAATGCAAACATAGCATACTTTACAGAGTTCCATATACACTCAATTCTCAAATACATTTATCATACATGTAACTCTTCAAATTACATAATTATATCTACGCTTTCGCTACGCTACTATGATATTCCACAATCTCATTCAAGTTATACTCTATTAATACACATATGTTCATATATATATATATATATATATATATATATATATCATAGCATAATCTAAAATCTCATGAGACGTTACTTTTATACCATAAACATATAAGTAATATTAATAATGCAGTGTCATGAATATGCATCTCAACTCAAAAACTTTTTCTAGAAATTCTTCTCTTTTGTAAAACTATAACTGAAATAAAAGTTCTTTCTGAAAATACTTTCTGAAATCTCTTTTCTGTACCAAATCCTTTTCTGAAGACTCTTCCTTTCACTAAAATCTTTTCTGAAAACTCTGTCTTGCACTCCTCTCTAAAACCGTCTTTCTAAATCCCTTTCTAAAAATCTTTTCTGAAAACTAAAATCTGAAATATTTTTCTAAAAACCAAAATCTGAAAATCAATATACGGTCATCTTGTACCAAAGTATCCATCTGGTGTTCAGGGGCGTTACGTATCGCCGTCCCCCCGAATACATCTGTGTTTAGGGGCGTTACGTCTCACGATCCCCCTAAACACCCTGCCGGTGACATGGGGCGTTACGTATTGCCGTCCCTCTCCGCCCAGGAATGTACCATCTGAGCGCTTAGGATCTAGGGGCGTTACATATCGCCATCCCCCTAGTCCCGCTCAAGGACCCGAGAGCGTCCCCTCAGTCCTCCACATATGCACATGTATCTAAATCCATCAATTCCAACAATGTACCTCTGGGATGGGTCAAATCCCAATCCCAAATCCATATGATATCCGTCAATTCCATATGTATCTCAAGTTACGTACTGAGGTGAGTTTTTCCCTCATGCCCCGAAAAACATAAAACCATGCTTTAAATCTCAAATCTGTAAGAAATATTTCCTGAAATATTTTTCTTTCAAAAAAGCTTGAAACTTTTCATTAAAACCTTTTTGAATTTCAAAATCATACTAAGCTCTAATTCAATCTTCTCAAAATCATAACACACATACATGCATATTCTTTTTTTTTTATGCTTTCACTTACCCTAGCCATGCTTCCTTATATGCTTATCTATATTTCTAATATCATATATGTACATGCATATATTCATGCATATCTATAAATAATGACATACAAATTCTAATCTTTATATGCTTCCATCTAATATTTATCTTATGATCTATTTGCTCAAATAACATACATTCGTATTGTCGAAAATATACATATGCAAACTTTCCTCATTCTAATTTATCAATTCATATTTGTACTTAGACAATCTTATTTCTTACATTTGTAAGAATCATTCTTATATCATAAACCATATACATACACACATCACCTATTTGCACAAATGTGTTTTCAATTCTTATTCTTGAGGCGTAATCATGTCATCATTTACATACACACATATTCAATTCCCATTTTTCTTATTTAGAAGTACATTTACATATCACTCTCTTCATGAAATCCTTTATACACAGTTTCATTTATACTTTCCAGTAGCCACACATTATACCACAATATTTGTATAACACACACATTACTCAAATATGCAATTGTATTAATTCATCAGCACTTACCCTTACAAATGCCAAAACTTATGCTCATGTTCAATTATACACATCATGAATATACTTACTTTATCACCTTATATAGCCATACATATACATATACTAACACTTACGTATTTCTGGATCCATTACAATTATAATGTTATATGTATATTGTTGACGGCTGATTTTGGTCTCAGGGCAATATTGGAATATCACCCCCGAGAAAATCCTCCTTCAATAGTGAATTTGTTTGGTTATGGGGGACCAAAGGCAAATTTAGCGAAAAACAGACAAACACACCAAACAACAAGGAGATTTAACGTGGTTCGGTGGATTTGGATCCGACCTACGTCCACAGACACAAAAGGGATGGTACTTTTATTACTTAAACACTCTTCTTGGATCTCCACAAGTCAGAGCTTGAAGATTCAGATCACTAGTTTTTGTTGATGATTTGATCATGATTTTACACATACTATGCCCTCTTATTTATAATAACACAGAAATCAGACTCCTATTTGCATAAGAAATCCTAGTTGAACTTTAGTCTTCTTTCCTTGTAAGGATTCCTAGTCCGATTCTCCCTTCTCTTTTCTTATTCCTTTTCGGATTCTGTCTTCATTTCCTTGTGAGAATAGGATAATCTGCTTATCTTATCCGCAAGAACGGGGTGTCGTCATCTTGAATACGTCTCGCCGTGTGATCGGTCTTTATGTGGTCGGTCATGACAGTCTTTTATGCTGAGAGTGTTCCTGCCGACCTTAAAGTGCTCGGTCATCCGAACCAAAGTGGTCGGTCTTCACATGTTGTGGTCGGGTCGGCTTCGGTAGTCTAATCCAGTCAGGGAATTACCCTCATGTCCTCGTCGTGCTGTCTTAATGTTATAGTGCCTGAAAACACCATCAACGTCTGTCCCCTAGTTCTCGGTTCCAACAAGCGTGCAAGTTGGTGCCAGGAACTATATAAAGAAGGTGTTTCTGACTTGCTCTGTTGGAGGTCGGTCCGGGGTCGAGAAATGCTTTGTTGCCTCTTTTTAAGCGTTTCGTCTTGAGACACGCAATCAGTCACGTCCGTTTAAATGCCTATCAAATCAACTTTAGGGTTTCTTCTAAGTTTGACACTTGTCAAACATCTGACGGGTTCCCGCCAAAAAAGGGAACGAATCGACCGTGCATAGGCGTCTTCACAGTGAGCTGATCTCAGCCGTCTGTTTAAACTTGGGAGACCCATTTTGCAGTCGACGCTTGGCGTTCATCCGGGCTCTTCCCTTAGATCCAATGGTCACGAGCGTCTTTGCCATGACTATAAGAGGGTGAGGCTTTCACTGTTCAATCTTTTTCGGCAATTTCTTCTTCTTTTCTGCAAATATCTTTGTGATTTGCCCGACTCCGTGCTTTCGAAGTTCAACCGTGGTCTTTTTCTTCCTCCGTGCTGTAAAAGTAAGGAACGGGCACACCGTACTGAACAACCTTATGCCTCTTCTGAGAAGATCAAGTAAGTTTTCTGAACGACCTCTGCCTTTTTTGTGTTCATGAATCTGTGTTTTGCTAGGGAAAGATTTATGGTTTGCTGGGTTCTGCTTTAGGGCACTTTTGGAGACCACCTGCTTTAGCTAACATGGAAACCATGGGTAGTTTCTTTTAGCCGTAGACTGACTTCTCCTTCCTTCTCTGTTTTTCTGTGGGTGTCAGGGATGTCTGACAGCAGTTCATCCCCTGAAAAGCATGCTAATATCTCAACTCCCCCTGCTGAGGAGCTCTCCTCGGGCTCGGGGGCACCTAGTGTAAAGACCTTGACACTACCCCCCAACTCCTTCTGAGATTGAACAAGACTCCTACCGTCAGAGGGTTCCTCGGAAGGACCCAGAGCCCAGTGAACTTGGGTCGTCGGCTCTGGACATGAAACGCCCCTCTAAGATAACTGAGGATGATCTGGCGCTGTTGCGGCAACGGTATGACATCCCAATAGATATTGCCCTTGAAGTTCCAGGCCCGATGGATCGTGCTAGTCAGCCTGATGAGGGCTCGGTGGCGCTTCTTTCTGTCTTTTTTGAGTGTGGGCTACGGCTGCCGATGCAACGTTATTTTGCTTGGATGCTGGCCAAGATGGAGATTGCCCCTTGCCAATTGAGCTTGAATAGCTGGAGGATTCTGGCCGGCATATATGTGGTCTTGCACCGGGCAGGTTTATGTGTACCTTGTTTGGAAGAGGTGAAGAGGTTATACCATTTGAAGTCTAACCCAAAGACTCACTACGGTTGGTATTACCTCTCTGCTTACGATAGCTCGTCCAACCTTGTCCAGAAACTCCCCGACTCCAACAAGAATTTCAAGGACCTTTGGTTCTGGGCCACTGGGGATTGGGGTCGGGTCCTGAGATCGTTTGAGGAGGACGTCTCGGTTCCGGATATCTTCACGGCTGGAGGTTAGGAGTTTAATACCCCTTCTTTCTTTCTTTATTCCCGTTCTTAGTTCTTTAGGTTTCTGACTTCTCTGGTTCCTCCCAGCTTGTTGGCGAGATGCTCCCAAGGTTTCTCGTCAGGTTCGGAGGCGGGTAGGCTGGGCTCGGGGGTATGCTGCCCACTGGAGGAAACTGGTCAATGATGCGGCCTTTGTTGAGTCAGGCCTTACTCGGACCGTCCCTCCGGAAGTCTCGGGTCGGATAGGTAGGTGTCTGCCGGCTGTTTTTATCATGTGCTTTATATGCTCGGGTTCTGACTCCATTTTTTCTTTTTGTAGGCATGTCGAAGAGGCCGAAGTTTCTTGAGAAGTTGGCCGGTACTATGAAGAAGGCCGGTCATGCCGAAACTGGAACTTCCCGGGCACAGCCTGATCCTGCTGAGGCTGGGAGGGCGTCTCAGGGGAGAGTTCAGCCGGCTGCTCGTGATCTGTCTTCTCCCGGTGCACAATCATCGGGGTCTGCTCATCTCACCAGTCCGCCGAAGCCCTTGAGGAAAAGGAGGCGTCAATTTGGGGCCGAGGAGACCGAGCTGGTCCAAGAGGAGAATGAGGATCCTATCCCGGGCAAGAAGAAGACGCTCGCCGGGGTAAAAAATCATCCGTGGGCTCCTCAAAAAAGCGAAAGGGTTCTGTAATCCTCGGGGTGGATGACCTGGGAGAAAGCATCCGGGAGGCCACTTCCCATTTAGTGCCGGCCTTCAATGAATTGGCCGAGGTGATTCCCCCTGAGGAGGTCTCGAGATATGAGGATATCTCGCCCGAGGCTGTGGTCACCGAGATGAGCTCTCAGATGGCAAAGGTAGTTCTATTCTCTTTTTCTTTTCTTGGTTTTTGGTTCCCGGTCTTCTTCATCTCGTATCTTGACTTTCTTTGTTTTTGTGCAGGCTACTTACCTTATGGCGAAGAACAAGGACCTTCTTTTGAGCCTGTTCTCCGAGGGTGGTCAGGCCCAGAGACTTCAGAATCGCCTTTCGGAAGTGGAGGCTAAATTGGTTGATCGGGAGGGGGTGATTCAGAACCTTGAGTTGACGGCCATTGAGAACTTCAAAGTTAATAAGGCTTTTAAGGCTGCTGCTGCGCTGGAGCGAAAGCTTGCTGACAATGCTCGGGAGGATTTGAAGACCGCCCAATCTGAAATTGGCGTGTTGAAGGCCAAGGTGGCCGGTGTTGAAAAAAAAAATAGAAGGCCAATGAAGAACAAATGGTGCGAGCCCGGGATGACTTTGAGAGGAAAGAGGCCGAGCTTGAGGAAAGAGAGGCCGACCTTGAGGCCGAGAAGGAGGCTATCCGCCTAGAGGGAGTTGGTGACTGTGCTGAGCTGATACCGATGGTGCTGCCAGGTTTGAATATGGATCATATTCATGCGGCTATCAGCTATTGCAAGGGGGATATCTCCGAGGAGGAATTCCAGAAATGGCTCCCCCCCTACCGAGGAGGTTATGAATCCCGACCTGATTTCGGTCGTCCCGGCTTCCGGAGCTTCCCAAGAATGACGATCTGATATTCCAGCTTCCGGCGAGGACTGCCTTGAGATCCCTCCTCCCGTCCCTGAAGTAGAGGTCTCCCGTGCAGCCGAGGATGAAGCAGCTGTTCCTCCTCCCGAGATCGAGCCAGTCCTTCCCCCATCTGAGCCAGTCGAGGAAGAAATTCCTGCCCCTGTGTGGGCTGAATGAGAAAGGGTAACCCGATCGGGGCCCTGTGTATACTTTAACTTTTTGTAATAACATTACAGTTTGTATTTTGACATACACACGTATATATTTTATGTGTCTTTCGTGTCTCTCTTTTTTTTTTCTTTTTCTGTTATCCGAACAATTTGAGACCCTTCAGGGGTCAATATGAACCGAAGGGGTACAGCCCGGCCCCGATCTGAGTAAAAGACTCGAAATCTGGGGGAATGTCACCTCCCCAATACAAAGGAACCGACTCGGTGGGACATAACCCGACCCCGAGCTGAGTGAGATACTTGGCTCTGGGGGAATGCTACCTCCCCAGTCCAAGGAAACCGACTCGGTGGGACATAACCCGACCCCGAGCTGTGTAAGATACTTGGCTCTGGGGGAATGCTACCTCCCCAGTCCGAAGGGCTGACTCGGTGGGACGTACCTCGACCCCGAGCTGAGTGGAAGCACTTGGACCTGGGGGAATGTTACCCCCCCCCCAGTCCAAAGAAACCGACTCGGTGGGACATAACCCGACCCCGAGCTGTGTAAAAGACTTGGACCTGGGGGAATGTTACCTCCCCAGTCCAAAGAAGCCGACTCGGTGAGACGCAACCCGACCCCGAGCTGAAATGAACACTTGGCCCTGGGGGAATGTTGCGTCCCCAGATCAAAAGGACGGACTCGGTGGGACGTAACCCGACCCGAGCTGAGAGAAACCAAGTGACCTCGGCGGAACGAATCCAGCCCCGGGCCGAATAAATAAGTGGCCTCGGCGGAACGAATCCAGCCCCGAGCCAGGTAATCCAAGTGGCCTCGACGGAACGAATCCAGCCCCGAGCCGAATAATTTTGGGACTTGTACAGAAGAGAAGTGAATCAACCTTTTGAAGTCCTCCCTAATCCGGCAGGGGCGTCCCTCTGCCAGACCGGCGAAAAATAAAAACAAGCTTCGGGAAATAAAATCAAAAGCCGGGGGTGACTTAGCACCTATCCCATGAAAACGTTTTTTGCAAAAAGAATAACAACATGGATGCCTCAAAACAGCGTCCTGCCCGAGGTCTCCAAAACACAATTCTGAATCTTTCAATTCAGCGTCCCGGCGAACCAGGATTCGGATCAAAAAGAGCGTTTGATTGGTAAGGGCACATCCTCTACACGTCGGTTCACTGGGGAGCCTGTGTATTGTATGAGGGCTCCTCCTTACCACGCTGGAGTAGGCACACGCTACAGGGGCACAACGCATCCCCGTACTGCGTCTCTCGCGGATCCGAGATGATGAATGGATCAAAGAGTGTCCGGGATACTAAGGGCACATTCCTCCTTAGGCCCGGCATTACTGGAGCTAGCAATCGTCACGGGGGCATCACCATCCCCCGTGCTATGCTTTCCCACGGATCCATTACATCGGGTAAGTGAGGATCAAAGAGTGTTCGATACATTAAGGGCATATTCCTCCTTATGTTCGGTAACACTGGAGCAAGCAATCGCCACAAGGGTATCATCCCTCCCCGTGCTATGCTTCTCACGGATCCTATGCATCGAGTATGTCCCTGAGGACCCCGAGCTGAATGAAACACTTGGTTCTGGGGGGATGTTACCTCCCCAGACCAATGAGGCATGACCCGGTGGGACGTAACCCGACCCCGAGCTGAAAAAGGTACTTGGAACTGAGGGAATGTTAGGTCCCAGTCCGAAGGGCTGACTCGGTGGGATGTACCCGACCTCGAGCTGAGAAAGGCACTTGGATCTGGGGGAATGTTACGTCCCCAGTCCGAAGGGCTGACTCGGTGGGATGTACCCGACCCCGAGCTGAGAAAGGCACTTGGATCTGGGGGAATGTTACGTCCCCAGTCCGAAGGGTTGACTCGGTGGGATATACCCGACCCCGAGCTGAGAAAGGCACTTGGACCTGGGGGAATGTCACGTCCCCAGTCCGAAGGGCTGACTCGGTGGGATATACCCGACCCCGAGCTGTTTGGAATATTAAGGGCGAATTTCTCCTTATGTTTTGGATTGTTGCATTGAGTATGTCCCCGGAGCTCTTTGCAAACTTTTATTTTTTAGAAGAGCGGATAAATAAAAAAAAAAATTTTATTGATACTTGGGGACATACTGCCCTTCTTACAACTCTCTGTGGGTCATTTTGAGAGAGGCTCTGTATTTGAATTCATGTCCCTTATTTGTTTGGCCAGGCGCCTGGGTTTCTATCTTCTTCTTCTCCCTGGTTCTTTTGTCGTTTTCGGTTGTCTTCTGTGATGCAGAGAGTTTCTCGTGAGAGAGTTGCAAAGCAGCTGCGAGCTGTTTTCTGGCTTCCGCACACAATTCCAATCCCCTCCCGAGTGGGGAATTTCAGTTTTAGGTGGTAGCAGGACATCGCGGCTTTTGTTTTCATCATGAAGGGTCGCCCGACGATGGCCTGGTAACTGTTCATGCAGTCTACTACAGTGAAGTCTGTCATGATCGTCCGGGTCCGAGGATGTGTCTCGACAGTTATTGCCAACTGTATTCTTCCTAGTGGGATGACGGCTGATCCTCCGAAACCGTATAAGGGAGTGCTATCGTTGGTCAGGGTTGCATATTCTACCCCTAGGTCGTCCAATGCTTCTCTGGAAATTATGTCAACTGCTCTCCCGGGATCCACTAGGATTCTGTCTACCTCCGACCCGCTGATGACTGCCTTGATTATCAATGCATCATCATGAGGGAAACTTACTCCTCGGGTATCCTCATCAGTGAACATTATTGGTACCGACCGGCCTCCCGGTAGTCCTGTGCCCTGCTCTGTTTCTAAGACATCTGGTCCTCAGGTTCTGCTGTAATCTTTCCTTGACCGGCTAGAGTTTCCGGCCAGTGTTCTTCCTCCTGCGATGATATTGATTTGGCGACCACGTGCTCTTTGTCTGGCTGTCATGACCTCGTGGTCAATGTATTTGTTGAGATACCCGTTTCGTGCTAGATCTTCAATTTGCTCTCGCAGATCTTTACATCCGTCTGTTGCATGTCCTTTGGATTTGTGGTGTACACAATAAGCCTTTTGGTTTCTTTTGTCCGGGGGGAATCTCCTTTGGTCGGGTTCTACTAAGAGGCATTTCCCCTGGATCTCCATGACAATTTGCCCTAGTGGTTTCTTTAGGGGAATGTATGCATCTTCCCCGACCACATGGTTTACTAGTGTCGGCGCCCTTCTCTCTTGATTGTCCCGGTGCAGTGGTTTGAACTCATTGTGCTTCGGGAGTGGTCTTCTGGATTCTCTTTCTGTTCGGCGGGGGGCACCCTCCCTTGCGGTTCTTTCTCTAATGGTGCTCCCTTTTCGGGATATTTTCTCCTCGTTCTCCAACAAAACGAATTTTCGGGCCACCTCCAGAGCGGTGGCGTAGTCCGGGGTGTCTTGGATCCTTAGGTGGGTCCATAGCCTTCCGACCTTCAAGGCTCCCTTTAAGCTTTCCAGGGCCTCGGGGGATTCATACCCTCCGACTTCGAGTACCATATTATGGTATCTTTCAATAAATATCTTCAGAGGTTCCTCGTCTCCTTGCTTCATAAGCCTTAGTTCTCCAATTGTCTTTCTGGGGACACAAGCCCCCTTGAAGTGTCGAATGAATGACCTCCTCAGTTGTGCAAAGTTGCTGATGCTCCTTGGGGCTAGGCTTCTATACCATAGAATGGCCGGTCCGGCCAGAGTTAGGGGGAACACTTTGCAGATGGCGTCCCCTGTTACCCGTTGCACCTCCATTAGCAGGACGAAACCTTCAATGTGGGTTTTGGGATCGGTATGGCCCTTGTATGGTGTCATGGTCGGCATGCTGAATCTTTTTGGGAATTTCTCTGATTTTATTTCTTCTGTGAGGGGGGACTCATCTTTGCCGTCCTGGACATCCCCTCTGTTTGCATTGGGATATACTCCTCATTTGATCAGCTCCTCCCGTAGCCAAGATTTCATGTTGATATCTTTGGTTCCACTCCGCCTCCTGCGGTCTCCTTTCTTTATGTTATCCCGGGGGTGGTGCTTCTCGTGGCCGGTATCTTCTCGTACTTATTCGTCATATTCTTTCTCCTTTCGCCGGGTGTTGCGAAGGCTATCATAGGAGGGGTCTGGTGACGATTTGTCACTCTCTTCCTCCCATGTGTCTTCGGTCTGGGAATCTCCCTGGACCAGTACAGACCTTACCTTGTAAGGATCTCTCCTCCGGGGCCTGTCCTCCTCACTTATATCGACAATTCTCTTTCCTTCTGCTATGTCGTTCTTTCGTCGGCTAGTCCCGGCCTCGAATTTTCCATCGTGTGCTCCTTATATCCTTTCCAACCGGTCTACTATGGTTTTTAGCAGAGTTTGGCTTTCCTCCCTTTCTTTCCTAAGGTTCTCCTCAACCTTCTCCATCCAATCTGCAGCCGAGCTCCCTGATGGTTGGTGGCTTCCGTCTTCCGCCATTGTCTTTCTATGCGAGTTGCTTTTTGTTGAGTCCCCACAGACGGCGCCAACTGTTGACGGCTGATTTTGGTCTCAGGGCAATATTGGAATATCACCCCCGAGAAAATCCTCCTTCAATAGTGAATTTGTTTGGTTATGAGGGACCAAAAACAAACTTTAGCAAAAGACAAATAATACGCCAATCGACAAGGAGATTTAACGTGGTTCGGCGGATCTTGGTCCGACCTACGTCCACGGGCACAAAAAAGGATGATACTTTTATTACTGAGATATGCTTCTCTGCTCTGTTTTGTGTTTACAAATCTGATGGTAATGATTCTAATGATGATTCTTAATGTTCTCCCCTTGTTCCTCCTCATTCTTCCTTGTTGTTGTTCTCTCTTTCTCTTGTCCTCCCTTCTTCTTCTTCCCACGTATCCTCCGTTTGTAAATCTTTTCTACCACTACGGACCTCATCCCGTAGGGACCCTTCCACATCGGTTCATCGTCATCACTCACATCGGCGACCCTTTTTCCATCTGCTATCTCTCATCTTCTTTGATTAGCTCTGGCTTCAAGCCCCTCATTATTCGTCTCTTCCATCCTCTCCAGTTTGTCCATCATGGATTTTAGAAGGATTTGATTTTCCTCCATATCTTTCCTCATATTTTCCTCCATCTTCTCCATCCAATCTGCTGTTGAACTCCCTGACGACCGGTGATTTCGATCTTCTGCCATCGTCTTACCACGCGAGCTGCTTTTTGTTGGAGCTCCCCACAGACGGCGCCAACTGTTGACGGCTGATTTTGGTCTCAGGGCAATATTGGAATATCACCCCCGAGAAAATCCTCCTTCAATAGTGAATTTGTTTGGTTATGGGGGACCAAAGGCAAATTTAGCGAAAAACAGACAAACACACCAAACAACAAGGAGATTTAACGTGGTTCGGTGGATTTGGATCCGACCTACGTCCACGGACACAAAATGGATGGTACTTTTATTACTTAAACACTCTTCTTGGATCTCCACAAGTCAGAGCTTGAAGATTCAGATCACTAGTTTTTGTTGATGATTTGATCATGATTTTACACATACTATGCCCTCCTATTTATAATAACACAGAAATCAGACTCATATTTGCATAAGAAAACCTAGTTGAACTTTAGTCTTCTATCATTGTAAGGATTTCTAGTCCGATTCTCCATTCTATTTTTATTCCTTTTCGGATTCTGTCTTCATTTCCTTGTGAGAGTAGGATAATCTGCTTATCTTATCCGCAAGAACGGGGTATCGTCATCTTGAATACGTCTCGCCGTGTGATCGGTCTTTATGTGGTCGGTCATGACAGTCTTTTATGCTGAGAGTGTTCCTGCCGACCTTAAAATGCTCGGTCATCCGAACCAAAGTGGTCGGTCTTCACATGTTGTGGTCGGGTCGGCTTCGGTAGTCTAATCCAGTCAGGGAATTACCCTCCTGTCCTCGTCGTGCTGTCTTAAATGTTATAGTGCCTGAAAACACCATCAACATATATATTTCAATCTCATTACAACACACCAAACTTACAAACTGCACTTCACATTCATAATCCATAAACATCACCAAATAAGCCTTCCAAAACATAGGTACATACTCATGAATGAAAATTAAAAATTCCAAATCACATAGATATTTCTACTATCATACTCATTTCTGATTAAACACATCACATCTTCAGCTTCTTTTCAACTATTAATACTACATCAAGACCTATAGTACGTCGAACTACTCATCCAGTTACTCAAACAATCATATTTTTACTCAAAACCTCTCATTAACAATCACCTTATCATTAACTTTACTTAACCATTTCCGAAATGATAAATATATATATATAACTATTTCAATTAACATATTCTTAACTTATTCGTTACATTCAAATACAGTGCTCACTCTTGCTTCTTGGTTTCATCTATATATCTTTCTTTTCTTTAACCCATTTTCCCATAAACCAAATTAAAACAAACTCTACTGTCCCTACTGCTGCTATTCTTATTATTATTTTTTTACTACTGTCTCCTCCACCCCAATCTCTATTGTCACGTCTTATACTACAACCATTACTATTGTTATTGCGTTATTCATACATTCATGTATTTATTTCCAAGATATTATACTCTACATTATCAACAGTACACTTAATATATCCAATCTCAACTTTATTCTACACTCAAATTTTTCCCCCCAAATCCTAGGGTTGTCACTGCCGATTCTTCTTCTTCACTAATTGATTCATCATCTTTTCATTTCATACAAAATACTTAATCTAGGTTATTTTTTTAACATACTTCTAACCCATTGTTTCACCTAATTTCGAAATTTATCTCAAAACCCAAATTATATTTTCAATAAAATTTAAGGAATTCATAGCATAGTATACTTACCGGTTTCTGCTTCCTTTCTGAACGTCCCTCTCTCTCGGCTTTCTTTCTTCTCGGTCACCATTCTTTCTCTTCTCATCTTCTATGCTTCGGTCTCTCCCTCTCTCCTTATTCTCTTCTCTATTTCTGCCTTGCTCCACTGCTCTCAGCTTCCCTCTCTTTTTTATTTTCTCTTGGTCTCTCTTCATTCATCTCTCCATTTTTCTCGATCTCTCTCTCTCTCTCCCTCTGGACTTTTCTTTCTCTCGATTTTTTTTTCTTCTATGCTTGCGCGTGTATATCTCTTAGCTGTGTGTGTGTAAATTAAATTTATGTATTTAAAATGTGTGTATACTAAATGTCCATGTCTGTGTGCGCTTACTAATTAAATGTGTAAAAATATCTAGGGTAAATCTCAATTAAACCCCTCAAATTAATTTAATATCTTATAATTAGTTTCTTATAAAAATTCCCATTTTATGACGCGGCCCCACACATGAGAATATTATTTACGCAACACGTTAAAATAATCTGGGATGTTACAGTCACATTAGTTAAAGCTTTAAGTGAAGGTGATAAGGTTTGGTGGTGTAGGGATGTTTGAAGTATGGTATGATGATAAATTATATGTTGTAATTGCTTGTGGTTGTATTGAAATGAGGTTTGGAATTAACCATGCAAGAAAAGAAAAATTTGGGTCTTGGAGTTAGCTTCACGTTACGAAGCCATTAGGCTTGCATCGCTACGTGCAACGAGACAAAATCTCAAATTTGGACTTGATGGGTACGCGTCGCGACGCAAGTAGGCCGGCGTCGCGACATGTAATAAGCCAGAACCTCTATTTTGATTATGCATTTCCAGCACCGCGACACGCGGAAACCAGTATCGTGACGCGAAACCAATTTGCTCACTGTCTTGACCCAACTTAGGTATGCATCGCGATGCCCAGGCCATCGTGTCGCGACGCGTGACCCTTTTAATTCAAATTTTTTTTAGCTTTCCCCACTTCATTCAAAGGGATAGAAGACATCCAAAGGGACCCCGTATCAAGATAAAAACACTTATGCATGACATGTAAAGGGGATAATTTAACTAGATTAAGAAACTTATTTTAATTTCGAGCCATGTTTTGCAACTCATGTTCTAAGTAAGTTTGTTCCAAACAGATACTTGATAGGAGCCGCGTTATCCCTAAGGGACATGAAATAGAGTTGACCGAACTTCCAATCTGTGAGTGGATGCTTTTTCTTTCAAAGTTCATTTCTATTCATGTAGGCATTGTATTTTTGCATGTGAAACCCGATGATGAGTCTCATTTGGAGGCACTACCTTTTGAGTCACGGAAGCCGCGGGAAACGAATATCGGAAGGGGAAATTCAGAATAAACAAGGTTCACTGTTTTCGTTCGTGCTGCGTTCGTGTATGCATTCGAACGGCAAACAGATTGCGGGCGTTCTTGTAGCGTTCGAGGAAGCGTTCGAACGATGTCGGTAATTCTGGTTTTGCTGCTAGCCTCAACCCAAGCCCAATTAGCCCACCAAGCCCATAAGACACATCCTAATTAAATCAAATATTAATTAAATTAAAAGTCAATTAAATAAAATATTTAAACCATTTACCAATTAAATAAAACATAAAATATAATCATACCTAATCTAAACCAATCAAATATAATCATACCAAGTTAAAATCAATCAACCAAAATATTATTCCCAAACTTAAAATATTGTATGCCTAATCAACATAAACTAAATATTCAACCTTCCCTATCTAGCCAAGATTTGTCCCCCCTCAATCTTTGACTTCCCTTATCCAACACCAAATCAAATCCCTTTCCTTGCCAAGCCTAACCCTTTGCCTATAAAAACAACAATTCACCAACCTTCTCAACCCTAGCTAGCTCATACACATAAGATACACATAACTCACACAAATCACAACACACCAAGAGCCCTAGCCACTCATTGCAATAACAAGAAGAAAAACACAAATAATCCCCTTCATCTCCCCCTAGCTACACACGCCCATCACAAAAAAAAAGAAGAAAAGAATTTCCAAACCCCCTCTCCAAGCTCTCCATAGCCGAACACACCAATATCCTCCATCCCCTCCATTGCCGAATTTTAAAAGCCCTTACCACCACCAACACAACAGTCCCTTTTACCATAAAACAGCAGCCCCTGCACCCCCCTAAAACACGCCTAAACAGCGCCTGAATCACCTTAAAACAGCAGCCCAAATACACTTAAAACATTGCCTAAAAAAACCTTAAAAACAGTAACATAAAATTGCATTCATAATCCTTAAAAGACACACACAAAAACTGCACTTAAAACTTTTAAAAAACACGCATAGCAGTCCACTAAAACAGAAGAACATGACCTGAAACAGTAAGCAGAAGACACGTCAAAAACAACAGCAAAAGACCGAGAACGACGACCCCAAACAGTGAGACAACGAACGAGAACAGTGAACCAGTAAACCGAAAGCGTTGCGGAGCATCCACCCTTCCGACGACCGTGTGCCGTACATCCGAGAGGTGATTTAAAAGGTTAGACCTGAGGGTACTTTTCACACTCATCTTTACGTGATTTTTGTTATTTATTTTGATTATATTTTACTTATTTGTTAAATCTCGTTTGTGTATGATGTGTGTTGTGGGTATTGGATGAATGAGAGATGTATCAACTCTTGCGGTATATCGGATGGAAACCCGGACATAAATTTCATAGCCGATTCCGAATGGACGGTAATATGATCTGTACTCGGGACACAACTCCACGTACCGCTTGAGTAAACGGCACCCTCTTTTGTTTTGTGTTGCTTTGTTTATTTAGTTTTCGTCACTTGAATTTTGTATGTTGTTTATTTATGCATGATTCAATCGAGCGCATAGGCTTAGTAAGTGGAATGAAAGATCCCCTATGGGGAGGGGTTGAAGCCCTTTACCACGATGCTTTGCCACGCCGGTTGATGTGTGTTCGGTTGGATGCGAGATACGTCCAATCGGGCATACTTAGTTTGATATTATTGTCTTTATCTTTTTATGCATGGTTCAATCAAGCGCATGGGCTTAGTAAGTGGAATGAAAGATCCCTTACGGGGAGGGGTTAAAACCCTTTACCACGATGCTTTGCCGCGCCGGTTGATGTGTGTTCGGATTGGATGTAAGATGTGTTCAATCGGGCATACTTGGTTTTGATATGATTAGCTTTGTTTTGTATGTTTGATGCGATCGAGCGCATTGGCTTAGTGAGTTAGTCGAAAGGTCCTCTCTTTGAGAGACCAAGAGCCCCAAAAGGCCACCTTTACGGCAGTACTTCGCCGCGCCCCTTTATTTTGTTGTTTATGTATCGCGTCCCATTTGATGCATCAGGTCTGTTCCCGTTCGAACGCGTTTACGAACGCAACTCGAACGCGTATGCATTTTTGCCTTATCATGCATCAGGTCTCATTTCTGTTCGAATGCGTTAACAAACGCCATACGAACGTGAGCATTCTGTTTTATTTCCGTTCGAACGCCTTCACGAACGTCATACGAACGTGAGCATTCTGTTTCATTTCCGTTCGAACGCGTTATCAAACGCCATACGAACGTGAGCATTCTATTTCATTTCCGTTCGAACGCGTTATCAAACGCCAAACGAACGCGAACCTTCTGTTTACCGTTCGAACGCGTTTACGAACGCTACACGAACGCGCGCACACTGAACTGAGTCTGTCTTAATCATATTCATGCATAATTGCCTCTTGGTTGATCTTTCTTGTATTATGTAGTCAATCATATCATTTGTATCCCTGCATTTATTCATTCTATGTGTTCTTGGGATGACATTCAAGCATGATTTGGCTGTTAGCATGTTATTTGGTTAATAGGTTCATGAGATAGTACTCAAGCATGATTAGGTTGTTCTTAGTTTTCTATATCATATGATTGAGGAATGTTCATGAGATTGCCATGAGATATTGCATGTTGTGATGAACTTATTGATGTATGCATATGAATTCAGAAGCATGATCCTCTTGGAAATAAGTGCTACTTAAGCCTGATTAAATTATTACATAAATCCTGTCATTACAAGTGGCATAAGTAAGGGACCATTCTGAACCCAACGATTTGAGGTCTTCCCTTGCGAGGGGTGAGTGCGGCCTTAAATCTCATTTTCCCGGTTCACACCGGGTGGCAACTCTATTATTCTCCGGTTTAGTCCCCCGTGGCTACTCCGTACTCCCGAACGGGCCGCGAGCCTGGGACAGCATGCGTCGCCCAGATTTCTGTGTTCCCACACTCTGGCGACTCCACTAGGGATAGAGAATTGGCCCCGAAATATTGTCTTGTGATGTTTGGATTTATGTTTTAATTGACCGTGTCTATAGTGGATAAAGTGAGGGTTTAATAAAAGGCATTCTAAGGCTATGTAATGGTTTGGTGTCTTCCTTCATTCACTACCTTTCTAGAAGGAAAAGCTGTGAAGGCACCTATATAGCCATCTACTCGTAGCCTATTGTGATGGACTAATTTGGAGGACTCGTTGTTTATTCCTGACACCAAGCGATAATAGCCTAAGAGGCTTGGGTATTTAAGTGAGCCTCGCTCCACCTTCCCTCTGGGGAATCTACAACGGGAAATCCATTTGACAGTCCGTCACACACCATAGCTCATTGGCACGTACCTTAGTGTATAAAAAGGGGTGCGCTCACTTGGTTGCTCGAACCCTTGAGTGGGGAGACCTAGTTGTGGGCCATCCTTCGCCGGTGAGAGCCTTTGTCTATACTCTTGCTAACCCCCCATAGACCGGGTTGGCCAAAGTAACAATTATTTCCTTGAATATGTGCTTATGGACCATCCTCATTTGGCTGCAGTTGGACTATTGTCAGAAATGCGGGCTTGCTGGGCCATTTAAACTGGGGCAAGTTCGTACCTTATGACTATTAGGCCCAAAGCTTCTAAAATGTTGATGGGCCATTCCGTAGAAATTATTACTTTGTGTTTGCAGTATCTTTTATGCTTGTGCTTGGGAACATCATCGTTTGGATCCATTTGGACCATTTGTCATGAGATGTGAACTCGTTGGGCCATTTAAACTGGAACGAGTTCATTCCTATGACAGTTAGCCCAAAAGCTTCTAAAATGATAATGGGCCGACTTGTTTGAAAATTTTAGTTGATTTAGTATGTTATATATGTTACATGCATCTCATGCACCCCATGCTTACATACATCATGTTAACCATTGTGTTCTAAAAGCCATCATAGATTCCCGTTGGGTTAGAAAAAAGGGAAGACTTACCAAAATACTGAGAACAGAAATGAGTGAATCAGATATTGAGGTATCCCGGATAGATCAGTTGGAAAATGGCTTCGCCAAGATTACTGAACAGTTGCAAGCCTTGACTACTTCCATGACAAATATGGCTGTGCCCCGTGCCGGGGGAAATTCTGAGAATGTGAGGCGTAATGAGCCTTCGAATGGGTTGGGGGATGATGTCCCCACTTTTGATGATGACATGGCAGAATATGCAACAGGCAGAGTGATTGGGTCTCAGGCAGAATTTCAGAAGCTTCGGGATCAGGTTGAAACAGTTACCCGCAAAATGAGGGGTAAGAACGAGGATTTGCTAGATTATGAGCCAATGACCTTCGGAGAACAGCTGCCAGCTCAGTTTAAAATGCCCGACATGGCCAAGTTTAATGGGAACGGAGACCCGAGGGTCCATCTGCAGTAATATGTCTCAGTCATGAGTTCAATGGGCCTATCACAGCGCCAAGTCCAAAAGATGTTTGGGATGTCACTCGAGGGGGCACTTGTGGTTTGGTATCACAGCCTTGAGAAGAAGGTTAAGGAAGATTGGAAGGAACTAGCTGATGCCTTTCTGAAGCAGTATGTTACGGACTTAGAGATTGACTTGTCACTCCGTGATTTGGAGAACACTAAGCAGAAGCCAGAGGAAAGTTTCAAAGAGTATGTGGATCACTGGAGAAGCCAGCTTTTGAAAATGCAGACTCGGCCCTCAGAGAATGACCAAATCAAAATGATCATCAAGGGCACCAAACCCTCTATTTATAGTAAGCTGAGGAGGATGACTTCGATGGTTTCTGATTTTCGACATTAAGGGAAACTGTCATGGATATTGAGGAAGAAGAGGCTGAAAATAGAAAGTTTTATGGCCATAATAGAAGAACTTTTGGGGGGCCTTCTGAGACCAAGCCCTCTACTGCCGAGGTCGCTACCGTCAAGAACAGGCGATTCTCCAATCTTGGTAGGCCTTTGTCAAATGTATTTGAAAAGCTGAAAATGCAAGGACTTCTAAAACCTTTGGAACCTAGGCCATTTCCGAACCCTGTGCCACCATACCTAAACCTAAACCAGTATTGTCACTTCCATCAAGAAAAAGGCCATGACACCGACAACTGTACCCGCCTTAGGCATGAGGTCCAGAACCTCATTGACTCCCATAAAATACCCAATCCAGAAAAAGAACAACCCAACACACACATGAATCCTCAACCATAAAGCCACTCAACCACCCAGGTTTCTTGCATTAAGATAAGGGATAACAGTGAAGAACCATAGGCCAAAGAAGAAAGCAATACTCCAATTAATGAAGTTATTCCTCCTAGTTATTTGATCCTGCATTTTTAAAAGACATTGATTTTGTCTATTTGTTCGAACCATTTTCTTAAATGATAATAAAGACGTCCATTTCGCTGAATCTCTTCCGCAATATGAGTACATTTGAGAAAAGCATTCAACCAGGGTACTATGAAACTCAGTGATGTTTAGAACACGGGGAATCCTCGAATAGCAAGCAGAAAAGATAAGATGGCCACTCTGAAATTGGGAAATGGGGGCAGTGAGAATATCAGACTTGTAAGGGAATTAGTTCACCAAGCCGATCAGCGTAGACAGATTAAAGCGGTGGCTTGCCTGAGGAAAGGAAGACTGAGCAGTCACCAAGAGAATTGGCAGAAGACCTAACCCGACGGGATAGGAACATTCATGCATGCATACACGTAACACATTTTGCATCCTTTTGTGTTTGTTTTATTTTGTGTTCACAGGTTTTAAAGAATAAAAAAGAAAGCGGCAAAGAACAAGCTAATCAGAAACGGTAAAAAGCATAGTATTGGATTCAGGTAATGATTCCAGGGTTGAGGCCCATTTGAGTTTGAGTTTCGGGTATGGCACTCTGAGGGGGGCGAGGCCCACATTAGCATCAACATCAGTCTTGCCGGATATGAAATCTGGAGGGCGAGGCCCACATCATTATCAGTAGCTTGGGGACGAGTCTCAGGGTTGAGGCCCATATCAGTATCAGTCTGGGGGCGATGCCCATATCAGTATCAGTTTAGGGCCGAGGCCCACATTAGTATCAGATCGGGGATAAAGCCCACATACAGCACAGTTCGGGAATACAGCCCAGGAGAATAAAGCTCTCTCTCAGCACGGTTCGGGAATACAGCCCAGGAGAATAAAACTCTCTCTCAGTACATTCCGGGAATACAGCCCAGAGGAATAAAGCTCTATCTTAACATAGCTCGGGAACAAAGCCTATGGGAATAAAGCCACTTTCAAAGCAGTTTGGGAACAAGGCCCAGGGGAATAAAGCTCACATTCAATACAGTTCGGGAATAAAGCCCACAGTCAGCTCAGATCAGAGAATAAAGCCCACATTCAACACAGTTCGGGAACAAGGCCCAGGGGAATAAAGCTCACATTCAACACAGTTCGGGAATAAAGCCCACAGTCAGCTCAGATCAGGGAATAAAGCCCACATCTAACACAATTGAGGAACAAAGCCCACAGTCAGCTCGGATCAAGGAATAAGGCTAACATTCAGTGCAGTTCGGGAATAAAGCCCACAGTCAGCTCAGATTAGGGAATAAAGCCCACATCTAACACAATTCAGGAAAAAAGCCCGCAGTCAGCTCAGATCGGGGGAATAAAGCCATATCTCTACACAGTTCGGGAATAAAGCCCAGAAGAAGAAAGCTCTATCTCAACGCAGTTCGGGATTAAAGCCCAAAGGTCAAAGAATCTCAGGATAACAAATGCCGAAAATGGCGCTCCAGAATGGAGCACACACACAACAAATGCCGAAAATGGAACTCCAAAAATGGAGCACGGTTCGGGAATGAACCAGGGGTCGCAGCACCTCACCACCTAAATCAACTTAACACATGGTAAGTCAAGTGACAGCTGGCGAGCCAGGTAAGTAGAAATGCATTGCATAACTTTGATAGGATTGTTCAAAGTCACACACTGCACAAGTCCCATCAAAGTGGGGGCGACTGTAGGTATTGTATTTTTGCATGTGAAACCCGATGATGAGTCTCATTTGGAGGCACTACCTTTTGAGTCATGGAAGCCGCGGGAAACGGATATCGGAAGGGGACATTCAGAATAAACAAGGTTCACTGTTTTCGTTCGTGCTGCATTCGTGTATGCGTTCGAACTGCAAACAGATTGCGGGCGTTCGTGTCGCGTTCGAGGAAGCGTTCGAACGATGTCGGTAATTCTGGTTTTGCTGCTAGCCTCAACCCAAGCCCAATTAGCCCACCAAGCCCATAAGACACATCCTAATTAAATCAAATATTAATTAAATTAAAAGTCAATTAAATAAAATATTTAAACTATTTACCAATTAAATAAAACATAAAATATAATCATACCTAATCTAACCAATCAAATATAATCATACCAAGTTAAAATCAATCAACAAAAAATATTCCCAAACTTAAAATATTGTATGCCTAATCAACATAAACTAAATATTCAATCTTCCCTATCTAGCCAAGATTTGTCCCCCTTCAATCTTTGACTTCCCTTATCCAACACCAATCAAATCCCTTTCTTGTCAAGCCTAACCCTTTGCCTATAAAAACAACCATTCATCAACCTTCTCAACCCTAGCTAGCTCATACACATAAGATACACATAACTCACACAAATCACAACACACCAAGAGCCCTAGCCACTCATTGCAATAACAAGAAGAAAAACACAAATAATCCCCTTCATCTCCCCCTAGCTACACACGCCCATCACAAAAAAAAAAAAAGAATTTCCAACCCCCCTCTCCAAGCTCTCCATAGCCGAACACACCAATATCCTCCATCCCCTCCATTGCCGAATTTTTAACAGCCCTTACCACCACCAACACAGCAGTCCCTTTTACCATAAAACAGCAGCCCCTGCACCCCCCTAAAACACGCCTAAACAGCGCCTGAATCACCTTAAAACAGCAGCCCAAATACACTTAAAACATTGCCTAAAAAAACCTTAAAAACAGTAACATAAAATTGCATTCATAATACTTAAAAGACACAACCAAAAACGGCACTTAGAACTTTTAAAAAACACGCATAGCAGTCCACTAAACAGAAGAACATGACCTGAAACAGTGAGCAGAAGACACGTCAAAAACAGCAGCAAAAGACCGAGAACGACGACCCCAAACAGTGAGACAACGAACGAGAACAGTGAACCAGTAAACCGAAAGAGTTGCGGAGCATCCACCCTTCCGACGACCGTGTTCCGTACATCCGAGAGGTGATTTAAAAGGTTAGACCTGAGGGTACTTTTCACACTAATCTTTACGTGATTTTTGTTATTTATTTTGATTATATTTTACTTATTTGTTAAATCTCGTTGTGTATGATGTGTGTTGTGGGTATTGGATGAATGAGAGATGTGTCAACTCTCGCGGTATATCAGATGGAAACCCGGACATAAATTTCATAGCCGATTCCGAATGGACGGTAATATGATCTGTACTCGGGACACAACTCCACGTACCGCTTGAGTAAACGGCACCTCTTTTGTTTTGTGTTGCTTTGTTTATTTAGTTTTCGTCACTTGAATTCTGTATGTTGTTTATTTATGCATGATTCAATCGAGCGCATAGGCTTAGTAAGTGGAATGAAAGATCCCCTATGGGGAGGGGTTGAAGCCCTTTACCACGATGCTTTGCCGCGCCGGTTGAATCGTGTTCGGATGGATGCGAGATACGTCCAATCGGGCATACTTAGTTTGATATTATTGTCTTTATCTTTTTATGCATGGTTCAATCAAGCGCATGGGCTTAGTAAGTGGAATGAAAGATCCCTTACGGGGAGGGGTTAAAACCCTTTACCACGATGCTTTGCCGCGCCGGTTGATGTGTGTTCGGATTGGATGTAAGATGTGTTCAATCGGGCATACTTGGTTTTGATATGATTAGCTTTGTTTTGTATGTTTGATGCGATCGAGCGCATGGGCTTAGTGAGTTAGTCGAAAAGTCCTCTCTTTGAGAGACCAAGAGCCCCAAAAGGCCACATTTACGGAAGTACTTCACCGCGCCCTTTTGTTTTGTTGTTTATGTATCGCGTCCCATTTCATGCATCAGGTCTGTTCCCGTTCGAACGCGTTCACGAACGCCATACGAACGTGAGCATTCTGTTTCATTTCCGTTCGAACGCGTTATCAAATGCCATACGAACGTGAGCATTCTGTTTCATTTTCATTCGAATGCGTTATCAAACGCCATACGAACGCGAACCTTCTGTTTACCGTTCGAACGCTTTTACGAACGCTACACGAACGCGCACACACTGAACTGAGTCTGTCTTAATCATATTCATGCACAATTGCCTCTTGGTTGATCTTTCTTGTATTATGTAGTCAATCATATCATTTGTATCCCTGCATTTATTCATTTTATGTGTTCTTGGGATGACATTCAAGTATGATTTGGCTGTTAGCATGTTATTTGGTTAATAGGTTCATGAGATAGTACTCAAGCATGATTAGGTTGTTCTTAGTTTTCTATATCATATGATTGAGGAATGTTCATGAGATTGCCATGAGATATTGCATGTTGTGATGAACTTGTTGATGTATGCATGTGAATTCAGTAGCATGATCCTCTTGGAAATCAGTGCTACTTAAGCCTGATTAAATTATTACATAAATCATGTCATTACAAGTGGCACAAGTAAGGGACCATTCCGAACCCAACGGTTTGAGGTCTTCCCTTGCGAGGGGTGAGTGCGGCCTTAAATCTCATTTTCCCGGTTCACACCAGGTGGCGACTCCATTATTCTCCGGTTTAGTCCCCCGTGGCTACTCCGTACTCTCGAACGGGCCGCGAGCCCGGGACAGCATGCGTCGCCCAGTTTTCTGTGTTCCCACAATTCACTTGTTATTGATCAAGATTTATTTTAAATGCTTTAGGGCGTTAGCCTGATTAATTATCAGTTATTTCTTATGTGAGAATGTTTTGGGAAATTTTAAGATTTAAAAGCATAAGTATTTATGATTTTGGAGGGATTGGGGAAAAACCCACCTCAGCTCTAACTTATGGACTTGACAGACAGAGAACATGTGCAAACGTAGTTCAGGGCTAGGGGACGGTGACTGGCGTGATCACACAAGTATAACGCAAGCGCACGTATTACTTGTTGGATAATATGACCCATAGCGTCACTATTTACACAGATCATTGTGTTGCTGTAGCAAATTAACTATGTAACAAGGAAATTGCACTCTCGTCATTTGTGATTAGATCACCATAGATATATATAAATGAAGAGAGGTCCTATGATTAGTTCCTGGATTGAGATGATATGAGACAGTATCAGTCCACGAAGGATTAATCATTAAATATCCCTAGCCGTAGTATTATCGAGACTGGACATCGATAATGCGGAATAGGCTAGTATTGCACTTGTGCGCGTTGTGAGGGCACAACGGCATAGTTTTCATATATATAAGTATTGGATACTTGTGCAAGTGCGATAGGAGGTCGTGTTTCACCGATGGTACGGGAAACAGCTTCGCTCTGGATAGACCCTTCGGAATCCCATTGGTATTATGACTAGGTGTCTATGGGAGGCCGAAATCAAGGTAGGTGTGTATAGTCTTAACCTGAGACTTACATCGCTAATACTTACGACAATCGGTAAACTTTGGTTTTGGTGGTGGGGGATCTTAACTGGTTCTGTGTTCACCTCTTCTGGGTTTATCAGAGAATCGTAGTGTATTGGATGTGATGTCAAGACGGAAGTGTCACTCCAGTCATAATGGAGATGATGTCACGCAGGATACGGTATTAGTGCTCTTAAGTGATGCGCATCCAATCGTGATATTATGACCAGGTCATGAATATCCATTATAGAGACTAGTTACCAGACATCCGATATGTGTTTCGGACGGGGCAGACACTTATCCAGCCCCAGCCCTAGCACGTGACTATCCGATACTGGGCCGATATGCACAATACATTAGTATACTACGCTTGATACAGATCTAGATATTCTTTGATGAATATGTCCGGAGAACTTGGGAAGACTTGGTGCTTTGCTAGGAGTCGACCTTGTCTCGTAAATCGGTAGAACGTAGTACTTGGTACGTACGTGATTCGGATACTCCGACGACCGTATTTACTGCCAGATTATCCGGGGATCTCATGGGTCGCTTCCCGATAATCCACCGATGACGCACAACTCGCACTCTTGAATAATCTGGGATTATAATAGAAGAGAGAGAAAATTAATCTAGGATTAATTACGGAGATTTTTATCCGGGATAAAATATCGTCTAGAGAGAGATAACGATTAATTCGAAATTAATCGATGAATTAATATATTCGATATATTAAACGAAATTAGATTTCGACGCGGAATTAAAATTAGATTTTAATTCGGGCAACGAGTTAATTTAGAATTAATTCGTCAGCGACGTAAATAATAATTTCGCCAGGCGCAATTATTTATTTAAATTCGATTGAATTAACGTCGCGACGTAAGCTCGGTATTTCGGAAATATCGAACCCGAACGCGTGAGTGCACGTGGGCCCACTTTCATTTGGAAACGTGTGGGGCCCACATGACACATGTCATTCTAATGAATTGCATGTAGATAGTGTACAATGCACTCAATGTTATTGCATGGAAATTGAGTGTTTGACACTCTAAGCCATTGCATGTTTTGTGTCATAATTTTATTATTAATTTAATAAATATTATGGCATAAATATAAATTGATTTTTGGTAAATCATTTTAACTTAACACAAAACATTTCATCTCTCTCAAAATGCTCTCTTCTCTCACGCCCAAATGGGCACAATGCTCACTGGTTTTGAACCAGAAAAACGTGAGCAATAGGGAAGCTAAAAGTGGTTTCTCATGGTGAGAAATCAAGTGCTAGCACACTTACAAGTCTTGCGAAGGTGGTAGGGAGGTTCTACCATGAGACGGGATCCATCCGACGAAGCTAGGAGCTCCGTTTTCTCACTCAATTTTCTGTTTTTGTAGGCAGTGGACTGCATGCAGTAGGCTTACATGGCAGTGCGTTTTTGGGTTCATTTGTCTTCAAATCGACTCTACCGATCAATGTGAGTATTCCGCTACCTCCGTTGATGTGTTCACACATAATTTCATGTCTTGTTTGATCTTGGGACCTTAAATAAACCAACAATGGCATCAAGAGCTAATGTTGCAATCATGAAATTTGTAGGGCTTAAAATTTGGGTAAATGTTTGTTAAGCATGATTTGAATAAATTGATTGTTTGAGTATGCTTATAACATGTTTAAATTCATTTTGGTTGGACTAATTTGATGAAAAATGATTTGGAATTATTTTCCTCAAAATTAACACCTTGGCCGAATATGTATGATATTGGAATTCTTGGAATTTTTCATTATTAATTCATTGGATGAGCTGTAATGGAGTAGGATGATGTTAATTTAAGATTGAATTGGATTTAATTTTAAATTTAACAAAAACCCCAAAATACTTGTGTTGGCCGAATGGTGCCTTTGCCCTAATGTCTTGGTAATTTTGGTTTTGTGACATTGGATGTGTATGAAATCAAATCGGATGGTGATTTGATGTCGATTGTAGGTTCGATTGGATCGAAACCAAATCGGACACAAAATCCCTCATTGGCCAAGAGCATGAAAGCATGTAAATGGGTTTGATTTTTCATTATGTATGTTTGACATGTGATAATGAATTGAGTATGATTAATAAGACTAATTTGGTGTTTTAAAAATATTGATTTAGTCGATTAATCATGTAATACACCTTTGGTAATTAAATTGCGTAATTGGATTAGTGTAATTTAATTATTTAGGCTTAAATTGGATTTGGGCTTTAATGTGTTTAATTGGGCCTTTTGGGTTGATTTATCAAGTTTGGTTTAGGCCAAATGGATTGGATCCAATTGGGCCCCAAACCTTAACCATAAAGCCAATTGTGACTAATGAACCTTTAAAGTTTAATTGGGCCTAATGGGCCGAATTGATTTCTAAGGCATTTTGGGTGATTCCACTATGGGGCTTTGGTTGCCGAAGCCCATGCCTAAAGAAATTAATTGAAGCCCATTAGACTTAAATTAAATTGACGTTGGACGTTAATCGGACTTTGAGGCCCGACACGATTGAATTGGAATTTAAATCGTAAAAGGTTTATTAAATATAAAGTGCAATATTTAATTTGGAATTGAATAGTGAATTAGTATTAAATATGTTAAATTGGATTTAATTATGTAGTTTAATTTAATTCATGAATTCGTACTTTGAGTACTTATTCGCAAAAACGAGTTTGACTCGATCAAAATCAAATCGTTGTTTGAACATTGGATGATCACTTAATTATCAGATTAATTAATTTGATTAGATTGATTGATAGCATGCTTATGTGTGTGAATACATGGTTGTGTTGAATGAATAATGTATAATCGGATGGATACTAGTCGGGTGGGCAATTTTTGAAATTGTTGTAATAAATTCGATTTATTAAATTGGACCTGCGTGTCCAGCCTTATCACCTTCTTTCTCTTTGTATTCTCTTCTCACCTATTCCCCTCTATGTATATGAGATTTCTTTAGAAGTGTAGTGTAACGGGTAGAAGTAGTACAAGTGCTAGCTTGAGTGAGAAAGGGAGAGATTTGATCTAGGATCAATGTGTTAAGTATCCATCCGCATATCATTATTATTTTATTTCATACTCGCTTTATTATGTATTTAGAATGCATGTTTAAGGGTGTATGATGATGAGACCTTAACAAAGATAATTAAATTGGTAGCCAATTTGCACGCGAAAATCCCTCAATCTATATTAAGCAAATATCCTTCCATTGAATGATTCTTGTTCAAGATCCGAAGTTGGCATTGGTTTGTTTTTGACCAAAGTCAAGACCTTTGTCAATAAAGGATGTACTTGAATCATGAGAGTTTTGTTGCATATCGGTGTCTTGTCCAATCGTGATTTTTATTGGCCAAAGTCAAGGTCACTTTTTGTCCAATGACATTGATTACGAAACTTTCCTCGTCAATGGGTCCCGCTTAACTGGAATCATTAGGTTTGTTTTTGGCCAAAGCCAAGGCCTAGATGATTCGGAGGATAGGGTTAGGAAAATGTAATGGATACATTGACATTATACATATGTTTCGGACTTGGATGTCCACCTAACCGGATCTAGGAATTGGATGAGATCCAATTGATCTGTGAGATCTACCTAGCTAATAGCATACAGCTTTTTATTGGCCAAAGTCAGGGTTGTGTGTTATTTAATAGGATCATAGCCCACTAGGAAACACGGTTTCCCGAGTACTCCACAGAGGGTTAGAGGCTCGACGAAAAATACTGGGAGGCAAGTATTGAATTTGCAACATTCGTTCAATTACTCGCTAAACACGCTCATTTTATTTTACTCGTCATATTAATCAAAAGTATTAGTCGGACTAATATTTTATGTTGTTTTAAAAATATATATAGTTGGACTATATACAAACTCATTCAATATATAGTTGATTTTGTAATTGGATTATAGTAATCAATATAATTGAATTAAATGATAGTTGATTTTATAATGGGATTATAGTAATCAATATTAAAATTATAGTTGATTAAATAATTGGATTATTGTAATCATTATAATAAATAGTACCTTAATAAAATTGATTAAATAGTTGGACTATTGAAATCAAGAAAGAATTGAAAGGTTGAATATTTAAAATATATAATCCTTGGATTAAATGTTTTAAATGATTTAATTTTCAATTGGGAATTTATAATAGGTTAATTTATTTGATAAAATAACTTATTATGACTAAGCCCAAAATTAAGCAAATAGTAGAGCATAAAGTCTTTGGAAGATTTATGTGATGATGACTTTAGTGCTTAATTAATATACTTATAATAAATCTATCTTTAGATTTAAAAGTATTAAAATTGCAATTAATAATTCTTGGAGAATTAATTGACTATTCTAGTGGACAAAAGTCAAAGTTTGCAATTGGGCATGTAGCACAAGGTGCACATCATTTCGATATTCTAAAACCCAAGTGGTTTGTGAAATATTGAAAAGGATAATTGACATATCCCAAAGTGACTACCATTTGGATATGGAAGACACGAAGGAATTAAAGAAAGGGCGAGGCTCTAACTTTAAAATATTTGTCAAAGTTATGTTCACTACTAGTATTAAAATTGGATTTTAAATACTTAGTGTGGTACATAAAATATATGTATTGACGTTCAGAATCCGCTGTGAGCTGGATACTGGCTTCAAGCCAAGATTTCTCTGCGAATTGGAAACGGGACGAAAGTCGCTGTTTCGACCGTAGATACCTAAGTTTAGGAACTGCCCTTTGGGTATGTACTTAAATTAGGAAATGTTATAATGTAACTAGTTTATCTAGAGACATTATCTCTATATCAGTGTTTAATCCATTGCGGATAAAACCTTTATATTCTAGAACACTAAAGTGTTTCAATATATAAAGATGATACTGAGATAAATACATTGGATGTAAATAACAGAATTTATATTTTGAATATAAAGAAAAATCTCAAACATATAAAATGACAAATAAATAGCTCAAATTGATTTGATCAATGGAGACTTATTTGTGGCATTGTTGTCTGGGACACAATTAAACAAGACTCGTATATCCACACTTTTAAAGAGTGGGTACTAGGACTGATTTTACTATTCAAATAAGGTCTACGAATCTAGTTTATTAGGTTAAATACCTAAAATACTATTTACTTGGTAATAGTAAAAGTGCCACCGATCTGTTAGCCCTATTCATGGTGAAGTAAGTGGGCCCATATCTAGCTAGGCTAGATGTGAACATGAATATTTCGTGACCTTAACGGACGTGACATCACGTTGTGGTTATGTGTTTCTTTTGAAGAACACAGATAGGAAACTTTAGAGTTTCGACACGAAGTAGACAAACAGATCGGCTATAGTGTTATTCCGCCACGGTAAAACCGTAATGGAAAATACTTAAGCAGTAAGTTTCATACGTACATGAAAGAGTACGGTATTCTTTCATATGAGGACTCCTCCCGAGACACGTCAGTTAGACGGTGTGTCCAAAATAAAACCGAATTTTGTTGGACATGATAAGATTTATCACGAGTCGCTCTGAGCTACTATTACCTTCTACAGGATATGTATTAACAGTGCAAAAACTTATTTAGAATAAGGTTCCATATAAATCTGTTTGACAGATATCATATAGGATATGAACAGGGAAGAAACGAGGTTTCTCATTCCTGATAATTTGGGTATGCCAGGCATAGAGTTTGGATGATACCAAACTAAGGACCCAAATTGGATAAGTGCCAATATAGGTTATCCTAAGGGAAACCTTAAGTATAGTACTTGTAATCCCACATGAGAACAATATAATTGTTGCTCACCATGCGGTTTCCTAAGAGGAATACCGATATGCAGTGGTCAGTGGGAGGATAGTGATACTCGATGAAAAATCGGAGTGATACTGTTCTAGGCACGAAGTCCTTAATGGAAGACAAATAGTTCATCTATGATGAAACTATACCATTAATCTTCAAATACACAAGAAACTCGTAGATCGGATAGAGTCAGAAAACAACCTAGGGTATGGGTTTCTGATCTCACCTCATAAAGATGTCAATCTTATGGTGGTGTACCATCCGACTACGTTATGAGGAAGTGATACGAGGTATCGACTCCCTGTTATTGTAAAATGCCATGAGTCCGAAATGGATTCCATGTATAACAACTATGTTTGGATACTAGTTGTTGTACCACAAGGCGTTGTGCCTATTGGTACTATAAATGTCTTCAAGGAAGACATACATGGAAGGCAACATACCAACGTGCAAAGCTAAGCTTTTGACGGAAAGGTATCGTTATCAACATTATGTTAATAACGGTTCAACCTTTTACCTGTTGCCATGGTAAATCCATTTTGAAGATGCTTGAAAATAACTGTATATTTCATTTATGAAATGTGCCAGTTACAGATCAAAATCGCTTTCCTGAAAAGGAAACCTTTTGGAGGATGTCTACAACATCCTGACGATTTTGTATAACCGACAAACAAGGTTTGCGGGTTATTCGATCCATGTTTGGATTGATGCAAGCATAAGGTTCTTGGAACTGTCGTTTTGAAATAATCATAATGGTTTATGATTTGACTCAAAACGAAATAATTCTTGTGTATATAAGGAGGTTAGTGGGAGAGCGCACTGACAAGTATATTCCCATAAAGCTATTTTTGAAAGCTTGGCTTTCAATAGAAATTCTCCGTAGAATTCTGGGGAGTAACAACCTTTATTCAAGGAATAAAGATCTACTGGGATAGATTTGGAGTTGTTAACACTCTCTGGGAAATTGTACATTTAAAATGTACTTGTATTGGTGTCTCATACGCTTCGAGCATATGGAGTCACAATCGGGTCAATCCAAGTGATAGTCACTGGATTGAAGTTAAGAACATCTGTTAGTATCTCTGAGAACTAAAGATGCTATCTTAAACTATGGAGAATGAGAACTTGAAGTGACTGGGATCACCACTGCAAGTTTCCAAACAATTAAATACTGTGGTACTATAAAGTTTGAATAACGGGACAGTGAGCTGGAAATCTTCCAAGCAAGATAACTGTTGCCGAATAAACAACAAATTCGGATTATTGCTGCAGCTGAGGCAGCAATAGAAGCCATTTGGATCGATAATAAATCTAATTAGATTAGATATAGTTCTGTTAGCAGCTGAGCTAGGCGTCAGCACAGGCTAAGGAATTAAAGGTCTCATCGACGATCCAGATATATACTTCTATATCATCTGATTCGTTCGGATCATACATCGTGGAGATGTGATGATCGTATAAATCGCGTCAGACGATGATCGAACAAATCCGCTGACGAAAACCTTTCCTCAGCAATTTGAGCGAACCTTACATAGTTCGGGTGTAGGACACTCGAGTGACTGGCTATGTGCCAAGTGGGAGATTGTTGGATAATATGACCCATAGCGTCACTATTTGCACAGATCATTGTGTTGCTGTAGCAAATTAACTATAACAAGGAAATTGCACTCTCGTCATTTGTGATTAGATCACCATAGATATATATAATGAAGAGAGGTGCCTATGATTAGTTCCTATTGAGATGATATGAGACAGTATCAGTCCACGAAGGATTAATCATTAAATATCCCTAGCCGTAGTATTATCGAGACTGGACATCGATAATGCGGAATAGGCTAGTATTGCACTTGTGCGCGTTGTGAGGGCACAACGGCATAGTTCTCATATATATAAGTATTGGATACTTGTGCAAGTGCGATAGGAGGTCGTGTTTCACCGATGGTACGGGAAACAGCTTCGCTCTGGATAGACCCTTCGGAATCCCATTGGTATTATGACTAGGTGTCTATGGGAGGCCGAAATCAAGGTAGGTGTGTATAGTCTTAACCTGAGACTTACATCGCTAACTTACGACAATCGGTAAACTTTGGTTTGGGTGGTGGGGGATCTTAACTGGTTCTGTGTTCACCTCTTCTGGGTTTATCAGAGAATCGTAGTGTATTGGATGTGATGTCAAGACGGAAGTGTCACTCCAGTCATAATGGAGATGATGTCACGCAGGATACGGTATTAGTGCTCTTAAGTGATGCGCATCCAATCGTGATATTATGACCAGGTCATGAATATCCGATTATAGAGACTAGTTACCAGACATCCGATATGTGTTTCGGACGGGGCAGACACTTATCCAGCCCCAGCCCTAGCACGTGACTATCCGATACTGGGCCGATATGCACAATACATTAGTATACTACGCTTGATACAGATCTAGATATTCTTTGATGAATATGTCCGGAGAACTTGGGAAGACTTGGTGCTTTGCTAGGAGTCGACCTTGTCTCGTAAATCGGTAGAACGTAGTACTTGGTACGTACGTGATTCGGATACTCCGACGACCGTATTTACTGCCAGATTATCCGGGGATCTCATGGGTCGCTTCCCGATAATCCACTGATGACGCACAACTCGCACTCTTGAATAATCTGGGATTATAATAGAAGAGAGAGAAATTAATCTAGGATTAATTACGGAGATATTTTATCCGGGATAAAATATCGTCTAGAGAGAGATAACGATTAATTCGGAATTAATCGATGAATTAATATATTCGATATATTAAACGAAATTAGATTTCGACGCGGAATTAAAATTAGATTTTAATTCGGGCAAACGAGTTAATTTAGAATTAATTCGTCAGCGACGTAAATAATAATTTCGCCAGGCGCAATTATTTATTTAAATTCGATTGAATTAACGTCGCGACGTAAGCTCGGTATTTCGGAAATATCGAACCCGAACGCGTGAGTGCACGTGGGCCCACTTTCATTTGGAAACGTGTGGGGCCCACATGACACATGTCATTCTAATGCATTGCATGTAGATAGTGTACAATGCACTCAATGTTATTGCATGGAAATTGAGTGTTTGACACTCTAAGCCATTGCATGTTTTGTGTCATAATTTTATTATTAATTTAATAAATATTATGGCATAAATATAAATTGATTTTTGGTAAATCATTTTAACTTAACACAAAAACATTCATCTCTCTCAAAATGCTCTCTTCTCTCACGCCCAAATGGGCACAATGCTCACTGGTTTTGAACCAGAAAAACGTGAGCAATATGGAAGCTAAGAGTGGTTTCTCATGGTGAGAAATCAAGTGCTAGCACACTTACAAGTCTTGCGAAGGTGGTAGGGAGGTTCGACCATGAGACGGGATCCATCCGACGAAGCTAGGAGCTCCGTTTTCTCACTCGATTTTCTGTTTTTGTAGGCAGTGGACTGCATGCAGTAGGCTTACATGGCAGTGCATTTTTGGGTTCATTTGTCTTCAAATCGACTCTACCGATCAATGTGAGTATTCCGCTACCTCCGTTGATGTGTTCACACATAATTTCATGTCTTGTTTGATCTTGGGACCTTAGAATAAACCAACATTACTCAAGTAGAATAAATGTATCGATCCCACGAGGACTTAATACCCAAGCTATTAATTATTAAAGCCAAATTTTTACGAATATCTAATAGATTGGATTGTTGATTGGATGGTGACTTTAAACTTAAAACAAGTAAATAAAATAGCGCGAAAGTGAATTGAAAGAAAATTCAATATTATTAAACTATCTACGGTTGTGAATCCTTCCAATATCTTTTAAAGATGAAGAAGTTATCCCATGTTTGTGCAATATGTTATTTTATTAACCTAGAACACGAAATTATGCAGAAGCCTCTGTCGATGGCGAGCTACAAATACCCAGTGTAACCCAATTAATCATATGTCTATGTCAACCAAGTTATCTGAATTCATTAAGATTAAGTTCCACTTGTGGCTACCCCCGTCTGACAGGTATATGTCTATCCTGGAAGGAAATCTATTGAGGGGTATCTAATCCTTAAGGGAGATCGTGGGTATTAAGTCTAAGGCTGAAACCTAAAATTCATTTGTCAAGTTTATTTTAAGTTTACCATATCAATCTTATTAATAGCCAGTTAACAAGAAGGATTAAGCTTAAGACTTAATAAATAAACCTTTATATTATCCAAGACACAAAATAACCTCTTATAAATCGGTGATATTGGAATTCATCACAACCCCAGATAACAGGTTTAGTTACAACACATATCTAGGACTAGTAAAAGCTTAAATAAAGTGAATGACATAAAGTAAATGCTTGAAATTAAAAAGGTAATTAAAGCAATAAAGAAAATACTGAGGTTTGAGGATCCACTTTTATTACTTCTATTTTAGATATCTCCCTTATTATAATATATTAACTTTGCATGATAATTACCAACCGACCATATAGGCGGTATCCTGATTAAGTCAAATTTAAGATTAATTCCAACCGACCATAAAGGTGGTATCCAATTTAATCAGGTTAAAACCAATTTTATTAAGTCCAACCGACCATAAAGGCGGTATCCCATTAAGTCAGGTTTTAAATAGTTTATATATTATAATTAAGGGAGATTAATCTAAATATTATAATAAAAGCTTAACCTTTCATCATAGTAGAGTGGAGTTGCCTCCTCATGCTGAATAGTAAAATAAAGACTGAAAAGTGAAGAAAAGAAAGTATTTTTGCGTAAAGTAAATAAAATTAAATATAGAAAGCTGTAAATAAACAAACAAGATACAATCTTCTTAGTATTCTTAAGGAATTCCTTAGAAGAAAGTATGAATTTATAAATGAAATCGGCCTGAATTTATAGGCATCCATGGGTCTCGAGCGTCGCGACGCGTGCAACCTTGCGCGCCGCGACGCATCATTGATTTGCACCACGTGGCGCGTGACTTCCAGAGATGAGGACACGTGGCGTCGGCAGAATTATTAGCTGAATTGTTGACTTGGAGTCGCGACGCGTAAGGGTGTGCGCGTCGCGATGCTAACGTAAGCATGACGTAAGCAATGACATGTTACAATGATGAGTGTCAGCACTATGTGATTGTGAAATGTGTCCGGCGCACTTTAGCGGATTTTCTGTGATGTTGACATATGGTTGGCGCATGTTAGCAAGTGTGCATCTTGGCAAACTGCTCTGATTTTGACACGTGTCTGGTATACTTAAGTGGCTTATGATAGCAAACGCAACATTTTAGCACGACATATTTTAGCAAAAGGCGCATTTTAGTAGGAATTTATATTCTTGCCCTTTTTGTCCATTTTTTGTTGTTTTGGCACCGAATTACCTCAAGAGAGTCCTGTTATTTTATTTATCTATAAAATAACACAAAACACATCAAAATATTCATAAAGCTCAAGAAACTATACTGAATATTAAGTCAAATGAGTGGGAAATAGTGATCTATTTTCCACTCATCACACCCATAAACCTAACATTTCGCTAGCCCTCGAGCAAAACAATAAATAAAATAACATAAACAACTTTAAAATAAAATTAAACTAAGCCACTTTCGTAGGGATCACTGTTGCATTTAGCGTATGGAACAATTCTTTAAACCCCTAGGTGTCCCTAGTGGATGAGTTGTAGTCTCCTGAGGGCTTACAGTGGCGATACCCAAAAACGTCAATCTAATGCACATAAAAGCAAAAAGACAAGAGAAAAGAGAATAAACAAGTTAGTTACTAAACAGTTGAAAGTTCTTATCCAAGTTAATAGTTGTTTTCTTTCTTTCTAAATTACCAAATAAATAAATTCTCCGATTATTTTTACCTTTCTCCATATACATAACCAACAAAGTATTAATCAAATCATTGTGCCCACGATATTCATAAATGTAGTTGAAAAATAGGTAATATTTTTGTCCTAAAGTTATATCAGAATTCACACCTTTTTTAGCAATGTAAAATTTTCCAATTTATTTATATACAATACATTTCATCCATATAACGAGCTTTAGGTCAGTGACTCCCAAACCAGTTGGCTTTAAGGCACTAGGTGTTAAAACACCCATACAGACTTAATTACTCAGATTTCAGATATATATATTTTTTATAACATCTTTAATTCATGTAGCGAGCTTTGGGCCAGTGACTCCCAAACCAGTTGGCTTTAGGGCAATAGGTGTTAAAACACTTTTATGGACTTAATTACTCGGATCTCAGACGTTTTATTGTTTTATTATTTTATTTTTTTCTTATATCCCATCGTTTTTTAGATGTTTCCTCCAATTAAACAAAACCGAGCTCCATGGGATGCAATATGCGTGTGCACAGCAGTGGGAATTTTGTCCCACTGCCGTGAGCTTCTAGTGAGGGTATATGAGTCTTTTTGATGTCACGAGGTCTTCCGAACTATGTCTCGAAACTAACGGAGGGTAGTGTGGGCTACACTAACAAATAATCTCTAAACGGTTTAGAGAAATATCACACACACCTAAGAGAATTCTCAACTTTTGAGAGCTTGTTGAAGGTGATGGAGGCTAGGATTTCTAATGACTTAGATCTAAAAGATTAAATCATAATTTTTCTTATATTCTTATGGTTAATTTGTTTCATAAAACAAAACAACCACTAGTCTCCCAACACCCCTCAAAATCGGCCAAGGTAGGATTTTAGGAATCCTTGTTTTATTTTGCTTCCAAAATAAACAAATCCTACTCCCTATAGGACTCTAAATTTTGGCCAAGGGGATATAATTTGGATTTGATTTTGTTTCCAAAACAAACAAATCATATCCCTAATATAAGTCTAAGAATTTCGCCATGGGGGTATTTTGGTTTGACTTTGTTTCTCAAACAAACAAATCATATTCCTTATCCAATAAGGAATCATACCTTGGTTATAATTCTTAGACTTATTAAATTATATCATATATAATTTAATATTCTAATTTAATAATTATCATGTATGATTATTAGTACTTTATATTAACTTTTAATATAAAGTCTCATGTGTGATATAATTAATATTATTAATTACTTTAATAATATTTATTCCTTTTGTGAGTATATAATTGGACCATCCAATTATATTAGCTCCGCTAAAGTAAATCGAGCTAGCACGGGAACCAAGTGGACCTACGGTTCTGAGCTCCAATAATCTCGAAATATTAATTAAGCTCTTAATTAAATATTCTGAATTATTAACTCCGGGTTATTCCACTAAAACCCTGAAGTTGCACTCTCGTCGCCGTAGATGAAATATAAGGCCGAACAAAGTCGGTGTCCACCGATATAGTCATTGCATACGAATTGATCCTTCACGAATATCTCGTAATTAGAGCCGGGTCATAATGTCTGTTATACCCCTCTAATTATTTTATCTTAACTACCATTGATTCTCTAATGAACGATTTATTCATAACTGTTATGAATATTAATCTTTCTATTCGTAATAGAAAGACTTGAGCGCTCTAATCGTTCAAGTACTGAATCAACCCTTAAGAGAGATATTCATCTACTTCTCGCAAGGAGTGAATTCCATGTCTATGTAAAACGTTCCAACTACATAACAGACTATGCCCCCAAAGTACGTAGTTATTGGTTGAGATTGCTACACCAACCTCACCTTTGTAAATCAAAGGACATATCCCGCCATGCAGGAGTTCGTAGTACACTCAGGATTAAGATCAACCCATATATGACCATCAAGTAGATTGAAATGACTTTCTTTGTTTAACGGATATTATAAGAATGTCATTTCTATCTGGGTCCAGTCCTATATGATCACATCATATAAGGTGCCTCCATTCTCATGTCTCTACATGGACGATTCGGATTAAGATCGTCATCCAAATATAGAATGGACCGTAGCTATAAATAAACCACAAACAAAGTACCCGGTTTGTTTGCTCTCTATGGACTATTTAAGATTACTAACTTCAGTCTTAAATCCTCTGGTGCATGACGTTCATACACCAAGTCTGAAGGTACATAAGTAATCTACGGTATTTATGAAGATATATAATATGCGATATTGAACAAACAATTTGATAAATGAATAATGCATTCTTTTATTTCTAAACACATGAAACCGTTTACATCACATGTAGCTCTAGGGCATACATCCCAACAATCTCCCACTTGACCACTAGAGACCAAATGAGACATTTCACGTAATCTTAGACCATATAGGTGACCTTCAAACAATTTAGCCGACGAGGTCATTGTAAATGGATCAGCTAGGTTCTTTAAATTTCCTTCTATATGCTTTCCCTTCTTGTGGCTTCTTGGTTCTTTGGAGTTTGCCACCGCTCCACTATTATCGCAATAGAGGGTGAGTGGTTTTATCCATATCTGGAACAACTTCCAGATCTCCCAAGAATTTACGGAGCCAGACTGCTTCTTTAGCTGCTTCACAAGCCGCTACATTTTCAGCCTCCATGGTGGAGTCGGCAATGCAAGATTGCTTTATGCTCCGCCAAACAATAGCCCCACCACCTAGGGTGAACACTGATCCAGATGTTGATTTCCTGGAATCGACATCTGTCTGAAAATCAGAGTCTGTATATCCTTTTAGGATCATATCCTCACCAGAATATACTAGCATATAATCTCTCGTTCTCTTACATATTTGAGAATGTGTTTCACAACCACCCAGTGATCCAATCCCGGATTTGACTGAAACCTACTGACTACTCCTACTGCAAAACAAATGTCCGGTCTCATGCATAACATGGCATACATGAGACTACCAACTACTGAGGCGTATGAGATATGTCTCATTTCCTCAACGACTTGAGGTGTCTTAGGAGACTGTTCCTTCGACAAATAAATTCCATGCCGATAAGGCAGATTGCCTTTCTTGGAATTCTGCATCCCGAATCGCACAAGAATCTTGTCGATGTAGGATGCTTGAGATATAGCTAACAGTCGTTTCTTGCGATCTCGAAGTATCTGGATCCCAAGAACATAACTTGCATTTCCCAAATCTTTCATTTGGAATTGCTCAGCTAGCCAGGTTTTTACGTCTGATAATATTCTTACATCATTCCCAATAAGTAAGATGTCATCAACGTATAAGACAAGAAAAAACCACCTTCCCGTCAATGACGCGCTTGTATACACAAGGCTCATCAACATTTTGCTCAAAATTATAAGACTTGATCGTTGTATCAAATCTTATATTCCAAGATCGAGATGCCTGCTTGAGTCCATAAATGGACCTTTGCAGTTTGCAAACTTTTTGCTCTTGACCTTGGGCGGTGAACCCTTCTGGTTGTATCATATAGATACTTTCATCAAGATTGCCATTCAAGAATGCAGCAGTCTTGACGTCCATTTGCCAGATTTCATAGTCATAATATGCGGCTATGGATAGAAGAGTGCGGATGGATTTTAGCATAGCTACTGGCGAGAAAGTTTCCTCATAGTCAACTCCCTCTTTCTGGGTATAACCCTGGCCACTAGTCTAGCTTTGAAGGTCTGTACCTTCCCATCTGATCCCCTCTTCCTCTTGTAGATCCACTTGCAACCTATGGGCTTCACTCCATCAGGTTGGTCTACAAGTTCCCAGACTGAGTTGGAGTACATCGACTCCATCTCCAGGTTCATGGCTTTGAGCCATTCTTCTTTGTCAGGATCATCCATTGCACTACTGTAGGTCAATGGATCATCTACACCATCGCTGGAGGCGACAACTTGTGCCTCTCCAACCCCTAAGTAGCGATCAGGTTGTCGTACAACCCTCCCACTACGTCTGGGTGGTAGATCATTCTGACTTGGAAGTATCTGACTATCAGATGTCGAATGTGCTATGTATTTGTCAACTTTTGTTGACGATGGCGCGCTGGTCGAACCAGTAAGTAACTCCTCGAGTAACATTTTACTACGAGGTTTGAACTCCCTCATGTAGTCCTCCTATAGAAACGTAGCATTTGTCGATACAAATACTTTGTTATCATCGGGACTGTAGAAGAATCCTCCATAGTTTCCTTCGGGTAGCCTAGAAATAGGCACACCTGAGAACGTGGTTCCAGCTTTGTAGTCTTATTCTTCATCACATGTGCTGGACACCCCCATATGCGGAAATGTCGTAAACTAGCTTTATGACCATTCCACAACTCTAAGGGAGTCTTAGGAACAGACTTAGATGGAACTACATTAAGGATATACATTGCGGTTCGCAGTGCATATCCCTAGAATGAACTAGGTAGTGATTGATTTCTCCTTTCTGCAACACCATTTTATTGTGGTGTTCCAGGTGCTGTGAGCTGGGATATTATCCCGTGCTCAACTAAGAATTCCTCGAATTATTTGTCGAGGTATTCTCCTCCATGATCCGATCTTAGAGTTTTGATTGTCTTACCTAATTGGTTCTCAACCTCAGCACGATACTCTTTGAACTTTTCAAAGGTATCTGATTTGTGATGCATTAGGTAGACATACCCATATCTTGAATAGTCGTCAATGAATGTGACGAAGTATTAATAACCACCTCGGGCTTTTACATTCATCGGTCCGCAAACGTCCGAATGTATTAGCTCTAGTGGTTGATTGGCTCTTATACCTTTTCCAGAAAAAGGTCTTTTGGTCATTTTTCATTTAGACAGGACTCACAAACTAGTAAAGTCCCGAGCTTTAACTGGTTTAAGGCTCTGTCCTTTATCAATCTATTTATTCGGTCAAGGGTGATGTGACCAAGTCTAAGATGCCATAGATATGTGTCATCGTGAGAAATCTTTTACCGTTTCGTTTTTGGTTTTTCAACCTTAAACATTTCAGTGTTGAGCAGTGACTTATCCGTTAACGGTCTTAACACATACAAGTTATTTTCTGAGTTTCCTATGCATATAGTCAATCCATTTCTACCAATAATAACCAAATTGCTATTAAAAGAAATAGAATAACCATCATCCATAAGTCTAGAAACAGAAATCAGATTCCTGCGGAAACCAGGAATGAATAACACATCGTTCAAATTTAAATAACTATTATTAATAAAACTTAAACTAGAAACTCCCACTGCTCTTGCTGAAACGGCATCCCCTGTCCCGACTCTCATGGTGTAGTCACCTTCAGCAAGGTCCCTCCATGAATCAAGTAGCTGTAAAGAAGAACAAACATGGTTAGTGGCCCCGGAATCAATAATCCAAGCGGATTTGTCATCCTCCACCAATAGAGATTCAATAACGAGTAAATCATATTTACCTGTTTCCTTTTTCTCCTTTAGCTCAGCAAGGTATTTAGGACAGTTCCTTTTCCAATGCCCATTCTTGTCGCAATGGAAACATTTTCCTTGGGCTTGGAATCCTTGGAGCCTTTCTTGTTCTTCTTTTTCATGGCTTTACCTTTAGCCTTTCCAGTGCCTTTCTTCTTCTTCTTTGCAGATTTAGAAGATTCGGCAACATTTGCCTCTGCACTGGATTTACGAGGATCCACCAGCATGGACTCGTAATGGGTGAGCTCATTTAGCAGTTGGGTCAAAGTAAAAGTCAACTTGTTCATAACATAGTTGCTCTTAAACTGCAAGAAACTCTTCGGAAGAGTTTCCATGATCATGGTCACCTGGCTACGCTCGTCAATACGAGCTCCATGGGTTTCAGCAGTATTGAGATAAGTCATCATCCTTAAGACATGCTCTCGGACTGATGTCCCTCCTTCATCCTAGCAGTCATCGCTGAGACCATGGCCTCATGGCGTTGACGCTCCGAAGGCTGCCCAAACATGCCCTGCAATGACTCCATCATCTGTGATGCTAGAGCCATAGGTTCATGCTTTGCAGCAAGAACCTCAGACATCCCTGCTAGCAAGTAGCAGCGGGCTTTCTCATTTGCTGCGACCCATTTCTGATAGGTATCGCGCACAGCTTGGCCAGCATTTCTGGCCGGCTCAGGAGGACGTTCCTCCGTCAGGACAAACTTTAGGTCTTCACAGACCAAGATAGCGTTCATGTTACTTTTCCATTTTACATAATTTTCTCCGGTCAACTTATCATTTGAGAGAATGGAAATAATTGGAGAAACCATGGCTGAAAATAAAATAAACATGCATTTAACATTCATTCATCGCATATTAAAATCAACAAAGAATTTTGGCATAAAATTAAACATGATGCATGAACCATGAATAATGAATAAGAAACCTAAAAGAATTACTATGCCACGGAGATCTATCATCCCACAAGTAAGTGCCGCCGTAGGGTAGGTCAAGTACTCGCATGATAGATTGAGACAATCTCAGCTGTTTTAATATATGCGTGAATAACTCTTATTCCTATATTAAACAACTACCGTTTTATTTGATCAAGGAATTTCATTAACAGTTAATTATTCTTTGTGAGTGTAACCCGCCGTTTCGGGATTCTTTGACTTAACGAGTGAAGTGCCGCCGTAGGGTAGGTCAGTTCACAAGATACATCTAGAATCTCTATCCTTTCGGAACCCAAACTTGATATTGACCCAAAATGGACACCATCCGTAGGGGGACGAAAACAAAGCCGTCTCGAGGCGCCTTTTGAATCTCACGTTTTTGGACTAACAACGGAGATCGTGGGATGTACTGTCGTATATCCCTCTCCCACTCACTATTTTAAATTAAGGTTTCTATCTAAAATATCTATATTTTATTTTAACTAGTGTGAATAAACTTATGGCGGCTAAATCATATTGTTATTTACACTAGTTTGTCATAAGTGAGCTAATCAATTTTAACTATTAAAATTGTGTCACTAATATTCTATTAGTCTCTACTAACAGTTTTACTCTATTAAACTAATTTAATTAGAGTGGTATAAGTGAGCTACAATTTTAACCCTTAAAATACTAGGCACTTAAAAGTCTAAAAACATGGAATTCTAAATGGTCAAAATTTTAATTAAACATTTTAATAAATCTTAGTGCGTTATAAAATTCAATGGTACGTGGAATTGTATCCCGAGTGCAGACCATATTTCCGTCCATACGGAATCGGCTATGGAATTTATATCCGGGTTTCCATCCTATATACCAATGGAATTTATTATGCACCAATTAAGTCCAATATATTAGAATTCAAGTTTTAGACACTTATTCCCATTAATCTAATTAATGATTTCAATGCATATCATTTTCTAACTTAAACATTTTAAATTACATAAAATCATAATTTTATGTCTATAATGATAATGCATCTATGACATGTTATGGCAAGTAAAATGCACGAGTGGGCACCCTAGGCTATATGACATGTTATTCAAACAATTCGAAATAAACATACATATAACATAATAAAAATTATTTTGCATTGACCGGGCTCTTATTTTTTCTATACTAATCTAATTAGTACAAAAGATTCACCAAGGCATTCCTTGGCCTTCAAATCCCGCTCCAAAGTGGTGTTGGCTCTCTTTGCGACTTCGGTGCTCCAAATTACAAAGAATTGAAACTTTACATTGAAAATTAAAATTACAACAAATATAAACAATGGCCTTATGGCCTTACATCCCAAAACCAAAACCAACTACAAAAATAAGAGCCAGAAAAATTTACGACCAATGCAAAATCCATTCATCACATGAAATAAAAAACCATTCATCACATGAATATCACAATGTGCCCACTCATCTAAACATGCATATCATATTTATAACTCATATAAACATATTAAAACAGAAACTTTAAATGAAAAAGTGAAGGGTTAAGAGCACTTTTCAACCTCGCTCTTGATGCCAATTGTAGGAAACGCTTTCCCTCGCGCAGCGGAAGCGATTAGGCTCACGGATCGAACTTGAAAATTTTTCTGCTCTTCCCTTGCTTGGCCGAACCTTACCAGTGTTTCACTGATGTTTTGGACAAAACTTCAGCCCGGAATAGCCCCGAAACAGTCCCCGAACAGCCCTCTGAACTGCAGTGAATTACGGACTGTTTTGGACCCGTTACACCCGCGAACTGCACTTGAATTTCAGGTCTGATTTGCGTGAACTGCAGGAGTTTTCAGATCTGATTTTTCTCCAAAAATCAATCCTAACACAGCCCTAAAATTCCCTAAAGTGTTTCCCAAAACCCGAATGAAAACCAAACAAAACCGAGCTCCCTGGGATGCAATATGCGTGCGCACAGCAGTGGGAATTTTGGGCCCACTGCCGTGACTTCTAGTGAGGGTAGAGGAGTCTTTTTGATGTCACGAGGTCTTCCGAACTATGTCTCGACACTAACGGAGGGTAGTGTGGGCTACACTCACAAATTAATCTCTAAACGGTTTAGAGAAATATCACACACACCTAAGAAGAATTCTCAACTTTTGAGAGCTTGTTGAAGGAGATGGAGGCTAGGGTTTCTAATGACTTAGATCTAAAAAATTAAATCATAATTTTTCTTTTATACTTATGGTTAATTTGTTTCATAAAACAAATCAACCACTAGTCTCCCAATCCCCTCAAATTCGGCCAAGGTAGGATTTTAGGAATCCTTGTTTTATTTTGCTTCCAAAATAAACAAATCCTACTCCCTATAGGACTCTAAATTTCGGCCAAGGGGATATAATTTGGATTTGATTTTGTTTCCAAAACAAACAAATTCTATCCCTAATATAAGTCTAAGAATTTCGGCCAAGGAGGTATTGGGATTTGACTTTGTTTCTCAAACAAACAAATCATATTCCTTATCCAATAAGGAATCCTACCTTGGTATATAATTCTTAGCCTTATTAAATTATATCATATATAATTTAATATTCTAATTTAATAATTATCATGTATAATTATTAATACTTTATATTAACTTTTAATATAAAGTCTCATGTGTGATATAATTAATATTATTAATCACATTAATAATATTTATTCCTTTTGTGAGTATATAATTGGACCATCCAATTATATTAGCTCCGCTAAAGTAATAAATCGAGCTAGCACGGGGACCAAGTGGACCTACGGTTCTGAGCTCCAATAATCTCGAAATATTAATTAAGCTCTTAATTAATATTCCGAATTATTAACTCCGGGTTATTCCACTAAAACCCCGAAGTTGCACTCTCGTCGCCGTAGATGAAATATAAGGCCGAACAAAGTCGGTGTCACCGATATAGTCATTGCATACGAATTGATCCTTCACGAATATCTCGTAATTAGAGCCGGGTCATAATGTCCGTTATACCCCTCTAATTATTTTATCTTAAGTACCATTGATTCTCTAATGAACGATTATTCATAACTGTTATGAATATTAATCTTTCTATTCGTAATAGAAAGACTTGAGCGCTCTAATCGTTCAAGTACCGAATCAACCCTTAAGAGAGATATTCATCTACTTCTCGCAAGAAGGAGTGAATTCCATGTCTATGTAAAACGTTCCCAGCTACATAACAGACTATGCCCCCAAAGTACGTAGTTATTGGTTGGGATTGCTACACCAACCTCACCTTTGTAAATCAAATGACATATCCCGCCATGCAGGAGTTCGTAGTACACTCAGGATTAAGATCAACCCATATATGACCATCAAGTATATTGAAATGACTTTCTTTGTTTAACAGATATTATAAGAATGTCATTTCTATCTGGGTCCAGTGCTATATGATCACATCATATAAGGTGCCTCCATTCTCATGTCTCTACATGGACGATCCAGATTAAGATCGTCATCCAAATATAGAATGGACCGCAGCTATAGATAAACCACAAACAAAGTACCCGGTTTGTTTGCTCTCTATGGACTATTTAAGATTACTAACTTCAGTCTTAAATCCTCTGGTGCATGACGTTCATACACCAAGTCTGAAGGTACATAAGTAATCTACGGTATTTATGAAGATATATAATATGCGATATTGAACAAACAATTTGATAAATGAATAATGCATCATTTTATTTCTAAACACATGAAACCGTTTACATCACATGTAGCTCTAGAGCATACATCCCAACATGTTTGTCATGTCATACGTTTGAGATTTATTTATATTCAAAATATAAATACTGTTATTCACATCTAATATGTTTATCTAAATATCATCTTTATAAAATAAAACACTTAGTGTTCTAGAATATAAAGGTATTCCCGCAACGGGTTAAATTAGATATTAGAGATAATGTTTCTAGTCAAACTAGGTACATTTTAACAGTTTCCTAATTTAGGTACATACCCAAAGAGATATGCTAAACTTAGGTTTCTACGGATAAAAATACGGCGACTCTCATCCTGTTTCTGACTCGCAGGTAGATCTTAACTGAAGTCAGTCTCCTGCTAATCAGCAGATTCTGCACATCAGTACATATTTATGTACCACATCTAGTATCAAAAATCCTGAAACTAATAGTGAACATGTTTATGACAAATATACTTGAAGCTGAAGCCTTGCCCTGCCTTCAATTCCTTCATGTCTGCCTTGTCCATACGACAGTCACGCATCCAGTGACCCCATTTACCACACAGTTTAGGCAGATATCTTGGGATATGTCCTTTGTCTTCCCAGAAGACTATAATGATTTTGCCTTTGCCCATTTTAGAAGCTCTGGATCTGCCTCCTTGAGCATAGCCTTCAACTCTCCAAGAGTTTTCACTTGGTTCATAATGAACCTGCCCTAGCTTTCGGGTAGAGACTATAAGATCAAATCTTTGGTAGTCTTGGCCACGTAGGTAATGCCCAGCTAACCTAGCTGATCGTGTTAGCAATCATCTGCGACACCTAGTGCTCGATAGATGTACCCTCTGACATAGGGTGCGAAAGAGCTTCTTTTGCATTTTGTACTTCTAAGATCTAAGATTAGATCTATGAAGATCTTTAATTTCAACATCATGGTATAATGATCTAATCCTTAGTTTTGACGACAAAATTAAAGTGTCATTGCATTAACATAAAGGATTGAGCACTAAAGTTATCATCACCATGAGTCTTCAAAACTTATGTTCCACTATTTGCTCAACTCCGGGCTCAGGCCCGAGATGTTTCTCTATCAAATAGAATAACTTCTCAGTTCCTAGGACTATCCTGAGGTTTTATTCCTAATCTGAAAATGGGAGCCGTTTAAATATATTTTTCTCCCAGGATTATGTTCTAAATGCTAATCTTTCAGTTATCTTGATTCCAATAGTCCAACTATCCAATCAACGATTTCAGGTATAATCAAATATAATGATTACTATAGTCTAACTATATAATCAACTACTATTTGATTAGTTAAATTCAAATATATTGATTACTATAATCCAATTATATAATCAACTATAAAAGAAGTAGTTTGAATACAGTCCAACTGTTTAATTAAAACAACAATTAAATATTAGTCCAACTATTATATATTTAAATAATGACGAAAAATGAAATGAGCGCGTATTGGCAACTATCTAAACGAAATTGCAAATTTAATACTTGCCTCCCACTATTTTCGGTGAGCCTCTAACCCTCTGTTGAGTACTCGGGAAACCTAGTTTCCTAGTGGGCTAGGATCCCGTTAAATAACACACAACCTTGACTTTGGCCAACAAGCTGTATGATATTTAGCTAGGTAGATCTCTAAGATCAATTGGATCTCATCCAATTCCTAGATCCAGTAGGTGGACATCCAAGTCCGAAACATATATCTAATATATGCCAATATATCCGATATATTCCCTAACATTTTTCCTCTGAATCAACTAAGCCTTGGCTTTGGCACAACAAGCTTAATGATTCCAGTTAAACGGGACCCATTGACTTTGGAAAGCTTCGTAATCGATGTCGATGGACAAGAAATGATCTTGACTTTGGCCAACAAATCACAACTTGGACAAGACATGCGATATGTAACAAAGTTTTCATGATTCAAACACATCCGCGATGGACAAAGGTCTTGACTTTGGCCAACAAACCAGTGCCAATCTTGGATCTTGAGAAGAAATCATTCAATGGAAGGAAAACACTTAATATTTGTTGAGGGTTTTTCGCGTAATTGGTAACCAATTAATTATCTTTGATTAGGTCTCATCATACACCCTTAAACATTCATTCTAAAAGCATAATAAGGCGCGATAAATAAATTAATAATGATATGCGGATGGATATTTAAAACATTTTTTTTCCTAGAACAAGTCTCCCTCCTCTCTCTTCCTCTCTCCCGCTAGCACTATTCTTACTTCTACCCAATTACATAACACTTCTAAAGAAACCTTATTTACATTGAGGGGAATATGTGAGAAGAGAAATACAAAGAGTCAAGAGGTAATAGGCTGGACACGCAGGTCCAATTTAATAAATTCTAATTTATTACAATAATTTCCAAAATTGCCCTCACTCATCTAATATCCATCTGATATACATTATTCATACATCACATCCATGTATTCACAAAACATGTTATCAATCAATCTAATCCAATTAATTAATCTTTAATTAATGACCATCCAATGTTCAAACAACGATTTGATTTGCGCTAGTCCAACTCGTCTAAGAATAAGTACTCAAAGTACGTATTCTTGAATTATATCAAACTACAATATTAAATCCAAAAAAATTTATTCAATACTAATTCTTTATTTAATTCCAAATTAAATAATTACACTTTATTAATGAGCCTTTGCGACTTAGATTCTAAATCTAATCTTAACGGGTCTCAAAGGCTAATTAACATCCAATTTCAATTTAATTAAAGTCCAATGGGCTTTCAATTAATTTCTAAGGCATGGACTTTGGCAACCAAATCCTAATAAGGAATCACCATTTGCCACAAAATTAATTTTGGCTCATTAGGCCCAATTAGATTTTAAAGGCCCAATTATCATATTTGGACTTTATGGAAATGGTTTTAGGCCCAATTGGATCCAACCAATTAACCTAAACCAAACTTGGCCCAACCAAGCCCATTAAGCCCAAATACAACATTATTAGCCCAATTCCAAATTAAGCCTATTTTATTAAATTCCAAATATCACAATTTAATTAACTAAAGTGTAGAGCCATAATTAATTAGTTAAATTAATATTTCCAAAACACCAATTACACTAATTAATCATGCTTTAATTTATCAACTTATGTCCAACTCAAATTGAAGCAAAATCAATCCCAACATGCTCTTATATGCTCACGGCAATCATAGTAATTTTTTCATTAATTTTGATTTCAATCCAATTAAATCACAAATCATTTAACCATGTCTTTTAAACACATCCAATGGTCTAAAAAATCAAAATCACCATGAGCTAGGTACTCATCACATTCGGCCAAGCTAATTCATTTGGGGAAAATTAATCCAATTAATTTCTTCAAATTGATTATACATAACTCTAAGTTATCAATATATAAGCATATTCAAACAAACAATTTGATCAAAACATGCTCAAATCAAAAATACCCAAATCAAGATTAAGAACCCTAAATTCAATTTCATGCTCAATTATCACTCTGATACCATTGTTGGGTTTTCTAGGTCAAACCAAGATCAAATTAAGCAAGAATCATGTGAATACACAAAGTAAGAATGCGGAAAATACTTACAATGATCGGTTTTGGATGTAGAAGAGAAGTTCAAAAATTTGCCTCTATGTTTGTTGCTCCAAGCTTTCTTTCATGTATGTTGAGCTTCCAAGCTTTGTGAATGAGATTGCAAACTCATGGGAAAAGTTTCCCTATCACCTTTGTATGAATCTTTAGTGTGCTAGCACTTGTAAATTTTACAACAAAATTTCCTCTTTGTCCTTGCAACTCTCGGCCAAGCCAAGATTTTTGGAGGGGAGAGAAAGCTCAAGCCCAAAGTGAGAGAGAGATGAAAAATGAGAGTTGTGTCATTTGATTTTCCAAATCAAGTAAAGTAATACCAAACTTCAAAATTGGTAAAGTCACTCATTTCAATCAAAATGAAGGTAATGGTTTTTACAAGCCAACATCAAAGTCTTCACCAACTCCCATCACCAAAAAAGGTGAATGATTGACTAGTGATGTGACTTGATGTGACTTGTGCGCCCCACTTGAATTCAAAATCTGAGTGGGCCCGCAAACACTCCCGGGCTCGGGTTCGCTAATTCCGAATTAACAAATTTTCCGTTGCGATGTAATTAAATCAAATTTAATTAAATAATTATGCCTTGCAAAATTACTATACACGTCGCTCGCGAATTAATTCTGAGTTAATTCGTTTGCCCGAATTAAAATCTAATTTTAATTCCGCGTCGAAATCTAATTTCGTTTAATATATCGAATATATTATTTTATCGATTAATTCCAAATTAATCGTTCTCTCTCTTTAAATAGTGTTTTATCCAAGATAAAATCTCTAAATCTCGCAATTAATCCTATATTAATTTTCTCTCTCATCTAATTAATCCCAGATTAATTATGTTTGAGTCATACGTCATCGGTGAATTTTCGGGAAGCGACCCATGAGATCCCTGGATATGTTGGCAGTAAATCCGGTTATCGGAATATCCGAATACGTGCGTACCTGGTACCACGTTCTTACCGATTTACAAGACATCGTTGGCTTTTAGCAAAGCACCGTGCCTACCCAATTCTACAGAAATATTCTTTTAAGGAATATGTAATCTGTGTTAGGCGTAGTAACATAGTATAGCATATTGCGATCCAGTATCGAATGTCACATGCTAAGCCTGGGGCTGGAATTGTGTCTGCCCCGTACAAAGCATATATCGGATCTCTAGTAACTAGTCTCTATAATTGGATAAACATGACCTAGTCATATTATCCCGATGACTGCAATACTTAAGAGTACTAGTTCCGTATCCTACGTGATCATCATCTCCATATGACTGAAGTGATACTTCCATCTTGACATCACAACCCAATATACTACGATTCTCAATATACCCAGAAGAGGAGTACATAGAACCTGTTAAAGCCCTGGACGACCAAAACAAAGTATATTGATTGTCGCAAGTATTAGCGATGCAAGTCTCAGGTTAAGACCAAATACATCTACCCTGATTCGGATTCCCATAGACACATAGTCATACTACCAATGGGATTCCGATGGGTCTACCCAGAGCGAAGCTGTTTCCGTACATCGGTAAACACAACCTCCTATTACACTTGCATAAGTATCCAATACTTAAATATATGAGAACTATGCTGTTATGCTCCCATAACGCGCACAAGTGCAATACTAGTCTATTCCGCATTATCGATGTCCAGTCTCGATAATACTACGACTAGGGATGTTTAATGATTAAACCTTAGTGGATTAATACTGTCTCATATCTTATTAATCCAGAACTAATCATACGGACTTTTATCATTTAAATATCCCGGTAATCTAATTACAAATGATAAAAGAGCAATTTCCTTTGTCACATAGTAAATTTGTACAACAACACCATGTTTTGTACAAATAGTTATGCTATGGGTCATAATTGTCCAAAAAGTTATTGATTATTGAAGAAAATATTTTACGAGTATCTAATAGATCAGATTGTTTGATTGGATTGTGACTTTAAACTTAAAACAAGTAAATAAAATAGCGCGAAAGTGAATTGAAGGAAAATTCAATATTATTAAACTATCTAGAGTTGTGAATCCTTCCAATATCTTTTAAAGATGATTAGGTTACCCATGTTTGTGCAATATATTGGTTTATTAACTTGGAACACGAAATTATGCAAAAGCCTCTATCGATGGTCAGCTGCAATACCAGTGTAACCCAATTAATCATATGTCTATGTCAACCAAGTTACCTGAATTCATTATGATTAAGTTCCACTTGTGGCTACCCCCCAGCCAGACATGTATATGTCTATCATGGACGGAAATCTATTAAGGGGTATCTAATCCTTAAGGGAGATCGTGGGCTATTAAGTCTAAGGCTGAAACCTAAAATTCCTTTGTCAAGTTTATTTTAAGTTTACCATATCAATTTTATTAATAGCTAGTTAACAAGAAGTATTAAGCTTAAAACTTAATAAATAAACCTTTATATTACCCAAGACACAAAATAACCCCTTAAAAACCGGTGATATTGGAATTCATCACAACCCTAGATAACAGGTTTAGTTACAACACATATCTAGGCCTAGTAAAAGCTTAAATAAAGTGAATGACATAAAGTAAATGCTTGAAATTAAAAGGTAATTAAAGCAATAAAGAAAATGCCGGGGTTAGAGGATCCACTTTTATTACTTCTATTTTAGATATCTCCCTTATTATAATATATTAACTTTGCGTGATAATTACCAACCAACCATATAGGCGGTATCATGATTAAGTCAAATTTTAGATTAATTCCAAACGACCATAAAGGCGGTATCCAATTTAGTCAGGTTAAAACCATTTTATTAAGTCCAACCGACCATAAAGGCGGTATCCCATTAAGTCAGGTTTTAAATAGTTCATATATTATAATTAAGGGAGATTAATCTAAATATTAGTAATAAAAGCTTAACCTTGCACCCCAGCAGAGAGAGTTACCTCCTCATGCTAAATAGTAAATAAAGACTCAAAGGTAAAGCAAAGAAAGTACTATTGCGTAAAATAAATAAAATTAAATACATAATGTTGTAAATAAACAAACAAGATACAATCTTCTTAGTATTCTTAAGGAATTCCTTAGAAGAAATTATGAATTTACAAATGAAATCGGCCTGAATTTATAGGCATTCATGGGTCTTGTGCCTCACGACACGTGCAACCTTGCGCGTCGCGATGAGCCGTTTATTTACGCCACATGGCGCACGGCTTTCGGAGATGAGGACACGTGGCGTCGGTAACATTATTAGCTCAATTATTGACTTGGAGTCGTGACGCATAATGGTGTGTGCGTCGTGACGCTGATGTCAGCATGACGTAAGCAATGACATGTTTCAATGATGATTGTCGGTAGCATGTGATTGTGACATGTGTCCGACACACGTTATCGAATTTGTTGTGATGTTGACACATGGCAGGCGCATGTTAGCAAGTGTGCATATTAGTAAACTGCTCTGATCGTGGCACGTGTCCGGTGCATGATAGCAGACGACACATTTTAGCAAGAATTTTACATTTTTGCCGTTTTTGTTCATTTTTCGTTGTTTTGGCCCCCAATTACCTCTAGAGAGTCTTGTTATTTTTTTATCTACAAAATAACACAAAACACATCAAAATATTCACAAAACTCAAGAAACTATACAAAATATTAAGTGAAATGAGTGGAAAATAATGATCTATTTACCACTCATCATACGATAATACGTAATGCCCCTAGACCCTAGTTTCAGGGTCAGGTAGTAGCATGGATTATCACTTCTAGCTCTAGTTTAGTGGTTTGGGAGACATTGATACATAATACCCTAAGACCACTAGTTAGGCATATAGGGGGATGATACGTAACGTCACCGTACGTCAGGTTTTCTACAGTACCATAGAATTTTATGTAGAAAACATTTCTGAATGGTTTTTCCCTGTTTTCAAACAAAGGTTTCAGAATTTTTTTAAAGCTAAAGTAATTTTAAACAGTTACACTGATACAATTTCTTTGATTTTGTAGCTCCACTCACTGAGATCTATAGGATGCACCCCCACCACTTCAGTAACATACCCGATCTGGGAGTTTCTACTGGCAGGGGAAGGACCGTTCCTACCCGATAAGCCTCAGACTCTGCAACTATAATCAATTACTAATACTCTTCTAATTTTCTCTTATATATGAGACCATGACCCAAACTTAAATAACAATCAGACTCAACTACCATATATATAACTGTAAACACAGTAACACTTGCTTTTATAAAGACTATTTTCAAACAAAGACTAATACAAAGATTTTTAATTATCACTGTCTGGACTCTCTCTCTGACTCTGACTTTGGCTGATGGAATCCATACCCTAGTGACCGCATCAGTATCCATCCCCCCGAGCTCGTCCTCCAAGAGTACCTATAAAATAAAGAAACTGAAAGTGGGGTTAGATCGCTATACGATTTAAGTGAGTGGACGAAAACTAAAAAATGATGTAAAAACTTTTAGTTTCAAAACCATAGTTCCAAAGACATCTTTTTATGAAAACTTTTTTCTGGAAACATCCTCTGAAATCTCTTTATAAAACTTGTCTTTTTGAAAACTTCTTTTGAAACTCTGGTTTCTGAAAATTATTTTCTAAAATCTGATTTCTGGAAACTATGTACTGAAAACCTGAAACCTGTGAGCTGCTCTGTATCTGAAAAACCTTGACGTATGAGGGCATTACATATCATCGTCCCCCCATACTTCTAACTGTAGCCAACAGTGTAAATCCATGACTTGGGGGCGTTACGTATCGCCGTCCCCCAAAGCATGTCACTACTGTCTCTAAAATTGGTGGTTTTGGGGCGTTACGTATTGTCATCCCCAAAGCCACAAACTAGAGTTGGAGGTGCAGATCTATGCTACCACCAAGGCTCTGAACTAGAGTCCAGGTACACGAACCTATACCGTCATCATGGCTCTGAAACTAGGATCTAGGGGCGTTACGTATCACCGTCCCCCTAGTCCTCTACATGTGTACATGTCCTCTGTATCCGTCAATTCCAACTTTATCTCAAGTTACATACTGGGGTGAGTTTTTCCCTCATGCCCCGAAAAACCATAAACTAATGCTTTAAAACTTTTCTGTCTAAAACATAACTTAAAGCATAAGTTTCTCGATATAACAGTGATAAAAGAAATCTTACACCCTAAAACGTAAAAAGATAAATATGATATCAAAACATAAAGAATAAAACCAAATTAAGAAAAGAGGTCCACTCACAGTGCTTGGAAATTGGCTGGAACTATACTGCTTCATCGAAGGAGATCGTAATTCCTGCAATGGTCTAAATGTGATAGCTGGATCAGACTATCAGTTACGAGATGAATTCTAGAACTAGGCTAAACCATTAGTTTTAAGTATATCATATTGTACTTGAATGTAATGTGAGTATACGAACTGATTCGAGATCTTAACGACGGTCTCTAACATGCTGGGATGGAACTGGAATGGTTTAAAACCAATAGGGAAAAAATTTTATCTTTACGTCGCAACGCGCTTCACCTAGAATCTTCCCATAATTCCAGCACGCGTCTTCATGCGTCGCGACACAGACCTGCTTCCCAGATTTCTGCATTTTCTTTCCTTATGTGTTTCTCACCCAAAAAACATCATTTATACTTCCATATCACTTCCAATACACAATCCAAGAAATCACATCAATTTCACACATACTAAACTACCAAGTTATCATCAATAACTGCTCATTTAATCAAAAATTCATTAATCTTAAATAAATCTTTAACCTTTTCAAACTTAACCATTTAACTCCATAACTCATTTCTTTACTTATAAACCATCAATATGTATCCCATATCATGCCACTACAACTACCATAACATCAATTTGTCAAAATCCTATAACATGAAATTTGGGTTTAGTTTCATTACCTTGTTTTTATTGGATTTTCAATTCTTTCATGGTCTCTAATAGTTGCTATGCCCACTTTGCTTCATCTTCATTCTTTTCCTTATTCTTTCTTCTTCTCTTTCTCTCATTCTCTTCTTCTTCTTATTTTTCTTCTTCTTTTTCTTCTATTCTCTCTTTCTTTCATGGCAGTACCTCTCTTTCTTTTTCATTCTTGTTTTCAATTTTTTTATTTGTGAATAGTGAACTCTTATATACTAGGGCCTTTTTGTTATTGGGAAAAAATGGAGAAAAAGTGGAAAAATGGAGAAGATTTGAGATTCTTCCATTTTGACCCCGAAATCACTATTTATCTATAATTTTGACTTACGTTTTTTATCAGTTTCTGGTCCGATTTTGGAAAAATGTCTAACGTGGAAATTGTAGGTCTCCATCTCAGATTTTCGACGATATAAAATTCATAAAAATGGGAGTTAATAAGAAAAAGTTATCCCAAAATACCATGGGCTATCCAAAGGAGACAATGGACAGTCTCGTCCTGGGACTTCGAGGAATTTACCGATTATCCCCAAAGTCATCCCATGAGTATATTTGAGTCTCAACATAATTTATTTTATGTGCCCTCATCCCGTACGTAACAGTAGCACTGTAAGCAGTAGTAAAAACTATCGGTCGTTACAATTTCTCCGCTCCTTAAATATGATTCATCCTCGAATCCTTTTTAAACTTGAGATCTCACCACAGACCCCCGGGTTCACGGCCTCCCTCCATACCATAAGTGTTAACTAACCCCATATCCGAAACCATCTTGCTTTACCTGTTAGAACTCTTACTTTTCTGAAAACTAATCCACGCTCGCCTCAGTCCTTCCATTATCTTGGCTTCTGTTTCCTGCTTGGTACTCTTAACTTTAGATCGAGAGGGAACTCAACGTTCCGTTTTCAAATCTTCATGCTCAGTACTTTACACTATGGCCATCTTTCAACTTTTATGGTGAATCAAGGAATTTCACTCCTAGACTTTTCGTTATACTCCACTTACTCCAGCTCATTACCCATATAAGTTATCAGTTTGGAATGATTCTAGGTCTGTGGTTTATGTCCACTACTTCTATTTCTTGAGTGTCAAAACTTCTTATATTAAGTAGATTGGGTTCTAATAGCTTTGCTGGGAGCTGAACTGTATGCTTACTTTTGCTTAAACATCACTTATTGCTATAAATGGGGACCCTGGCCACTCGATTCTGGCTATGGTCCATGTTCCTTTCATATCTTATGTTCATTGTTGCTACATATCTAGTTATGGTGTTTTATACTGATTTTCCTTCCATGTTCTAGTACTGTTTAAAGGTCATCTGTCGAATATACACGAACATCACATGTCTTAAGGATACACTCCATATTCCAATTGCAACTCTGCAGTAACTTATCTCATTGATTCCATACTATTCTACACATCAACCAAATCACCCATACCCGTGGCTGAAACCGTCCCAAACCCGTAGTGGTTTGGTCAACTTAGACTAGGGTTGGGTACTTATATAACTTATGTGAACTAACTCATAATGGATCTTTAATTGTATTCTGATACTATGAAACCTTGCAGTTACATACTTTATCTTTACTCACTAGGTATTCCTCTACTATCCTTACTGTACCTCCACAACTTTACTTCTAAAAATATTTTTTCCTTACACTTTTCTTGCATTCTGTTTCATCTTATGCTATACTAAGAACTCCCATAGTTTATATGTCTGACTCCTTATCCGAAGGTTATCTTTTCCTTTACCTATACCCTATTATGTCTAACACTGGTTCTTTTGTATCTCAGTCATCACTTGATTGCTTCTTGCCTCTGTACCATTCCGTCCATATAATTTTTCTGATTCTTTAACTTTGGGCTGTCTCACACTTTTACTCTGGCCTTATACTAAGTCTGAAGATCTTCTTCCACTATACCTTAACTAATTTCTGGGAACATCTTGAGGCAATCATCAGGATCCACCTCTGCTACTGTAGTCTATTGAGGGTTGGGAGGGTGGGACCTTGCTGTGTAACTTTTCTAGTTATGGTGGCCAAGTTGCATATACGACTGAACTGTAAGCCTAAGACTCTCATGTATATACGTCTGGTATCACTTCCCATATTAAGGTACTACTGCTAAAACCATCTAGTTGTCTCTTCCAACTTTTACTTCTGATCACATCTGACTATCGAACTCACTGCCTTTTCTACGAAGTCCTTCTAAGGTCATGCTCTCTAAGAACTTCCTCGTACTGCCTCTGTACCCTTTCACCTAACCTCTGTTGTTTAGCCTTCTAAAGTTGTCATTATCTCTCTCTGGGTGCCACTATACTCTTTTTACTATATTTCCTTAAGAAACTCACTCTGCAGATTAGGTTTCTTTCTTATCTCAGTTCCTTGAACTTCTTACATCTCTATTTTCCTGAAAATTCTCTTTCAACTTCGAATATCCAAGACATCTTTTACTAAATCTCCAATTCATGTATTATTTTTCATCTAGTCTTTTCCTTCTAATTTTAGTTCCTTGAATCCCTTATATCTTTATTTCCCTGGTCTCTTTCTACCTTTAAGTCTTTACTTTATTTTAAGGGCCTACTATATCCCCTTTTATTATTCTTTCTTATAGTTCCCATATATTGTTTGCCTCCTTCTGACTTTAGACTATCATATCCCGTGTTTCTTATCTATGCTCTGTTTAACTTATCAACTTGACTATCTAGCCATCTCATGATTGATCTGATCTGCTTATTGCTCTTCTCTACTGATTCTTTTCTTTACTAAATTCTAGGTTGAGGGGTGAGCATAAATGTATTCTATAGGTATCATGTGGTCTGCATTCTTTTTGGCACTTAGGCTCTGTGACGATCTGGCTAGTGGTTGCTCACGCCATCGATCATCACTATGGCACATTGTGTAATGGTCTATACTAGTACCTTCCCCACTTCTACATATCTCTAACCTCACGGGTCTGTTCTTTTATACTTCCATGGTTTTCTACTGGCTGGTGAGTTGATCCTTAGGTTCTACTGTATTGGTCTATCCTGTGAACTTTTACTAGTG
>SKCR01001281.1:0-67645 GCA_019454045.1 Zanthoxylum bungeanum
TTCACATCAAACCACTTGATTGAATCTGCATCACCATAGCGAGGCATAATGCCAATCCTGGCATATCCTTCGTGTTCATACTTTATTAATCTGGGTACGTAGCAAATTTAGTTTCTTTAGTAAAGTTGAAAACCCTTTTTGGGTATTTATTATGAAAACATAATGTTAGAAAATTTAGGATTATGAGACTTGAAACACGTAAATTATTATATTTTTTAAGCATTATTTGTCTTATCTTGGATGAGATTGCTTTGGGTTAAACAATAGATAGTCACAAGAATTTAAGAACAATGTAAATTGAATTATTGGGAAGAGAAAAGATAGATTGAGAGTTGTATTTGAATTGCTTCTTTCAATTATCAAGGAAACTATTTTTTATAAATCAAGAGTTTTATGCAAACTGATATGGTTGTTGCCAACTGAATGGTCATTTAAAATTCAATTTGACACAATGGGTAGTCGAAACGGCAAAATAATTAATATTTTTTTTTGAAAATAACCAGCATGCATTATTGATAAATCACTGTTCTCTATAATTGAAATTAAAAGGGAGATGTACTCACGGTCCTCCAAAGGCAAGTCTTGCTATGTCTATACAAAGTGGATAATCCAGGAAAACATTATATCTGCAAACCAAAAAAAATACATGATAATTAATCAGAGTTTTGATTCTGGAATTACATGGATGATGTTTCCAAGCTGAAATAAAGAGAAAAAAAGATTACTAGATTGATCTGGATTTGGTGCCGAACTGAACTTTGATATTTATTTAATAAGAATTTTTATAAATAATTAAATTTTAACCATTCATTACTATACATGTACGACAGAAGATTATAAAAAACATCAGCACCGGATCCAAATTCTTACTGGATACCTCTGTGTAACACCGAGTTCATGGCAAAGGGAGCACCTACTGAGTCTGAGGTCCATTTTGTGAACTAATTTATTTCCATCAGCTGAAAGTATATACACTAGAATGTAATTACATGCCTTAATTGCAAGATAATGTGAAAATCTCAAAATCCTGAACCAAAAATTGTACTTGGAGTTTATAGCTTACCCGAAATTATGCCTATTTCAACGAATGGTTTTGTTGCATCCACTCCCATGATAACAAGCTCACCTGTACCTGGAGCTCTCTATTGATTAAAAGAAAATTGATATTAGTGAATCATTTAAGTTACAGAAAGCAGAAATGTGTCGAATAAATTATATGTATAGGGATATGAAAAATAACCTTTGGATGACTGGTAAAAGGTCGATTCCAAGCTCCATTAACGTCCCAGTTACCCAAGGTTTCTAGTGTAAATATGTCAATCTCTTGTGGTATGTGATTTTCAGCTAGTGAGTAAAACTTCCCTGAATGCTCAAGCACATTGGTGTTGCTTATGTATTTGTTTATTTTCCCAAATCTCAGCTGGGAAAAATGAAAAATAATAAGAATGTTAGATGAGCAGTGATATGGAGATTAAACGAAGATAAAAATGGATAAAATCACCACCAAAAGATATTGTTTTGGTCTTTTTTTTTTTCATTTGACATGAGAAACGTCATTTGGATGGTAATTTTATGGCTGCTTTATACTAATTTAATCTCCTTTAACATTTTTCATATTAGATATTGAGTTGTCTTATGATTTCTAATGCTCAAGTATCCTTTATCAGAATTTTCTTAATAACCCAGTTCCTAGCTTCTTTTTTTTTTTTTTTTTTTTTCCTGTTATTTGGTTTTAGAAAATATGTTTGCGGGGGGCTGGCTCGCCTAGGGCCTCCCAAAACTCAGTGCAGGCACTACATTTTGGTTGTGAGCTAACTAATCTAGAAATGCTCACCAAATTTAGCAAGTAAGCTGAGAGAATGGCCGGCGAATCGCCTTCGATAGCAGGAAGAAAAGATGGCCTGTTTCTTTGTTTTTCTAGCTTGAATGTTTCTGATTCAACATGTCTGTTATTGTAAACAACATTCCAGCTGCAGCCATCACTGTCTTTTTTAAAATACAAAGCATGAAGCATTCCTTCTCCTTCAACCCAGATGTGATTTGACCTCCCAAACATTGACTTGGTTGACTTTAGTCCTCCGAAAAGAGGATTTGGTCCTGCACATTCACATCCATCAGTTAAAGCCATATTCTTTACCTAAGGTGATATTCGGAAAGTACCTTCGGTTGGATTCCTCAAATTTAATTCAAAATTAAGGTCTCGAATTTAGAGAAATTTTAATTTTTAATGTATAATATGACCTTTTTTTTTTTATATTATCGATATGGACCATATTTTAAGAACTCACCGATAGCCTTATAATATTCAAAATAATTTGGGGCTACCTCCGTTCTTTACATTGATAACAAACTTTAGCTTATTTTATTTGGTCAATCAATGGCTGATTCTATAACAGGACATTGTTACCAATTAGCTTGCATTAGGATAAAACAAATATCAAGTAATGGATGAGTCACTGGCCTTCTTCACCTTGCAAAGAATGTTATATTGTTTGAGTATTTGGATTGTTATGAGAAGCATCCACTCATAAGCCAATATGATTCCTCTTGTTGTACTCATATGTAGTGGTTTGACTTTTAATGATTTTTTTTATATGATTTGTAATAATCAAATAATCCAAATATACATCTTAACCTAAACATGGTTTTCAACGTGATGGTAGTATTAACACGCTATTTATTTGATCATGTGTTCGAATTATGAGAATCAATCTTGTAGTTAAACATTGATTTAGTCATTTTAGTAAGTATAAATTAAAATTCTCTCATTAATAAATCAGTTTTTTCATTAATTTATAAGATATTTTTTAAAAAAATCAGATTAAGCGAGGGTGACTGCCTTCTAAGGGTGGCAAAACGAATCAACGAATTAAATTTGTATCGAATCCTACGAATCTAATCGAAATGTGATGAATTCGTTCGATTCGTTTATTAAACGAATCATAATATCAGGATTCATATTAAATTCATTTATTAAATGAATCGAATACAAATATTCATGCAGTCATGATATTATTTAATAACATAATTTACCATAATTGATTTACATTAATTCTTCACAAATATATACATATGAAATATGTAATTGATATATTTACTAAAAATCTCTCACCAAATATCGACAATATTATTTTTCTACGGTAATTAGCCATAATTTCTTACATTTTAATTGAAAAATAACAATAACTAGTAAAATAAAATAATAAAACGAATATTAAATGAATAAACAAATCAATAAACTTAAATTCTTATTCGATTCGTTTAATAAACGAATCAAATCGAATTGACTCATTTATTAAACGAATCCATTTTATCAAATCCATACTCGCTTTAAAGCGAATCGAACCGAACGAATAAACGAATCCTGACCCAAATTGTCACCCCTACTGCCTTCACTCACCTCTATGTGGTTCTGACATGGCTTAAAATAACCTTACCCTAAAAAACATGGATAAAACTGCCTACATCAAGACCCTTACCCAGACCCTACTAATAGCAAAATACTTTTGCACCGGGTATACGACCTTTTTTAGACATTTAAACTTATGTGTTGTTCACTCTCTCTTTGGAATTACCCCCAAGTACATTGTAAGACACTCAAATTTTGTTTTCATCTATGGCATTTTTCCATTGTCAGATTAGCAGTGACTAAAGAAATTTTCAAATGGAAGGCAAAAATCACGATTGATATCTACTTATTATAAAATTTTTCTAATCTTATTCAATTATATTCACATTTATAAAAATATCAGCATAAAGCAAAAGATTGAAGTACTAACCATTTCTTAGATAAACACCTTCTGAGAAATCTTCAGGAACCTCTCCTTCAATGTTGGTGACAAGCACAGGTTCCCTCAATTCATCAACTGGAGCAAAGTTACTCTGCAAATGCTAAAAAAACTAGTAAATGATCCAATTATCTATACATTCATGTGCAAATGGGCTTGGTGGGACTAGTGCCACTAATGGTACCTGAGATGGTAGCAAAGGCTGATCAATAAACTCAAACATCTGATCAACAAACACATCGAGCAACTTCACAGACGCGTTCTTGATGGATTTGGGAACATCAATTCGCAATGAAAGTTGCTGTAACTCTCCCAGCAATGGCTGCTCATATGGTAAAATCCATGTAAAATTAATGTCAGTGCAACTTCAAGAGGGAAAATGAAACTTTACCTTAAGAAAAGAGGAGAGTCTGGTCTTGAAATGATCAAAGTTGTTTGAGATGGAATGTTTCTGAAGACTGCAATTCACTTGAAATGCCAAATATGAAGATCCCATTTCTTTATAAAATCAGAATGGCAACTTTTCATATGCTAGCTATATATGCATTGCATACAATGTTGACTCTCGAGATGGAAATGAAAATGAAAGCACTAAGTTTTAATATACATGCATATTGTCCATTTTAAACTTGGATTGGGAGATTATGTTGAGGTGTTAATGAAGCCAACAAAGAGAAGATACAAATGTGAATGTACTTATTGGATAATTGGGATGTTGTTAAGATTTATAAGTAAACAACTGGACAGGTTTCATAGGAGGATAATGATTTGTCGTACCCGCAGAGGTATCTAATTGCCATTGATGCTCTGTGGATAAACTTAGTGGTTGTTGAAACTTGAAACTTGCAGGTTTGGCTGTATTAAGGGTTTGAAAACAATTCGAATATACCCTTCAATTGACATTTTTTTTTTTGAAAGATGTGTTACGTTGGCGGAGCCTGGTAGCGCACGACCAGGTTCGGATATGACCTATTTTGTTTTGTGACCTAAGGATTATAAGCTTGTGTTTTCCCTTTTCTAGAGTTCGATATAATTTTAACTTTTGTATTCTCTCTTTCAACATAGTGAAAATCTATCATTTCATTGGATGTAGTCTAGTTTTGATCATGTGTCATTATGAAATTATTCTTTTGTTTTCTATTTATTGCTTCATCCTAAATTCCTAACAAGATGCATAAATGAGATCAGAAGACTAAACATACATGATCATGAGCGATATAATTATAAGACCGAAAATTCACCTCGATAACTTTATACAATTTAAAATTGCATAATTGCAGCTCAAAATGACGACCAGAGAAACAATAGTGTGAGTTCCATTTTTATTGGCATGCGTCCGTGACAAAACAAGTTCAATTGAGTTGTAATTTATCATGAAGATCCTTGTGCAATTGGACTGGTTTTTGGCTGCTGTGCATCAGACATGCGTTCGTGGTGTGTTCGTTGCAGTGTTCGAACGAGTGGCGTTGGTGCTGCGGGTTCGTTATTGGTTCGAACGGGAATTCCAAGAGCAAATGTTCGAGTCACGTTCTTGTTGGGTTCGAACGGAATCCCAGAGAGTTCACGTTCGTTGTGCGTTCGAGTGGCGTTCGAACGAGTCTTCACAGAAAGGGCGCGTTCGAGTTGCGTTCGAGTAACCGTTCGAACGCGACTGCGATCTGAACGCGATTTTGGCCTGCAAAACCCTAGCTTTTCACCCTACCTATAAATATAACACTTAGCCGCCATTTCCCATTAGTTGAAAGAGCTGAAACCTTTTTCCTTGAGCCTAAATCTCACAAAGCTTTCAACTCTCTTTGAATCCACCATTGAAGACTTCTTCATCTTCTTGTCTTCTTTATTAATGGTGTGATTCCATCTTGGTAAACCTTCACACAACATAACCCAAAATCCCTAATCCTTTAGAGTTCTATAGGAGGAGTTTTGGTAGTCGGAGTTCCGGCGTCATTGGTGATATAATCTACTCAGAGACTTCAGAGGTTCTGAAGAAAACCGTGGGTCGCGGGCTTGAGGAGTTCCTTGAGTTCTTGCAGTATAGAGGTACTTGAGTCGGTGGAGTTGCCACCATAGGTCTTGACCATCGCTGTAAGTTTTTCTCGATATAGTGGATTCGGGTGGTAGCCTATACCCGGAGTGGTTTTTTACTCGAAGAGTTTTCCACTTCGTCACCAAAATTATTGTGTTGAATTTTGTGTGATTGATTTTATTTGCTGCTTTATTTATCGTTATCGTTTTTATATTTGCAGCATATTTTATTTATTTGTTATTGTGGTTGCCTGTCAATTTGCCTGTTGCAATTCCATAGTAGTAGTAACAGGACTTGTCCTGCTTATTGTTCATAATTCCGCATAGGGTCAGAACCGTTTGTGTAAAATTGAATTTTCATTTGGTATCAGAGCCTGAATTCGATCCTTGACCCATTAGCTATGGAACGTAGTCAACCCTTAAATTGTCTGCCATTTTTTGATGGCACGGAATATTTACATTGGAAGGTTCGCATGAAAGCGTTCCTTAAGTCCTTAGATGAGAGGGTCTGGATGACTGTTGAACACGGTGGAAACCTCCCTTGTTATTGTTGATGGGGTCTCTTCCCCTAAAGATAAATTGCCTGGACCAAGGACGAATTTGATGCTAGCAATAGGAACAGCAAGGCTGTTAATGCCATACATGGTGTTGTTTGTTCTGCTGAGTTTAGGAGAATCTCAATGTGTGAGATAGCTAAGGATGCTTGGGACATCCTGCAGACTGTGCATGAGGGCAAATTGTCTGTTAAAAATAATAGACTCCAGGATTTAGCTACTAGGTTTGTGGTCGCCAGAATGAAAGAAGATGAGACCTTTGATGAGTTTTATGCTGAGATTAACGATATTGTAACTCTAGCTTTAACCTAGGTAGACTATTCCTACCAGTAGGATAGTTAGGAAAATCCTGAGATCCTACCTGATAGTTCCTACCCAAGATCACCGCCATCGAGGAAAGTAATGACCTTGATCAGCTTAATCTAGAAGAACTCGTAGGAAAACTGCAGGTTTATGAGAAAAAACTTCCTGGTTATCGAGAACCAAAAACGCTTGCGATGAAAATCGCTAAGGAAGTTGTGCATAATTCGTCTAGTGATGATGATACCATCACGGATCGTGATTTGGCCTTGTTTGCAAAGAAGTTTAAGAAATTTCTTAAACTTAAGAAGAGTGGCCATAGCAGTAACATGGATAGGGAGGTTATGCCTAGAGAAAGTAGGCATAGCAGGAGTGAGTCTGGAGAGGATAGGGATAGTAGATCCCGTGGTGCCCAATGCTATGAATGTGAAGGATAGGGGCACGTTAGATCTGAGTGTCCCAGTCCCACATAAGCTGAGGCTAAAGGCAAATGAAAGGCGGGGATGAGGATCATATCTGAGTTTGAGAGATGCTAGGAGCTAGATGCGAATGAAATTGCGCTTATAGCTGCTCAGTTATGATCTATGAGAGGTAGATGGATAGCTAGTGTGATTGCTGTCCGTTAGATAGTGAGTTAGTGAGCATAGGGAAGAAGTCATTCACTTAGTGATTCTGATGTGATGACTCTCCTAACTGCATATATGTTTTAGCTAGTGTGACTGAGAGAGAGAGATTATTGTAATGATGCTGATTCTAAGTCTCTCTTGATGGTTCTGTAATGAGGAAAGTCTTCAAGTAACTATGTTGAACGATTTAATGAGTGTTTAAGCTATTAAGAAGACTAATATAGAGGTCAATAAAACGCTGAAAGCTGTAGAGCTAGAAAAATGAAGCTCAAGCTAATTTGAGCAAAGCCTTTTGATGGTTGATGACCTAGAGGAGAGGAACAGAGGCCTAGCTAATAGAGTCCAATTATTAGAGACAACGAACTTGATGATGCTAGAACCCAATTGTCCGTATTTTCTAGTGGAAATAAAAAGGTGGACCCGTATGTTAGGTATTCTTTCTGAGCCTAACTGTAATAAGGATTCTTCTTCTAAAGCTGTGCCTGTAGCAGCTAAACGTGACTTAGGAAAGAAACCTATTGAGTGTAGTCATGTTATTCCCCCATTTATTCCTCGTCCTGTTTCCCAACCTCAATCTAGAGGTGTTGTGGGTAAACCTCGCTCTCATCCGAGGTTTGTGCCTGTGTGCCATCATTGTGGCAAGACGGGACACATTAGGCCTAAGTGCTTCATGCTTCACAAGCAAAAGAAGAGGCCTAAGAAGGTGTCACCTAGATTTGACTCTTCAAATCTAGCTTCTCAAGTTTCTGCGCTAACTAAACAAGCTAAATTCCTTAGTGAGAAACTTGCTTTGTTGTCTGGGAACTCTCATGTGAAAGAGATTCCTAGAAATGTTTGGGTGAAGAAGCAAGATGAATTCCCATCTTCTTCTGCGTGTCCTGATGGACATGATGAGAGTGCACTTCGGTGTAACTCTGCTTAAAAGATGCATTTTTATTTTCCCATTGCATGTGTGTGGTGTGTTTTATGTTTTTGCACGTTTATTTTATTTTCACAGCATATGGGTGTGTGTGTCTTGTTTTTTTTATATGTCTCTTGGTATATAGGATGGAAACCCGGACATAAATTTCATAGCCGATTCCGAATGGACGGTCGTATGATCTGCACTCGGGATACAACTCCACGTACCATTGGATGTTTTACAAGCTTGTTTGTGTCTTTATTTTTATTTGTTAAAATCTGAAAAATTCAAAAAAAAAATAGAAATTGAAAAAGACAATTTTTTTTTTGGCTTGGCTTGTTAGAGCATGGAAAGCTTATACATGTGATCCTGGTATGTAGGATGTATGATTATGCATGTATGATATGCTTTTATTTTTCTTGGTGCTTTATATACATGAGTGTGTGTGATAAAAACCTTTGGTATATCTTGTGCTTGCACTTTCACATACACATTTTTATTTTATCAAGGCTTGGTCGCATGTATGAGTTTTTGGAATAGCAATCTAATTTCTATCCTATCTTGTTTGCTCAATAGTGTGACCTTTGACTAGTTGACCTTGCTATCCCCTTTTTGCAAAAGTAAAAAGAAATATATTTACAAAAAAAATTTTGAGACTCAAGTGCAAAAGAGCCAAAATGGCCAAATTTAAAAGATAAGGGCAAAAACCCTTCACTCGAAAGAGTTATATATATGAGCTCATGATATTTATGGGGTAATAATATAGCATGCAACCAATGTTGCTTTTTTCAGGTCCTAGTGGTGTTGGGTTTGAACACCTATTTTGTGGACTTGGTTTGTTTAGAGATGGATTTCTTTAGCTGTGTCCAGCTCATAAAATAAGATCTTAAGCCTTGATTTGTTATGCACTTTATTTTTCCACGCAAGTGTTTTATATGCTTTGGTGTTTATGTCATATGCATAAGTGTGTATTTAGCCACTTTTAAAATGATGCATATTGTTTCATGTCATAAACAGCTGAATATTGACTGGGTATCATTGTGTCAGCTTTAAATGCTGTTTCAGTCAGTTTTTGACAGGATTTTTATTTATCTCAGTATGTGCCTGTGTGTGCTTCATGTTATTGCATACCAATTTGGTTCTTCCTTCTTGTGCATTTTTTCTGAGTTTTGGTTTACTTCCCGTATGCTATTTTGCTAACTCTATGTGCCTGTTAGTGAGGGGGAGTAATTCCTGTTTGTTTATGCCCTTGCATATGTTGTCTCCTGTCCTCTTGTTATTTTTCCTGTTTCTTTTACCCTTTGTCATTTCGTGACAAAAAGGGGGAGAGTAATATATTAAGGGGGAGAGCCTTAATATATAGGAGGGAGCCGTAGAATATCCTTTAGATATCTCCGTTTTAAGGGGAGTTAAGATTAAGGGGGAGAGGGATTTCTACTTGTATATGCATGAGACTTTTACCTACTTTATGTTTTACTTGATTATCCCAATGTTTTTCACGGTATATTATCGTTTGTGGATGTTTCAGGTAGCAGGTATGTTGCTGCGGTGGCATTATTTCAAGATTACTTGTTTAGGTATTAGATCGAGTCCTATTGTAATAAGTCATTGTTTTGATGGTTGACAGTTGACTATTTCCTTTTTGGGTCTATTACCGTAGTCTTTGTATTAGGTAGTGTTTTGTCACGGAATGCCAAAGGGGGAGATTGTGAGTTCCATTTTTATTGGCATGCGTCCGTGACAAAACAAGTTCAATTGAGTTGTAATTTATCATGAAGATCCTTGTGCAATTGGACTGGTTTTTGGCTGCTGTGCATCAGACATGCGTTCGTGGTGTGTTCGTTGCAGTGTTCGAACGAGTGGCGTTGGTGCTGCGTTCGTTATTGGGTTCGAACGGGAATTCCAGAGAGCAAATGTTCGAGTCACGTTCTTGTTGGGTTCGAACGGGAATTCCAGAGAGTTCACGTTCGTTGTGCGTTCGAGTGGCGTTCGAACGAGTCTTCACAGAAAGGGCGCGTTCGAGTTGCGTTCGAGTAACCGTTCGAACGCGACTGCGATCTGAACGCGATTTTGGCCTGCAAAACCCTAGCTTTTCACCCTACCTATAAATATAACACTTAGCCGCCATTCCCCATTAGTTGAAAGAGCTGAAACACTTTTCCCTTGAGCCTAAATCTCACAAAGCTTTCAACTCTCTTTGAATCCACCATTGAAGACTTCTTCATCTTCTTGTCTTCTTTATTAATGGTGTGATTCCATCTTTGGTAAACCTTCAACACAACATAACCCAAAATCCCTAATCCTTTAGAGTTCTATAGGAGGAGTTTTGGTAGTCGGAGTTCCGGCGTCATTGGTGATATAATCTACTCAGAGACTTCAGAGGTTCTGAAGAAAACCGTGGGTCGCGGGCTTGAGGAGTTCCTTGAGTTCTTGCAGTATAGAGGTACTTGAGTCGGTGGAGTTGCCACCATAGGTCTTGACCATCGCTGTAAGTTTTTCTCGATATAGTGGATTCGGGTGGTAGCCTATACCCGGAGTGGTTTTTTACTCGGAAGAGTTTTCCACTTCGTCACCAAAATTATTGTGTTGAATTTTGTGTGATTGATTTTATTTGCTGCTTTATTTATCGTTATCGTTTTTATATTTGCAGCATATTTTATTTATTTGTTATTGTGGTTGCCTGTCAATTTGCCTGTTGCAATTCCATAGTAGCAGTAACAGGTTTTGTCCTGCTTATTGTTCATAATTCCGCATAGGGTCAGAACCGTTTGTGTAAAATTGAATTTTCAAATAGAATAAAGCAGTCTTGACAATTGGCTTTGTCAAGTTGTATTGACTTAATAATATGATGCGGATGCTTTAATAATTCAACATTTAGTAAACTTGATGTGACTTCATTAATCAATGAATCAATGTAAATATGTAAATGCACATATCCCGGCAGTCTAGCCTTTCAGAGTTCATCAAGCATGCAATTACAGGCAAATGAAGTTGAACTCCAAGCAATTCTGAGCTTAGTTTCGGTTGATGCATTGCTTTCAGGACTTTTTCCCCCAAATCTTGTTACCCCTTAATCAACAATTACATAAAAATAATATGGAAAAGAAAATAAAAATCAATAGTTTTATTTATTTACGAAATCATGACTGTGATTTTTTATCAAATTTTTGGGATAAAAGACTATCTTATGAATTCGTCCATTAGTAAAAGCTGACAAAACCAAACGTGTGATGACGTAGCATGATATCAGATGGGTATTATTATCCTTTCATGTTTCCACGTCATGCCACATCAGCAATCATATTCATGTCACATCAACAGATATCATGTCACGTCAATAAATATCAAGCCACATCAGCAATCACTTACAGTGTTATGAATTTTGATGATTTTTTTTATCAGATAAATTCACATGATAATTTTTTATCATAAAAAAAATACAATTCTAATTTCACAAATGAAAAATACACCAGATATTTTCCCCCAAAATACAAGCAAAGATGCAGCACAGAAAACAAAATGATTTTCTTTCAGCAACAAGCAAGGCCTTAAATAAAAGTTCTACAATATGTCAAAAAGTTGTTTTCCGATGCAATATGAAGAGGCCAGCTATTTGTAGGATCAAGATTTACGGTGTGCAACAGGTTTTTATACCATATTATGTTACATGAATCTAGCGGCTGACATACCCCGCTAAATTCATAAATTTTATTAAAATATCTCGTATAAATTAAAAAAATATATATAATTTATTAATTAGATATTTTTAATTTGGCCCAACTAAAATGAAGAGGGTATGAAGAGATGGCAATCGGGATGTTTCGTCTCGACCGAATCTCATCTTATCCCGACTTGATTATTATTCAGGATGAATAAGTCATCTCAAATCTCAAGTGGTATTTTGAGTCAAGATGAAAAATCATCTTGAATAGTACAGGATCCTGAATCCCAATCTCGAAATTTAGGAATTTTAAGGTTAAAATTTGAGATTTGGGAAGAAAAAATCATCATGAATTTCTATCCAGTTTTTTACTCGGGATAACATATCGTCCCGATCTGAATTTTTATTTGGACCAAAAAATAACCGCAAATCCTGAACCAAACGGAATAGGATATTTCAATTAGAATTCGAGATATTCTGACAACCTTAAGTATATTTTACACTTTTTTATGAAAATTAAATTTTATTGTCATTGAATCGAATTTCTGACTACGCGGGTGCATGAGTTTCCGCAGGGTGGGTATATGCAACACACTAAAATTCCTTTTAAGTGGCAATCATAGAGACAATAATGCCAACAGCTAATCCAATTAGTTGGGATATTATGTGTAGTATTCGTATTTATAAACTTTGAAATCATCCTGCTTTGGATGCATACCCTGTTAATTTCGACTGCAAGCTCCTCCTAAGAAAAATCAGTCAACTTAACACTTGCAGCTTGGCCTTTCTGTAGACAGTGAAAATAGCCGTCCATTAGGGCACAACTGCACAAGTTTTACAAAAACCCATTAAAAAATATCCATTAGCACACAATCCCATCTTAATTGTTTTTTCCATTGTGACCTGTAGGTCACAGATGCAAGTAGTAGAAACAATTTATTTGTAAAAAAAAAGATAAAACTGAATATTTATTGAATCTTCTCCAAAATCTACATTGTGGAAAACCTTATGTTGGGTCATCCTATCCTCTTCAAAATTCTATATGTATTCCGAGTAGAATCAGAACTGTGAGGGGAATTTATCCGAGTAAGTTGATTAATGTAAAGTAGAGGAAGAAATTATGCAATTCATATCGCCTAACTTCATTGGAATTCCAGCATCTACAAAGGCAGCAATCGCTGCCCTCAAGTTATTTCTTGGTATTTTTTTGTTGCATTACCATGTATAAATGCTCAGAATTAGTCTTGTAATCAGGGACACGTATCGACATATAGAAGAATCTTCCTAAGTAAGTTTCCTTAGTGGAACTATTACGAGCAAACAAAGGTACACTAAAAAGTTGACATATGTCACGGTACATATTGTACTAGTAAACAGAATGAGTTAGGGGTTACCTTCGGAGTCCAACGACCCCGGAGAAAACCTAGACTCAAATTTCAGAGTAATACAACCCTGGAATCTGGAGACCCTTAAAAATGAGGTTTGACAAGAGCAGTCAAGACCCGGCCCTAGAATAACATTACTCCGGAGTAATATCATTCCACAGTCATATTACTATGGAGTGGAATAACTCCAAAATGAATTCAGTCTAGTCCAGGCTTATTCTGAGGAAGTTCACCCCAGAAATCCTTATAGTGCACTGGAAGTATTCCGACCTTAGCACAAATACCCCGAAATATCCTAGAATTCCTTAGAAAATATGAAGTCACATATATCTCCACCCAAGATTAGTGAACTTTACGACAATCCATTTATCTTACCATGCAAGATAGATTAAGCATTTATAATGGCAGATGTCATAACACTTAAATATTCTAGCGTGTACTATGATAAATGTACACCCTGCAAATCAATAAACAATCCATTAATGGACACGCGTTGACACATCCACCTAAAATTTCCTATATAAGCTAATAAGCTTGAAGAAATAGGGGATGGTTCGAAAAAAATTACTGTTCACTAAGATAATAAAAAAATTTAAGCATACAGTATTCGAAACTCTAATTAAGAACTTAGTCAAAAACATACAAAAAATGGGAGGAATTTTCTCACCAAATGCTACGTTTGTACAGACCCAAATTATAAATATTAATCAACGCAAAGCCCATAATCCAATTAGACTTCTACCAAGCAACGCCAATAAATTGAAAGTAACAATCACTCTTTATATATCCCAATTTTACTTCCCATATCTAATTAGCGCTGTCTGTGGGGAGAACATGAATGTTGATGTTCTTACCAGCATCTGTCATTGACTCTGGATGTTTTCCTTCTAGAGTTATGACCTTCTCGGCCAGCCTTTGGTTCTACAAGGTAGTCTGTTCTAAGGCCAAAATTGCCTTTAGCAGTTTTTGCTCCAAAGTCACTTGTCCACAGTAGTTGTAGCACAATATTATAGTTGCATCTTAGGATTATTGTTTTAGAACTTAGAATCTACATAATATGTTTGATGTTTATCATAGAATATGTTTGATGTTTATCATAGAAGATATTTAGGTTTGTTTAACAAACTCAAAGTGTAATAACGGACCCACTTTATGGTGCCGATCTCTTGAATGCTAGGTGAGCTCTTGAGTGCCATATGTATATGATATACATTGAAATGTGTATATTATACCATGTATTGACACTAAAGTAAATGGGAGAAATTGCTAGAGTTGGTGCTCTGAGCGTCAATGCGGATCTTATTTATAATCGATTCATGAATACGAAATATCACCATTTCCATAATATTACGTATTTATGGTAACATCTCTTGTCCTTTATATACCTATTCGATCTAACTTAGAACAATAACAAACAATTTTTATAATATTACATATTATCTTAGTTATGGATTTTTAACACAGCAGTGTCTCCCATACTTTACGTAATACTGTAATCTCCAATGAAAATGAGAATTCAATAATTAAATCAAATTCCATAATATGAAGTGATATGAATATATTTTGACTCGTAGCTTTGTCACGTTCTTGCTTATGTATATTCATTAGAATGAAACTAAATATGGTTTAGTGAAATATATATTAATGGGTGTTCACGGGTTAGGTCAGGTTGAGTTTTTTTGAATTTTTTGAGACCCGATCGGGTTGGGTCATGCTGGTTGGGAAGCATGAACTCGAAATTTGAGAGCTGAAACTTGATCGGGTCAGGTCATCGGGTGTTCCAAAAAAGATAAATTATTTAATGAATTATTTATTTTGAAATATAAATATTAATTATTTTATGTCCCGAAAATTATCATATATATAAATTTCAAGACAACAAAGTAATAAATAAAATAGTAAAAAAAATTTAAAAATAATAAATTTTTTAGAAAAAATAATAAAAATATTATGGTGTCGGGTCGGGTCGGGTCGGGGTTTTAATATCAAACCTGCGACCCAAACCGTAAATTTCGGGTCTGGTCGAGTTAACCCGAAAAATCATTAATTTTTTTGAAACCTGCGCTGGTCGGATCGCGGGTTAACCCAAAAATTTACACACCCCTATATTAGACAAACACTCAAGAATCTATATTTTAGTGCACAAATATAATGAAGTTTGTAATTGACATTAGAAAGTCTCACTATTAGAGATATATTCTCAAATAAAGTTCTTGGTCAAGATTTACTAACATAGGTCAGTTTGTAAAATCTTTTGAGATCATTACATGTCGTATATTGATACTTGATTCGATGGTTTATCCTAATAAACCATGAGTCTCAGAAAACTCGTATAGACGTGTAGGTATTTATTTGATAAACATTGAAGGACTTAGCTAAGATTTCCTAATAGATGGTACACCAATGTCAATAGGAATATTCTCGAGTCGAATAGCATAATGGTCCTCAGACTTGAGATACCATGATAAATATAAGAGTTATCCTTCATACTTTAATGACAGTCACGTCACCGACCTATTTAAGTCAGACTTCCACCTATTAGTTGGGTGTGAACTAATGTTCATGATATCTGGTGAGTATCAATATAGAATCCGTCATTCCTATGTACATAGCACATGTATCCTATATATTTGCGATCTGTTAAATCTATGATCGTGGTATACTACAGAAGCGAGTTTCAAGTGTTATTTAGATATCACAAATTTATAAGTCGATTACATTATACCTAAGGGATTTATCATTTGTATCTATATCCCCGTTATAATATGGATTACCTCTTATAGAGTGATTAAATGTATGCAATAACCTCGACTTACATAGTTCAGCGAGATTATTTATATTCGTCATAATTCATGAATTGATGAATTATGGACACAAAATTGGATTCTGTGACAGATAAACATGAATTTAGATAGTCCTACAATATGAAGTGTACTCGTTGAGCACTTGTACAATATGTTATGAATAATACAAGTTATTCATAATATTTTATCGGATTAAGTCAGTTAATTCGAATCGTTTAACCGTTAAATGATAATACATATGGTTATGGGTATTTCAATCATTTTTATTATTAATATGTATTTGTATTTGATACATAATTTTATTAGATGCATATGCATATTTAGTGTAAATGATATATATATATATATATATATATATATATATAATATATATAATATATATATATATTAATAATTAATTAATTAAGTAATTGATTTTATCTCTATGTAATAAGTATTATAACATATGCTTGATTGTTAATGGTAACAAATGGCATGAAACTTTAAAGCTTGGAGTGTACGAATTGAATTTGATAACTTAAGCCTCAAATTTAATTAGATTAATGATTTACAAATGGCCAAATTCTCCCATCGTTCAAGCCACCTAAGGGTATTTAAAGGGAAATATTTTTCATTTGTTAGGTTAATGAAAATCTATGCATATTCAACCTTAGAAAATACACCAAAGAGAGTAGAGAGAAAAGAATCAAAACAAGAACAAAAGCTCGAAAAAAACTTGAAGATTAAAAGTAATCTTTAATATTTTTTAACTTAGAAAATTATTTTTATTGATCTTATGTGATACAAATATTGTAGAGATTCTTTTTAACTCTAATAATGGAGCCATCGCACAGGCTAAAGAGCCGAAGGTGCATTCCAAGTCTAAACACGCGGATATGAAATATCATGTGATTAGATATATTATTGAATGAAAAGACATAGTGGTCTTGAAGGTTCAAGGACTTGAAAACATAGCAGATCCGCTTATTAAGGCCCAACCTCCTAATTTATTAAATAAATATATGGAGGAGATGGGACTATGGTACCATCCACATTGACACTAAGCAAGTGGGAGTTTGTTGGAGTTGGTGCTTATAGTACATTAATTTTATTATTTATTAATAAAATAAGGGTAGTTACATTTCAAACCATATTAATGGTATTGTCATTACGCATATCAGATTGATGTATAAATATGATAAGAATGACATCGACCTTAGAATAGTCATATAGTAATATTGAACACTAGGTGGTCTGATATTGAGTTAAGTATTACTATTATAAACTATTCTTAAAGTATTTGTATACATTCATAGTCATTGGTTTTGGAATACGGTCAAATTTCTATAACCTAGAAAACTAGCACATGTCGTATATTGGAATTGGAGTTATAATGGTTTAACCCGATGTACCATGGGCTTTGGAAGCTCGTATAGACATGTGAGTAATGGTTGGTCCGAATATTGAATGACTCATAGGTGATTCCTAATAGTTAGAATTACACACCACCATCAATAGGAATCTGCTCGAGTCGAGTAGCATATGTGATCCTTTTACTATAGGATAATATTGATTTTGTATGAGATCCTCCACACTTTGATGTCATATATGTTAGAAACCTTTCATGGTCTGGCTCTAGATATTCGTTGGGTGTGAACCGATGCACTCAGTAATCAAATGCGAAGCAAGATAGGATCTATTGAACCAAATGTGTACCATAAGGGGTTTAGGTATCCATATGAGTAAGTCACGATTTTTAAAACTTTGGCCAAAACCGATGACCTATGGTGGATCACATCAGTTGTAAAGAATCGTGAACATGTCTACATGAGATGTGCACTCTTAAAACTTAACGGTATATTCTATGTTTCCTAAGCACAACTCGGATAGCCTACAACTGAGGGATTGTTAAACATATGTGATGACCTCGACTTGTATAGTTCAGAAAGGTCATTCGTGTTCTTCGCGAATTCGGAGGTGGTCGAATTACGTATATATTATTTAGGCTTATATGATGAACGTGTATGAACTTAGAGAGTCCAAATATGAAGTGTACTCGTTGAGCACTTGGGTAGCTGATTAATTTTGATAAAAGATAATATTTGATATTATAATTATCAACTATGATAATCAAGTATTATTGGATAACATTGATGATTTACTTTGACCTAATTGGATTAATTCAATAATTACACAGGGACTTAATTGTAAAATCATAATTATCTCTATCATTTGAGGATATTATGGTAAATTCTAAGTATGTAATAATAGGTGATTTTAGCTTGATTTAATTGGATTAAATCAAAGTGGAAAATATTTAACTAATCCATTTCCTGATCATTAGTTGATTTAATTGGATTAAATTAAAGTGTGAGCCAATGGAGATTAGTCACACATAATCATACATATTTGGACAAATTAGATTAAGCCCACTTAAAAGTTGATTACAACTTTTATTAATAAAAATTTCCTAAGTTTTGCTATAAATAGCAAGCTTTAGAAAAGTTTTAATAACAAAAAAAAAAAAGAATAAGTATAAGCATAAGTAAAAGCTTGAGTAAGCTATACACAAGTAATTCTTGAGAGATTTGTCTAAGTTATAGAAGTGTTTAGAGAAGCTTGTGAGGTCTCTAAAATATTTCATCTAGGAGAAATCAAGATAGGATCTTGAAGTGAAGTTTGATAGCATTGGAAACAAGATGGGATCTGGGAGTCAAGCTTCCACACCTTGGAGGTTCTCCAACAATTTCAACAAAGGAGAAGTAGATTGGGTCTTGCATCAAGCTTACTAGATAATGTTTGATTTTCTCCTAAGCTATGTTTATTTGTATATTAGATGCATGATCACATAGCTTAATGTTGAAATAAGACTAATCAATTGTGTTAGGATACTTCAGAAGTATAAACACAACATGCTTATAATTTAGGTCAAAGATATTCATGTTGGACATGAAACAATTAATAAGAGTTTGAAACTCTGGATTAAAGCTTAGAGCTATGGCTACCATTCTAGAATCATTTGACCATCTTTGGGTGACCTAGAATTGTTCATGAGACATTTCGTGTTGGGATTCTATTTTGGGTTGTAATTTGATTCAAAGAAATGCACATATATATATATATATATATATATATATATATGTTTATTTTATAATAAGTGTTATGGTTGGTTTTGAAATTAAAATTATTTTGGGTGATTTTAAAGTGTTTTAAGGGTTTTTATTTTTAGAAAATAAAATTAAGAAAAAAAATTGGCAGCAACGCACAGTTGCATGCAGCTCGCGCTGCAAGCGCACTAGGTGCTCATGGGTCTGAAAATTTTTAAATTTTATGATTTTTATTTCGAATAGATTTTCCGGATCCAGATTTATTTTTGGTTTTCCCTAAAATACTTGAAAAATAAAAAATTATATTTTATTAATTTTAAAAATACACCTATGCTTGATATGTACGGGTTAGACCAATTTCCGCTGCGCGGGACACCGATCTGACCGTAGGGTTTCCACAACTGCCCTACATAAATCACATTGTGTACAATATGTTTCATGTCTTTTCACATGCAATGTATATCAGGCATACATGCATTCAAGAATAGACAATTTAGTTATGAATTAGGACACGTCATGTATGTCATTGTCATAAGGCTTAAGGAGACGAATCTACTATCTCCTGCCGGCCATGTCCTGGATTTACTGGGATGTGACACTTAACCACAATGGTAACTCCATGAACATTTATTCAATGAGGAATGGACATAGTTGGCCCTATTCTAATTTCAACTGGTCGAGTTAAATTCGCTCTGCTAGCAATATACTACTTCACTAAATAGGTTGAAGAAGCTTATAAGAACATTATCGAGATAGACGTGATCAAGTTCCTAAAAAAGCAATCATCATCAGATTTGGCCTTCCACGGACCTTGATTACGGACAATGAAAAGCAATTTCAGAATAAGTTAGTTGAAAATTTTTGCAGGGAGAATGGAATTCAACATAGATTCTCATCTCAGAGTTATCCTCAATTAAAGACCAGACGAAGATTACAAATCATCTTATCTTTAACAACTTGAAAAAAAGTTTGAAGAGAGAAAAGGCAAGTGGCTTGAAGAATTGCCTAATGTGTTGTGGCCTTACCGGACAACTGAGCGGAGACCAACTGGTAATTCTCCATATTCATTTGTCTATAGAATGGATGTTATCTTACTCACTGAGACTCTTGTGCCAACATTCAAAAGAAAGCTAGCCCAAGTCTCTAAGAATCAAACAACCCAAGAAGCAGACCTTAAAATTATATAAGATACGGGATGTGGCAGTTATTCATTTGGATCCATGCTAGAGATGTTTGGAGAAACTGTATAACAAAAGAGTTCTGCACACAAAAAAAATTCCGAGATGATTTGGTCCTCTGAGAAGCCCTTGACATTCAAAGAGAACTGAACACTAGAAAACTTACTGAAACATTGGAAGGCCTTTACAAGATCTCAAATGTCCTAGGAAAATGAACCTATGTGCTAAAAACCTTAGAAGGCCAGTCCATTCCATCTACTTGGAATATTTCTAAGCACAAGTAATTTTATTTTTGAAGTAGCTTGTAAATGCATAAAGTTCAATTATATAGACATAAATACAATTCATTCAAAAATAATGATGTATAGAAGTATGTAAACAATGTATACGATTGATCTATGTGGAAAAGTTTAATAATATTGAGAAGGAACCTTTACTAGAGTTACTTTGGAACCCTCCATATAATTTCACATAATCAAAGGCAAAGAGCCCAACAAATTTGACTCATATAGTTAATCTCCTGTAGGGTAAAATGAAAATAAGGAATTTAAAATCCAAGTTTCCAAAATTCACAGGATAAACTTTTTGTGTGCTTAAGTCCCAGTGGGAGCATCCTCCAGTGGGCTTATACCCAATTTAAGAGAATTTCTGGGTACTTAAAGCTTCAGAGAGAACATCTTCTGATAAACCTATGCCCATCTTATCTAAAAATGAGTCTCTGAGTACTATACAAAAAAAAAGCTCGACGATGAGTTCACGTTTTGAGGTATCGGAAAAAATATCTGAAAGAACCCTCTGATGACTTATAAATAATTAAATTAAAATTTTAATTTAAAAAATGCAATGCATATCCAATATGACTTATGCATAATTAAATTAAAATACAGAGGAATATATTCAAATATATATCAAACATGCAACATGTATTGTGTGGTTAAGCCTTGCATCTGATATCATTCTCTGGGGTGGTTGTGGAACCCCTAATATTAGATCGGTGTCCAGCGCAGCGAAAGTAGGTCTAACCCATGTATATCTAGCATGGGTGTATTTTAAAATATTTTATGTAAAATTACATTCGATTTGACTCAGTGGGACAAAATAAGGACCAAAACAAAGTCCGAAAACTCTAGAATGGAGAAAATGAAGTTTCAGTATATATCAGCTCTATGCATCGCGACGCAGGAGCTTAGGCGTCATGACACTCCAAAGTGCGAGAGCAACTGTGAGATTTGAATATCTCGGTGTGGAAGGATGGTCTTTGTGACGCTCCTAGGTCTGATGCTCTGTGTCACGACGCTGATAGGCTATAGTCGCGATGCTGCCCTAGGCAGTGAGCAATTTTCTTCTTCAAACCAATACTAAACACTTCCAATTTTCTCCTAATACTTTGAATACACTTAAAATCCAATTTTAGCATCATAACCTCCATCAATACATGTTATACAACTAGCATACATGTATTATAATTCTTAGATATATTTGTTTGAATCAATATAAAAACCAATTTATAATCCCACTATGAAATGTCTCATGAACAATTCTAGTTCACCCAAATATGGTCAAGTGATTCTAGAATGGTAGCCATAACTGTAAGCTTTAATCTAGAGTTCTAAACTTTGGTTAATTTGTTCCATATTCAACATGAACATCGTTGACCCAATTACAAGCATATTGTGTTTATACTTCCAAAGCATCCTAACACAATTCATTAGCCTAATTTCAACTTTAAACTATGTAATTATGCATCCAATTCATAATTCATCACTATATGTCTCACTAATGAAAACTCACTAATGAAGAACATAGCTTATAAGAAGATCAAACATCACCTAGTAAGCTTGATACAAAGATCTAATCCCCTTCTCATTGTTGAAATTATGGGAAAACTTCTAAGGTGTAGCAAGATTTACTTCAAGATCCAATCTTGATTCCAATACAATCAAGCTTTACTTCAATATCGATTCTTGATTTCTCCAAGATGAAATATTGTAGGGAACTTTCAAAGCTTATCTAAACACTTCTCTAAATTAGGTAAATTTCTCCAAGAATTTATTGTTTTTAGCTTTCACAAGTTTAGCATTCTCAAACTCATTTTACTTATGTTTAGCTTAATTATAACCTTTCTAAAGCTTGCTATTTATAGTAAAACTTAGGTAATTTTTAATTAATAAAATTTCTAATCAAATTTTATGTGGGCTTGATATAATTTGTCTAAATATGTATCATTAGGTGTGACTAATCACCTTTGTCTACCACTTTGATTTAATCCAATTAAATCAAGACAAAGATTTGGAAATGGATTATTGCAATGTTTGCCACTTTGATTTAATCCAATTAAATCAAGTCAAAAATACTTATAATTACATACTTGCAATTACCATAATATCATCAAATGATAGAGAAAATTATGACAAAATCATTGTGTAAATATTGAATATATCCAAGTAATCCAATTAGGTCAAAGTAAATAATCAATGTTATCCAATAATATTTGATTATCTTAGTTGATAATTACAATATCAAATATTATCTTTTATCAAAATTAATCGGCTACCAAGTACTCAACAAGTACTCTTCATATTGAGACTCTCTAAGTTCAGACATGTTCTTCATATAAGCCTAACTAATATGTACGCAATTCAGCCACCTTTGAATTCGTGAAGAAACAGACGACCTTCTGAATTACACAAGTCAAGGTTATTACATATGTTTAAAAATCTCTTCGTTGTAGAATATCCTCATTGTTCTTAGGAAACATAAAATAAACCATTAAGTTTTCGAGACTCACATCTCATGTCGACATGTCCACGATTATTTACAATTGATACGATCCACCCTAGGTGATCGACGTTGGCCAAAGTTTTAAGAATCGTGACTTATTCATATAGATATCTAAACCCCTTATGGTATACATATGGGCCGATGGATCTTTATTCCCACTTGATTAATGAGTGCATCGGTCCACACCCAATGAACATCTAGAGGCCATAAGGTTTCTGAAATACATGACATCAAAGTGTGGAGGATCTCAAAGAAAATCAATACTATCATATAGTCAAAAGATCACATATGTTACTCGACTCGAGCAAATTCCTATTGACGGTGGGGTGTACTTCCAACTATTAGAAATCACCTATGAGTCATTCAGTATTCGGCCCAACCAATACCCACATGTCTATATGAGCTTCCAAAGCTCATGGTACATTGGGTTAAACCATTGGAACTCTAATTCCAATATACGACATGTGCTAGTCTTCTAGGTTATAGGAATTCAATTGTATTCTAAAACCAACGACTAGGAATATATATACACACTTTTAAGAATAGTTTATAATAGTTTTACTTATCCCAATATCGGATCATTTAGTGTTCAATATCACTACATGGGTATTCTAAAGTCGATGTCATTCTTAGCATATTTATACATCAATCTAATATGCATAATGACAATACCATTAATAAGGTTTGAAATTGAGATATAGTTATTTTATTAATAAAATAAAATAACTATATATTATTCGGATTGGCACTCCAAGTACCAACTCCAACAAAACCTAGCCTGTTGAAGTCAGTGTTATTCGTAATCGTTGGTTTTCTAACCTTGGAATACCTCAGTCAAAGGTGTTCGAAAAGATAAAAAGACATGTGTAGAACACAGAAATCGGTGACGCTGTTCCAGGTTCGCAGCCTGATCGGGAGTACGAAGTAGCCCACGAGTGACTAAACCGGAGAATAAAAGATTTGCCACCCAGCGTGAAATGGGAAATAATTTAAGGCCGCACTCACCCCTCGCAAGGAAAGACCTCAAACCGTTGGGTTCGGAATGGTCCCTTACGTATGTCGTTTGTAATGAATGGATTTATGCAATAATATAACCAAGTCTACGCAACATACACATGCAAGATTCGCTAATATCTAAGTTTGCACACATATGAGTAAAGGGAATAAAAGTGAGCACACATTCCCATTAACATACCAATAGATAAGTGCGGAAATAATAACGGTAAAAAGCATAAATATTAAAGAGAGATAATGAAAGCGTAAATAAAAGCGTAAATAATAACAATCCCATGAACTTTTCCTCAAGCGGTACGTGAAGTTGTATCCCAAGTACAGACCGCACTACCGTCCATTCGGATACGGCTACGGAATTAATGTATGGGTTTCTATTCGATATACCGCGAGAGGATAACAAGCAATCCTTAACGCAATCATTAACCCAATATTGATATACATGAAATATGATAACAGATATAGCAATAAGTAACTGAAGAGAAAAATATGCGAAATGACAGGAAAGATAAATACACAAAACAAATGCGGAACATTAAAATGACATTAAACGTAAATTAAATGCGAAATAATAAAAAACTAATAATATGAAATAAATGTGGAATAATAAATATGTGACCAAAGAATTTGGTCGTTTTCAATGTAGGATTTCGCATACCCGGTTGGACGTATTCCACGTCCAACCGAGCATGCCGTTTCCAGGACGACAAAATAAAATATAACAAAATGTGCCCTCAGGTCTTACCTTTTAAGTCGCTTCTTGGGAGTGCGTTAGGACGTCGCAGGAAAGGTTAGCATTTTCACTGTTTTCACTAGTTTAGTGTTTCCGCTCGCTATTTTCTCTATTTTCACTCGGTATTTCCGCTCGCTATTTTTAGGGAGCAGTTTGCGGTGATTCAGGGGCCGTTTAAGGGTGTAGTTTGCGGTTATTTGGGACTGTTTTGATGTGCAGTTTTTGGTGGTTTGGGGACTATTTTGATGTGTAGTTTTCGGTGGTAAAAGAGACTATTTTGATGTGCAGTTTTTGGTGATAAAGGGGGCAGTTTTGATGTGCAAGTTTTGGTGATAAAGGGGGCAGTTTATGGGCTATTTTTTGGTGATAAATGGGGCAGTTTAGGTGCTGTTTTTTGGTGTAGAGAGAAGAAGAATGTGGCGTGAGTTGGTTTAATGAGAGAGAATGAGTGGCGTGATAGTGGCTTTGTAAAGGACGTGGTTTTTCCCGATTTGTGCATGTGTTATGGCAGTCTCTACGTGGACATGAGGGCTGTTTGTATGGTTTAATTTTGATGATGGTTTGGTCGGTTATGTGGCTTATTTGTTAATGTTGAATCAGTTTAGTGATGAGGTAAAGGGCTGTTTTGTGTCATCAACTTGTGGGTAGTGCACTGCCGAGTAGAGATAGATGAGAGAGGACGTATGTGATGAGGTTGAGAGTTGTGCGTCCAGGGTTTTATTTTTGTCTTAGAGAGATGAGAGATGAGGGAAGTGATGGGGGATCTTTTAGGGTTTTTCACGAGAGTGGAGTTGGTGGGGGCTTAAGGTGTGAAGAGAGAGAGCATGGGGCTGTTAGGGTTTCTGGTCTTCATGTGCAAGTGAGGAGAGGAAGGAGACAGTGGCCGTGTAGGAAGCTAAGGTTTCTTTGTTGTCTCACCGAGTGAGAGAGAGTGTCAAAAGAGGCATTAAGTCTAGGGTTTGTTTTTTTATTTCATGTGAGTGAGAGGGAATGGTGTGTGAGAGAGATTATTTGAGGTTCTTTCTTGTTTTGGCCATGTATATCAGGGAATAGAGTAATCTGTGATAGTCAGGGAGGGCTTGTCGTTTTTTCCTTGGTTTGTAAACAAAGTGAGAGAGCGTGAGAGATGGGAGCTGTGTGTAGAGAGAATGACCGAGAGTTACGGTTTTTTTTTTTGTTATTGTCGTGAATGAGCTCCCTGGTTATTTTTTTGTGTTTAGGCGTGAATAGTCTCTAGGGGATGAAGGTTTTGGTTTGTGCTCCTTTTTATAAGAGTGGGTTAGGGTTTTCCTTGTATGGGTAGGAAACAAAGATTGTGTAATAATGGGGAATATTTAAGTAGTTTGTTATAAGGAAATGATCTATTCTATTTAGGAAGGTGATTTGTTTTAGATTAGGAAAGGGATTTATGAGATTTGATTTGATTTATTAATTTAGGCATATGATTTATTTAAATTAGGAAGGTGATTTATTTAACTTTTAACATGTGTTGAATGTGTTGGATATTTTTGGAGGGGATTTGGTGGGCCCGGGCGTGTGGAGCTTGGTTCTTTGGTGGGCTTGGGTTTATGGGTTGGTGGTGTGTGGGCTGAGGATAAATTTTAAAATAGAGGTCAATCGAGCGAATCCCAAGGCTAAGCAAACGAATTAAGTCATCGGGATTTATGTAAAAATACAGTGCCTACAAAAGGGCTTATTGAAACCCATAGATCTGAAACCATTGCTGGACCTCGTACCTCGCCATATCAACCTCGACCAATATTTCCACTTACACCAACAAAAAAGCCATGACACTAATAATTATAACCGTCTTAGACATGAATTTCAAGCCTCATCGACAGCGATAAAATACCCGACCTGGATGAAGCCAATTGAATACTAACATAAATATTTTGTCAAACCACCACGTCATACCACCACAAAACTACATGATCAACTCAGGCCTACTCGAAGATTATATCTTACTAAATTACCACCTACAATCATTTATCATAGACGAAAGTGAAAAAGGGGAATACGAATATGGTGGATTCTGGGAGGACTTCTCTAGTAGTGATGAAGAAGAAGTAAAATGGATGACGAGAAGTGGTTGATTTTACAATGATACTACTAGAAGTGGAGAAGATGAAGAAAAAGAAGAAGAGAATGAAGAGAAAACCATTGATGAAGAGAATACCCTACTTCATCAATTAAAGAAAAACGAGCGATGGTCAGCATATGGAAGTTGTTATGCTCATCTCAGTAACATATGAGAGTTATGGTTGAAACCTTGGGAAAAATCATGGTACAACCGAAACAGACCCGACAACAGTTATAAAGTCAGTCCATGAAGAGAAGAAGCAAGTTATCACATTTACCGAAGAAGAACCTGATAAAGGGAAGAAACCACAACCGCCCATTTTTCATTGGGGTAGAAGTTATGGGTAAAAATACCTTGTGCGTAATGGTAGATGATGGGTCATCCATCAATGTTTGTCTATTAAAGATATTGAAGTTATGGGCAGCGAGTGTTATAACTTTTCCTTGGGAAGCTAAAATCAATGTGATCAGGTCCATTTGTGATTAACCAAGTTTTACCATACGAAGCTATTGAGCTGCATGATCCCAACTCGAATGACATATTCAAAGTTAACAACCAGCGTGTCAAACACTATTGGAGAATCATTTAAGCAAAAAAAAAAGTCTCATACTGATAGATCCAGCTTAACATTCGGGCAGTCATGTCTAGCTAACGACGTTAAACTTAGCACTAGTGGGGAGGTAACCCATGCAATTTGTGTATATATTGAGATTTGGTGTGTTTTATTTTTGTATGTTTAATTTTTTATAGGTAAAGTCACAGACAGGATGGAAGACGTTCTAGCAAATCTTCACAAGTATTTTCCTTCTCTCCCTCAAAAATCTCTGATGAAAGTCTACAAAGCAGCATTGAAAGAATGAGACTTCTGAAGATGAAAGGTATTCCTAGTGACATTCGTTGGATAATTGAAGCACGAGTCTGATTGGTAGATGAGTCATCTGACTCTTTTATTTCATTTCTGCCTGGTTTAGGAAGAAGCATCTATGCTAAAAAAAAAAAAAGCTAAAAAATTAGGTGTTTGATATAAATGTGAACGATGTACATGTAATACTCGTTGTCGTTCTTTAGGAATGATGTCTGATAACCGCGAAGATAAAATAAAATTCATTAAGGATGACATGAGTAATGAGTCTTTAGATGACATATCATTGACTCTTGAGATGCATCCCATTGGATATGTATATCACACAATTCACATGTTATATACACATTTCTGAAAAGAAAGTCAACAATTGAGTCTCGAGAATCTGACTTTAAAAGACCATGTTTGTCAATTTATAAGAAAATTGGATAAGAAGCTTGTCTCTGACACATAAATGTCATTCAAGCCGTTAACTTTTGTACATATTATTATTTCATTGTCTTTAACTAATAATTGTGATTTTTTTTTGTTATTTTCTTTTATTTTCGCCGACAGCATCCAGAATTTTTTACTTTCACGATTTATTTTATTACTTAGCTAATAATTATCATTTGACAGGTACTAGTGCTATTATTACTCACCCTTTTTCAGGATCTATAAATTCAAATCGTCATTGCACTCTTGTAGATATCTAGATTTGAGACAGAAATATATATAAAAAAAAATGGAAGCAACTTCAAGAAGACGAGTTGTTAACATCTGTGTGTTTTGCGGTACTAGCTCTGGTTTTAAACCAGAATTCGCTGAGGCAACACAGGAATTGGGTAGAGTCATGGCTGTGAGAAATATGCACTTAGTATATGGTGGTGGCAATCTTGGACTAATAGGATACGTTTCAAAGGCCGTACATGAAGGAGATAGTCAAGTTTTGGGAATCATCCCAAAACCTTTAGCAGAGGCAAATCTTATAAGACAATCAAACAGAGATGAATGCATTGTGCCAGGTATGTCCGAACGACTTGTTGAAAATTTTAACCATGTTGATGCATTTATTGCTTCACTAGGTGGCTTGGGCACGATGGGGGAAATCACAGTGTTATCTTGGGCGAACTTGAACATACACTAAAAACCAATTGGACTGTTTAATGATAATTGATTTATGACTTTCTTTTTGTGTTTCTTGAAGATTCCCATAGAAATGGTTTCCTTTCAAAACCCGTAAAATATACCCTCTTCACTGCTAGAACAGTCAATGATATAATAGACCAACTCTTAGCCTTTGAATCACATATTGAGCCTATCTTTTCCAAGATAAACTGATATGATAATGATCATGGTAAGAAGCATTGAATAAATCTGGATCTTAATCTTTAATTTTCTTTTTAAAAGTACAAGTTCACGCTAATCATGTACTGTCTTCTAAACTTTTTTCCTATTTTTTAGATATTGGGGAATGTCTCAATTAGGTTTGGGGGATAGGAAGAGTTGACTAGTATCTTGTTTTTAATTTTCATTTTTGCTTGGTTTTTAGTCAAAATTTTAAAAAAAAAAATTAAAAAAAAAAACTTTGATTTTTATATTTTTAACTTGACTAACGAGATGGAAATTAGGTTTTGAGATAGATGTGTAAGAAATTTCCTCTACTGAGACATATCTCAACCTACTTCGTAACAAGTTAATTTTTGTTTATTTCCTTTTGAATTATTTAAATTCGTGAATTCTTCATAATACTGATTAAATTGGATCTTCATATGCTCAGTTGACAAGTATTATCAACATGCATGGTAACATACGGACATGAGTTATAAGTGAAAAGTTTATAATATTCAGTGCTCTAGTTATCGAAGGAAGCATCCGAATGCAATGGAATAATAAAAAAGAAAAAAGAAAAGAATTGTGTATATAAATAATTAGCCAAGCTTTTACTTAGTAACCGAGCTTCTTGCCTCAGTAAGTAGAGATTGTTCACGTCAAATGGTAAAAGCTTGAGTTAATAATAATAAAGATTCTACTTAGTAACCGGATGTCTTGCCTCAGTAAGCAGAAATTATTCGCGTCAAACGGTAGAACCTTTAAACATTTAAGATCTGAGTAATTAAGTCCATAGGGGCGTTTTAACACCTAGTTCCCTAAAGCTAACTAGCTTGGGAGTCACTGGCCCAAAACTCGCTACATGGATTGAAGATATTAAAAAAAATCATTGCCAAAAATGTGTGAATTCTAATATAATTTTAGGGCAAAAATATTACTTTCTTTTCAACTACGCTTATGAATATTCTAGGCACAATGATTTGATTAATACCTTGTTTGTATTGTATATGGAGAATGGTAAAAATAATCGGAGTATTTGCTTACTTGGTAATTTAGAAATAAAGAAAATAATTTTTAACTTGGATAAGAATTTCTCTTGTTTAGTCACTAACTTGTTTTGTGTGTTTGATTTTACATTTGATTGATATTTGTGGGTATTGTCGATGTAAGCCCTCACGAGACTATAACTCATCCACTAGTGACACCTAGGGGTTTAAAGGCTTGTTGCATACGCTAAATGCAACTGTGATCCCTATGAAAGTGGCTTAGTTTTATTTTATTTTTAAGTTGTTTATTGTATTTTATTTTATTTGTTTTTCTCGAGGACTAGCAAAATCTTAGGTTTGGGGGTGTGATAAGCGGAAAATATATCAATATTTACCGCCCATTTTACTTAATATTTTGTATAGTTTCTCGAGTTTTGTGAATATTTTGATGTGTTTTGTGTTATTTTATAGATAAATAAGATTTCAGGACTCAATGGAATCAAATCAAAGCTAAAAAACGATGAAAAATGGACAAAATGGCAAAAATATAAATCCACCCGTCGCGATGCTTACACCTTCTGTGTTGCGACGCGTCTCAGTTATTATGTTGTCGACACTCGTCATCGCCATATCAGAACGTGCGTCATTATCATGTCATCATGAAGTCAGTATAATAATTCGATACGCTGACACGCGTCATTCCATGTGTCAGCATGACCTCAGCTGCCAATAGTTGTGTGCCACATGTCAATATCTAGTCAAAGTCGCGTGCCATGTGTCAAGCATTGATGCGCAAGTTTCACACTTTGTGATGCGTAGAGCCAAATTTGACCTATAAATTGAGGCTGATTTCATTTGAAAAAATCATACTTTCTTCTTGGGGATTTCCTTAGAATATTAAGAATAGAGTATCTTGATTGTTTATTTACAGCTTTCTTATATTTATTTTTATTTTAAGCAATAAATCTTTCTTTATTTTACTTTAAAGTATGAGTATGTAACTTCTTTCTACTGGGGTAAAAGTTAAAGCTATTATTATTATAATTTAGATTAATCTCCCTTAGTTATAATATATAAACTTTCTTAAAACCTGACTTAATAGGATACCGCCTTTATGGTCGGTTGGACTTAATTAAAAATCTGACTTAATCAGGATACCGTCTATATGGTCGGTTGGAAATATAATGTAAATTTATATATTATAATAAATAAGATTTCTATATTTGGAATAGTAAAGGTGGATCCCCTAACCCCATCATTTTACTTTTAATATAGGGAAGTAATGATGTAAAATATTCATGAGTTTAATAATTGATTTAATTATATTATGTGTGATATTTTGGCTTGTTTATTGAATTTTAAGCTTAATACTTCTTATTGCCTGATCACCAATAAAATTGATGTGGTAAACTTAAAATGAACTTAGAAAATAGATTTTAGGTTTCAGCTTTAGATTCAATAGCTCACGATCTCACCTTAGGGTAAATTTCCTTTAGAGTAGATTTCCTTCCTGGATAGACATATACCGCTCAGGCGTCGGTAGCCACAATTGGAACTTGAACTTAATGAATTCAGGTAACTTGGTTAACATAGATATATGATTAATTGGGTTACTTTGGGTGTTTGCATCTGACTATCGACAGAGGCTTTTACATATTTTTGTGTTACAGGTTAATAAACCGATATATTGCACAAATATGAGATAATCACTTCATCTTTAAAAGATATTGAAAGGATTCACAACCCTAGATAGCTTTATAATATTGAATTTTCCTTTAACTCATTTTCACACTATTTTATTTACTTGTGTCAGATCAAAATCACCATCCAACCAACAATCAAATCAATTAGATACTCATAGACATTTAGCTTCATAATTTGATAGCATAGGTTTTAAGTACTTGTGGGATCGATATATTTTATACTACTTGAGTGATACATGCACTTGCATTACGTGTGTGTTTACCACCGATCAATATTACGGTGTTAAAAATTCATGGATGAGGGAGAATTCCCAAAGGGGGCAAGCTAAAAAGATAGGACTGTGGATGAGAACCAGCTGGCGAATGCCTTAGCCACCTTAGTTATGGCATGGGAAAACCCAGAAAGGCTAATCATGAGGCTTCCGATTTTGACCACTTCTAGTAAGCCATATTATGAAATATAAATAGTCATGGAGATCGAGGAAGACGACAAGAGGCCTTAGTACTGTGATGTTAAAAATTCTTGGATAAGGAGAATCCCGAATGGGCAACCTAAAAAGATAGGTTGGCTATTCAAAAATTATCCTCCCAGTTAATTAGCCAGAAAAGAAATCTATACAAGCGGCAGAGCAATAGAGTGTAGCTGAAATGCCTGAAGAAAGAGGAAGCTAGAAAGGTTATGGAAGAAATTCATGCAGAAGTATGCATTTCATACATGAGCAGGCTCAATCTATCAAAGAAAATTATCATGCAAGGTTTTTACTGGTTGACTGTGGAAGCAAATTGTAAGGAATTAGTGAAGTATTGTCACAATTGTCAAGCTCATAGGAACCTGAACCATTTCCCACCGATGAAAATAACATTGGTTATCAGAACCTTGGCCTTTTCAGTATTAGGAATTGGTATGATTGGCGAAATCAAGTCGCATGCCTCTAATGGACACATATTTTTTATAGTTGTGGTAGATTACTTTTCTCAATGGGTAGAAGCCGAGTCCTTTTACAATGTCAAACTATTCAAATGGCTAAGTTTATAGCCCGAAACATCATTTGTCGAAAAGGAATATCGCACCATGTGGTGACGGATAATGAGGTCAAGTTTGAAGGAGAGACCAAGGTCGTGTTACAGAATTATGGGATATGACACTACAAGTCTTCCTCATACAGTCCAGTAGAGGCCTACAATAAAACTCCGAAGATGATCTTGGCTAAAATGAATGAAAACTACAAAGATTAGGCAGATAAGCTACCATTTGCGTTATGGGGGTTACATAACTTCGGTCTGAACTACAACATGAGTTATGCCTTACTCGTTGGTATACAAGATGGAAGTCGTGTTACCAATGGAAATCTAAATGTGATCATTGTGCATCATGAATTAATCATACCTACTTGAACATGAATGGATGATAGTAAGGCTCGAGAATTGGCTTTTTTGGATGAAAAGAGTATGAATGTATTATATCACACCCGAATATACCAAAAAATGATAGCCAGAGCTTTTAATAAGAGATTCAGGCCAAACAAGATTAAGGAATGAGATCTAGTGCTAAAACAGTCACAGCCCCTAGCAATAGACCCAATTGGAAAGTTCAGACCTAACTGAGAGGGGCCCTACTTAGTCAAGAAGATTTCAAAGAGAGTAGTGTGATTTTCTGATATGGAAGGCAACAAATTCATGTAACTTATCAACTTGGACAAGCTAAATAAATACTTTGCATGAAAAAAGGCTCGTTAGGCTTAAAATCCCCAAAGGATGGCCTAAGAAAAATGAGAGCATCCCGCTAAACGCAAATGGTTCTGGAAAAAGTTAGGGATAAGTAAACGGAAAACCTGAAAGGGTTACTAGTAACAGAGGTGAGCGTCATGATGAAATAAATCAGTATAAATCACTATACACGTGTATTAAGAAAAAATTCTAAATTTTATTAAATTAAAAGTCAAAATCTTCATGCAATTATTGTCAGAATAAAAAAAATCAAAATAAGCAGACATAAATCATTATTTTTTCCTTTTTTGGTGTAAGATCCGAATCAGAAAAATGAGCCAAAGAATCATGGCCACTTGGCACAAGAGGATATTATGTGGGAGTAACAGTCCAGATACACCGTTGAACTCAATTATCCCACAAGTGACTTATGAACCACCGAGACACCGGAGCATCTTGAAACGTGTATTTCTTGGAGATAAAAAATGGAGGGCCCTTGTACTATCAAGATAATCTAGATGAAAGATAGAATGAGCTAGCTTAAAGCCCCGGGAGTGGCACATAGAGCCCATAAAAGTCGAGGGTGACATAGTCAAAGCACCACCAAAGACACATCCACAGTATACCTGTATCAAAAATCTCGACCTTCACTCTTTCTATGCATTGTGAGAAAATTTCGTTTTGATTAAAGCATGAGATAAATGATGGCGACGCTTATAGGAGGAAAATATGGATACTGGAGAAGGAGTAATGAGCTTCAATTTCTCTTACAACCACACCTAAGAAAATGGTGTTAGCTCGTTGGGTCAAAAATCGTAGAGGGTGGCCCGGACAAAAATTAGAGCAGCCTGTTGGGCAGAAAATATGAAAGGAAAATCCAAACAAAAGTTATGTTATACATGTAAGGGAAAATGACTACCTAGAAAATGGTTGGTGGGCCTCTATATAATCTCATCCAAATCATTAAGTGTCTTAGCCAGCATAATAGGAATATGGTTGTAACCACATCTAATATTATGGATAATATGGAGTAGTTTATAGTCACTTTTCCCGCTATCGTAACTAACTATAAGGTACCATGTCAGTATGCAAAACATGATCACTCCTCCAGTAATAAGACCCGACTTCCATGGTACAAGAGGCCACCATGAGTTCTTTTAATTCAATAGACATGAGAAATGGTATTACTCTCTCCATTTCGTCCTGACTAAAAAGAAAAGCTTTAGAAGCCTTTGACGGATAGTAGCTTCTAAAAAAAGGCGTGGCCAAGGGTATGGAACGAGATAATCGCAGGCCCAGAATGATAAAAAATTCCTCAAACGGGGTTATAGTTCATAGCCGCAGAAACAAAAAATGTGATTTTCGATATCCCAGAATGTCGAAGCCATTTTCAAAAAAACATAGTCAACCTTGACTCGACTGAGATATTATAACGTAAAAAATGGGGATAAGTCTAGGGGTGACCAGTCCAAAACCTTCAGAATCAGTCACACGATAGGGTCTTACAAGATGCGAGTCATTACTTTGGAAAGAACATGAAAATCTCGACCAGATGTAATAAAAGGCATGTCAAATATTCCCTAGAAGATCAAAAATGGCAAGTAGCAAGACGATCTGAACAATGGCGTCAGAGGGACAAAAGAGGCCTCGGGGTGAATGAAGAGGGAAGAAAATGATCTTTGATGATTAAGTAATAGAGAAACGATCTTTATTTATAAAGATTTTCAAAAACCAAAGTAGAAACGGATTTCAGACCTTGAAGATTCATGTTCGCATAAGACATAAGAAGATATTCGGTTAGACGTTTGAAACATGATCGACCGAACATGTAACTTAATCCAACCAGATATAAAGGCCCAGATATATTACAAGAGAAGTTGGTAAGACGATAGTTGTTCGTATGTTGTATGAAAAGAGAGGGGTATGTAATAAACAAAATATTTTCTTCCATTGTATAGTAAATTTTGTACAATAGTTGACAATTACAATGAAAGCAAAAAAAAAAAAGACTATTTCAAAGACTCTTCCTCATCGTGCACATCTATTCCCTCATTTTCAATGGCAGGAGCTCGCGATGCCTCCCCAGAATGTAATCCCTTATTACTAACTTCCCATCGCCTGGAACCGGCCTCCAAAAAAATGCCTACGCGCACGCACGAGTTGGCGCTCAAGGCATGCATGATCCCTAACTCGCGTTTCCATCTACTCCATATAGTGTTGGTAGTCTCTGGCATGCGCCTCTAAAAGGAACTATAATAGGAAAACATATAAAAAAAATAGGAAATCATTCATAGATACATGTTTATTAACATTTATTTATAGGTACGTGATAATAGAGGCTCTGCTCAGTCAGTGCGGTCTTCGTCGTTTGCGCTAAGACTGAATCAACTTTCAAGGCCAGATAAAAATAGGAAGCGAATCAAGTCATGAGGAACACTTACACGTGTAGCACCTGCAGAAGTAGGCGACATATACTATGCCGCTGCCAAAGATAACGAGCAGGTCCCGAGCGTTCCGATATCACTACTGATCGAGAATGTGAGGTTCAGCTAAAGACCTATTGTGCTCGGAACGATATCATGAGGAGTGGTAGATGTCGAGGTGGACACAACAGTAGAATATGGACCTCGTCGAGAGGATGTAGTCCTACGCCAAACGGGAGGCATTGGGGCTTCAAATGGCTCACCTTCTTCTTCTTCTTCATCAGAGGGTATATGAACATGATGAAGTACCCGACCTCATCCACGAACCTATATCAGAATAAAAATCAATAAGGAATATTAGTTACGAAAAGAATGTACAAAAGACATCAATTTATACTTGAGTAGCGTAACGAGGCTCAGAAAGGAGCAGGGAACCAAAGTTGTGCAAGCTCATCGCCATTAGTCACCCTCAGTAAGAAAATCACTAGCTGATAGTCAGTGTAAAGCGGCGAAAAGTTCCTCATACTCTAGCTGGAGCCCAGAGAACATCGAAGAAGGTGGGGAGACTAAAATCCTATAGGCCTGAAGGCCCAAATGCCAAAAATGTACCCACTCACCAAATATCACAGTCGTTGGTCAGTACCAAGCAGACACAAACTATTCTTATCAAAATAAATACATGTGGATTCTAGAAAATCATTAATTGGAGTCCCTCACCAAGCTATATCAAGCTTCACAAGGAGAATAAGGGAAAAGTTAGCCAAAATACAGAGGAACAGAACAAAGAAAAGCAAGATTGAAAGAAACGTACCATAACCTCTTAAGATCATTCATACGAACTTGATGCACAGCTAGGTCATGGGATTCAGAGGATCCCACCATAGACTCACCTCAGTGAGATAAGCCTATGAATCTAACCTTCTCCCTAGAAATAAGGAAAGGACGAGACAATATATTGAACTCGTAAGCCCAAACCTACGACAGTAAAAAATGAAGGTCAGAAATTATCATTAAATAGTAAAATAATGAGAGGAAACAACAACCTCTACCTTGACCAGAAACTCATAGCCCTGAACATATGAATGGACACGGCGGCAGCGGTTCAGTCCTCGGGAAATGGTTGATAAAGCATGAGATCCATAATCACACTCCTACACCGAGTCTAAATTACGAAGTGAATGTATGAGGCATAAGTCAACCAAACTAGCAGCATCAGCAAACAGTGTACAACTAAGCATGTAAAATAAGAATGACCTCACTGATTGATCTATCTCGATGTCCTGAGTAGGAAGCCCATCCCTGTCAGTGGCTGCGCAACACTCCATAAGCTACCATGTCAGAACAATCCTTAGGGATATCCCAATAATTTATTAATGTAATTGGACCACACAGTAGGAGCATACAAACTATAGTCGAACTAGACTAGAAAAACCTCGTAAGGGATCCTAGTTAAATATGTGAAATCTTCGGCGGTGATGGTCAACTAACCAATAGGAAGGTGGAATGTGTGGGTAGTTTCCATCACCGCTCGATCAAGGATTGTAGTCCCCTATTATCATGCTTCATTCCCCGAGCAGAGATGCAGAGGACGAACGGTTCAAACCCAGTCATAGCACTCTTAGCTTTCACGGCCGTTGAGAGGTCGTTATACTATCTTCGGACACTGGCGGGGTAACCACCAGCCTTTAAGTTGGATGCATCAAGCTGTCAAAGAAGAAACCAATATCATGGAATATACAGTAATAGTAAAATACGGGTTACAAAATCAGAGAGACTTGTCAGATATTAGAGACAAAGCTGGCCGAAAATGTTATCATATTCGACAAGATATTTCCTAATTAAGGCCAGACATTACATAATGTCCAGCCTAATATAAAATGAAGTCTAGAGTACAAAATATGTGAATCAAAAGAAAATGAAATAGGCTTATCGAGTCCACGAAGGAGCACGCGTGATCACCCAAAGCAAGAAGAGTGGGGATGAGATCCCTATATTCAAGTCCAAATGATTTTTGGCGGCCCGAGACAAGATTTAGTGTTGAGGCGAAAGGGAAATATGGGTTTTATGGAGCACGGTCAGGAGCATTGAGTCCCAAGGTGGCCATTTGTGACATATGGTGTTAGAAAATCATCGGAGATCGAAGTTTTCTCTGGATCTTTTACGGAGATGTTTTTTAATGTGTTGGAAGAGAAAGAGAAAGTTCAAGCTTTTTATATTCGATAAAAGTGCGTCCGGACATAAACATGGGACATCCAGACTGACATAGATAAATATCCGGCCGGGAATAACTTGGCATACAATATGCATTCTCACAGCAGCTGAGGTCGAAACACCTCAAACCGATCCAAGTACCAAGGCCAAAGGCCAATTCTCACAATCAGAAGAGGTCGAAACACCTTAAACCAATCAAACTAAAGGGGGTCGAGTGCATATTCTCACAATCAACAAAGGTCGAAGTACCTAAATTAAACCGATCAAAATATCGGGGGCCAAGCGCCCATTCTCATAATCAGTAGGAGATCAAACCGATTGAAGTATTGGGTTTTGGGGTTGGTGCTCAGAGCGCCAATCCGGACCGTATTTATGTCTGATTCATGAATACGAACATCCCCTTATTCCATAATATTACTTATTTATGGTTGCACCTCTTGTTCTTATATACATATTCGATCTAATTACTATTAGATTGAAACTAAATGTGGTTTAGTGATATGTATATATTAGACAAAGGCCCGATAATATATAATGCAGTACACAGTTACAAAGTTAGTTTGTAATTGACATTGGGAAGTGTCACTGCTAAATGTATTTATCAAATAAAGTTCCTGGTCAAGATTCACTAACACGGGTCGGTTAGTCAAATCTGTTGAGACCCGTACATGTCGTATATCGGGACTCGGTCCGATGGTTTATCCTAATGAACCATGAGTCTGCGGAGACTCGTATAGACGTGTAGGTGTTTATAATTGATAAACACTGAACGGCTCACCGAAGATTCTTAATGGATGGTACGCCAACGTCAATAAGAATCTTCTCTGGTTGAGTAGCATAGTGGTCCTTCGACTTGAGACACAACTGTGGATGTATGAGATATCCTCCACACTTAGATGACAGTCACGTCACCGATCTATTTAGATCAGACCTCCGCCTGTTCGTTGGGTGTGGACTGATCCTCAGGATATCCTGTGTGTGTCAAGATAGGATCCGTCAGTTCTGTGTACAGAGCATAGGTAGTCCATATATAATTAGCAGTCTGTTAAATCTGTGGCCACAGTATACTTCGGAAGTAAGTTCCGAATGTTATTTAGAGATTGCTAATGAATACGTCGACGGGATAATACCTATAGAGATTTGACGTTTACATCTATATCTCTGGGATTATCCGGATACCTGTGACGGAGAGATTATACGTATGCAATGACCTCGACCTGTATGATTCAGCGAGAATATCCGTGATCGTCATAATCTACGGGTGGATAGATTATGGACACGAAATTGTTTTTTCGTGACGGATATACCTGAATCTAGAGAGTCTCAATAATGAAACAAACTCGTAGAGCACTAGAGCAACATTTATGAATAATGATGATTATTTATAAATCGTTTAAATCGTTAAACGAAAAAGACATGCGAACGGGCCGAACTGTCTTTTCCTAATTAATGTGTATTTGTATTTAATATATGATATTATTAAATACACATTAATAAATAGTCAAATAGAAGGTATTGACATATATCATCAATATATGTATTTGAGATATTTAAAGTAAATATAATACATATATTTGATATATTTGTATTTAATTAATTATTTAATTATTTAATTGTTAAATAATTAATATAATTAAAATATAATATATCACCAAATGATAAAGTTAGGAAATGATTATAAGTGTAAAAGTTTGACTTTACATTAAAGAAAAGGTTGTCAAATTGATTTTGACTTCCTAAGATATTTATTCAAAATTGTTTGAAAATGAAAAATATTTTTTTCCTTTATTTCTTATTAATTTCGGCCATGACACTTAAATATAAGAGTTATATTTATCTTAGTTGCATTTGTTGACTTAATTAAATATCTAATAAAGTTGTTTTTAGATATTTAACCAAGTTGATCAAATGTAAAGTGAAATGGAATTGAAATTACAAAACTTGTATTTCCTTGAGTGAATTTCGGCCAAGGCCATTTTGATACAATATATATTGTTTTTTCATTTCATTTCTTCATAACCTAATACACTTTAAAGAAAAACTCCATTAATGGAAGCAAAAGAAGCTTGTGAGAAAGAAAGAAGAAATCAAAGAAAGCTTGGATTTTAGTAAGTTTTTCCAACTTGCTATTAGAAAGGAAATTGTTCCTTAGGATCTAGGCTTTAACATATGATGTTCTTAGATTATTTCTTTCTTTATTCTTTGTGTTTTTGATGATGGAAGTTTTGGAGAAAGTGTAGAGCATGTGTGATGAATGAAGCTTATGGCTATTGTAGTAATAAGTGTTCTTTTGTGGTTTTGGAAACCTTGTTGCTAATCTAGAGTTGTTGACCCACTCTTAGATGACCTAGATTTGATCTTGAGTTGTTTCATTGTGTTGAGACTTTGATTGGATGGAAGAAAGATGATTGAAGTGTTGGATTTAACCAATTTGGTCTAATTTGTCCAATTTGATGAAATTGAAAAATTAGGGTTCATAACCAATTCCAAATTTGGGGCTTTTCATATATGTTGTGCATTTGGATGTGTATATGATGCATGTTAAGTTTCATGTTCATTGGATTACATCTTGATGTGTTTTGATGCATGAAATGACAAAGTGCACATTTTGCCCACCTAATGGTGCATTCGGCCAAGGAGTCAAAAATTGGGATTTTGTGTTGCCTTGGTGTTTTGATGTTTTGAACATGCTAAGTTCATCTTAGAAATGATTTAGAATCATTCAAAATTGATTGGATCAATTTCGGACTAAAATGGACAAAATACCAAATGTAAGGGCAATTCGGTAAATTCACTTAAATATGATTTATTGAATTTTATTTCATGATTTGATTATTAGATAATTAAATAAATATGTTTATTTAATTAATCCGAGAAAAAGTTTTGAAATCGGAAAATTTGATTTTCCACCGCTTCCGCTGCATTACCGATATTCCCCTAAAAACCCCTACATTGGGGGACCTGAGGATCCATCTTATCATTTCAGACAGAGCTCGAAGCATCTCACCACCAGGAGGTCCGGTGGATCACCCATCAACAAGACATACTACAACTAAAGCTAGGTAAGTTCGGTATCGTCCACCGAGCCATGTAGGTAAAAATACATGGATGATTTTCATAAACTTATCACTGTCACACACTGCATAAGCCTACCAAAGTGGGGGCGACTATAGACATTATATTTATATGTATAGCTTGATGATGAGTCTATTATAGCAATACATCTGAAAGTTTAGGAGAATTGCAAGGTCCAGTGCTGGAAAACCACAAAAGACCCCCATTTCTACTAAAACATGGTATGGGAAGATGTCATCTATGTCTAGCCAGACATGTATTAGCTACGTCCGGCAGGATATATATGAAATTTTGGTTGGATATATGTCGATTTCCAGTTTATATAAGAATACGATCTTTTTCCTTCTTAATCAAATCTTATCCCTTGTATGGAAAAATAATTTTCCTATTAAACCAATACCTAAATCCTATAAAATGGAAGATTACATTCATTGAATGAAAGATTTTAATAAGAAAAACCTTTTGGGGGAGAGATTGATTTTAAGAGGACGCAAGCAACCTTTTTACAGATAACTTTATAACTCTTACAACCTTAAAGAACCCTCTTAGCCACGATCTCATAGACTCAAATCACAGAACTCTAGCATAAGATCAAACTACTCATTTGACATGCGAAAACATTCTAAGAACCATTTAATGCTTGAAGTACAACCTGAGGGCACTTAAAATCTAAGCTTCGCATTATAAATTCATTATTTTAAGTGACGTCTCATATCCGATCGGACATAAATACATCCGACTTGACATGCACTTGTCTAACAATAAATCTGACCATTCAACTGACTAAATTAGTCAACTTGTCTTCTATGGTACATATGATAAAACCCATAGTTGTTTCCAAATGGACTGTGGTATGGTCTTTATTGGGAACACCACATGAGAACAGTCGTGCAAGGCTTTGTGCATAAATTCTATTTCTTTCATGCTTAAACGCTCATGATTTATCATTATCTGTTGTTATTGTGCTAATCGTTTTCTTTGGTGATATGGTGATTGTTGTTTGAGGATATTGATGAATACTAAAAAGTGTACATTTAATAAAGAGAAAGTGATCATTTTATACTTACAGTTTCACTAACCCCTTTAATTTATCACATTTATGAAATAATAATTAAATATATGCTTAAAATATTTTTATTGTGATTTTTATTTCTTATGCATATGAAATAACATTTTGAGTGTATAACTAGAAAAATGGACGTGACGTATGGATTTTAAAAGCTAAAAACTTGAAAGGACGTTCTAACAAAGTATAATTTCGGAAATTCTCACTTTGCGTAATTTTCGTATTTTGGCCATATTTTTTTTACTCCGATATCATATTGAGAAAATTCTAGTTTCAGATGAAAGAAAACTTGAATATCTACAATGTTGTTCTTTACAAGATTTTATAATTTTGAGATTTTCAAGACCGAAATTAATGAAAAATCTAAAATGTACTATATGTAATTTTAATTATTAAATAAAATAATAATAATAATATAATAATAATAATAATAATAATAATAATAATAATAATAATAATAATAATAATATAATAATAATAATAATAATAATAATATGGTGTAAGGTTTCCATCCACCTTTCAGTGAATGGTCCCCTCCACATGCAAATATTTTCAACAATTGCAATAATAAAATTATTGCAAATGCAAATTTGAGAATTTATGGAATTTTAGCTCTTCTGTATTTTATTTTTCAAGCTTCATTGTACTTTCATTTTCTTTCAGTGGGAAAATTATGTGTGTTTTTATTCAAAGCTTGAGTAGCTAATTCCATTCTGTTATGGTAAATGGTGAAAACTCTTAATATGAGAATATAAATTAATCTTACTTATATTATAATATATGAATTTTAATTTGAATACTAATATTTGATATACTCTTATATTTGTGGGTGTCTTGATTCGCTATAGACAATCTCATCTTGGTTGGCATAGTTAACACTTTACCTCATACTATATTAGAGAATAATTTAAATCTGGACTAATTATTGACAAATTTTGTTACCACCTTTATGGCTTGTTTTATATATTTGACATAATTGATTACATAATTGGACTTATTATAGACAAATGTTATCAGCACCTATATGATTGGTTTTATATGTTTTAACATAATTAATTCCTAAAGTAAATTAACTGGGTAATAATGACAATTTATATATTATAAAAAGCAGTATTTCCTTATATTTGAAATATCAAGAGTGAATCCTCTAACCATAGCATTCTATTTTATTGTTACAATATAATTTAAAATTTTCATCATTTCAAATAATTCAGCCTTTTTATTTTCACTCAAATTATTATTTTATTTCACTAAATATGTTCCATGTTGATCAATCTCAAACTTACCGGATTATTTTATTACTTCGACACTCTTATATTTGGGATTAAAGAATCACTTAGTGAATGTGTCAGATACGAATCTACGTCCATATGCTCATTGGATTATACATCAAGTTCGGTCAGTCATCCTGTAAATCTGGTCGGACATAAAGACTTGCATCAGGCCAGATTTGACTCACTCTGGACGGTTTTGATCCATCTCTACTTACCATAATTTCTTACTCTAATGAATGTATGATGTTTGTTATATTTAATATGAACCGTTATGTATGATATCTTTACATTATAAGACATGTTGATCCTCTTTTGAATCTTGGTATTATATTAGAATCGGTAAGAGACCATTCCGAACACAAACGGGTTTAAGGTCGGACCTTGCGAGGGGTGTGGTACGGCCTTAAATCATTCACAATGTCTTATACTAGGTGTCAACTCCATTATTCTCCAGTTAGTTCCCCTGTAGGATTATTCATACTCTGTATGAGCTGTGAGCTCAACAGTGTCATGATCGCTCATGTCATAGGTATAGCCAAAAATCATGCTCCACTTCTATAACCTCCTTTTATATGCACTTTTGGATGAAGACCTTCCTAAAAAGTGTAAAACTTTTAATTTTTATCATCATTATACATCTTTCACATTTATGGGATGTATAATCATGAACAGCTGTAGTGTCGCAACACATATCATCATCTTAAGCACCGTTCATTTCAAATAAAATATCTGATGGGGATAGATGTAGTGCTCAGAATTAGCCCTGCCAACAGGGACACTTGTCGGCATATAGAAGAATCTTTCTCAGTACGTTTCCTTAGTATAATTATTATGAGCAGACAAAGGTCCACTAGAAAGATGATACATGTCATGGTACTGATTGAACTAGTAGATATGAGGAGTTATAGGTTACCTCCGGAGTCCAACAAACCCGGAGAAAACCTAGATTCCATTCCGGAGTAATATAACTCCAGAATCTAGAGACCTTCGGAAAAATGAGGTTTGACAAGAGAATTCAAGACCCGACCCTTGAATAACATTACTACGGAATAATATCATTCTACGGTCATATTACTCTAGAGTGGAAGAACTCCAAGATGAATTCAGTCCTATCCACACTTGTTCAGGAGAAATTCACCCCGAAAATCCTCAAAGAAAAAGAGAAGTACTCCGACCCTAACACAAATATCCTGAAATATCCTATAATACCCTAGAAAATATGATATCACATATATCTCCACCTTAGATTAGTGGACTTTAATGATAATCTACTTATCTTAATATGCAAGATAGATTAAGCATGTATAATGACAGGGGTTATAACACCTAAATATTCCAGCGTGTACTATGGTAGATGTACACCCTGCTAATCAATAAATAGTCCATCAATGTAAACGTGTTGACAACTCCACCTAAAATCCCCTATATAAGACAATGATGTTGAAGAAATATAGGACGGTTGGAAAAATTCTACAGTTCACTAAGATAATATAAAAGTATAAGCATACGATATTCGAAATTTTAATTAAGAACTTAGTCAAAAACAAACAAAAAATGGAAGGAAGTTCCTAACTAAACGCTACATTTGTGCTTGCCTAAATTATAAATAGCAATCAACACAAAGCTCAAAATCCAATTGGAATTCCATCGGGCCAGGTTCAATAAATTGAAAAATAACAAATACTCTTTCTCTATCCCACTTTTACGACCGCACACATCATGTTTTGTGAATTGCATGTTAAATTTGATTGCTACAGGTCTTGTTTCTTGGCATTGACAATATTAGATCTTCTTTTTATTTGTTTCACTTGGTTGAAGATCCTACCTTTGATTGCAACTTGAGCTTTGTTGGGTTAAACTTTACTGGCCTTAAAGTTTGATTTTTTTTTTTTAATCAATGCAGTTGCCTAATAAACAATTTGTTAGTAAAGATTCAAGAAAAGCTCACCTGTTTTACTTGCCTTAGTTCTGTGATGTCAGAAAAAACCTTAACAAAAAATATGTCATAATATGATACTCTCAGGGCCGTGTTACAGAGATCAGTCGGAAGACAAACAAATTATTTATGTAGAGGTATTTTTGAAAGCAAAAATGATATTCATACAACACTTTTTGCAACATTTTGTTTTTGTCCAAGTGTAATTAAAAAAATATATATATATTTCTCTTTTATTTTTTGTGCTTGTCCATTTGGTTATACAAAATGTTATATAAAGTATTGTATGAATATGATTGTTGTTTTGAAAGAACAATCTAGCGAGAAAGTGAATGGGTTAATATTAGGTTTTTTGGTTACAATAGTAGTTGCTACATAATAGAAAAATGAGTCTTATTTAATATAAAGATAAAATTATTTTATTCAGCTGGACATCTTTTTTTAGTAGTTGCTACATACTATTTTTCATTTAAAAAAAAATGGCTAACATTACGTACGTCAGGACCCTTTTTTAATTTGATTGCACACATATTACAAAAATACAACTTGTGAACAAATTATTGGCAGAAACCCATTGTAGGATATGATGATATTATTATTTAGTTTTCGGCGGTGAATTTTACTAATAATTAATGTTTTTAAAATCGGATCGGTGATTATTTGAAAAAAATCGACAGAATTGACTGACATTTTAAATAATTTTATTTAATTAAAAATTATAAAAATATATATATATATTGTATAAAAAAATATTTGGGGGCAAATGTTCGGCCCCACCCACTCCAAGGCCGATGATCTCTGCCGTCACCCAAGCCTCCAAGAATATTTGTTAATAATAATTTAATAGCATAATTATTTTCCTTTTTAGCATAATAATGCCTATCAAAATGACTGGCCATGAAAAAGCAAGCACCACACTCAGTATTAGGGCACTCCTTCCTCGGCCTATGCACTTTCCCAGAATCATCCAACTTGTAAAACTGCAACACGATTAACTTCACCTTCTTATTCTTCTTGGGCTTGGTGTATGTCTTCTTCGTTCTCTTCTAGGCCCCAGTCCCACCGCGAAGGCCAAGCACCAAGTGAAGAGTCGACTCCTTCTGGATGTTGTAATCGGCCAAGGTTCGTCTGTCTTCGAGCTGCGTGCCGGCGAACCATGAGATAAGCCAGCCAGATAAAGGTTAGAGTTGGATTCAGGAGAGAGATTTGAAGCAGAGAAAAATGTAGTGCAAAAATTACAAAATATAATTCGGTAATTGGGAAAATCTGAATTTTAGCTTAATCTCAGTCCAGCAGATCCTGAGAACGACCCTGAACCAAACACTGCTTCACTATCCTCTGCCTCTGATCGTACCGAACTGAACCACTGCTTCTTTCTTACGAGGCTTGTTGATGTCAACAATCTCTTTAAAACAAATTCGTCCACTACAGAAGGTGCAGTAGAACGTGAGACGATTGTTTCCCAGGATGCAACGGAAAACGAACGAGTATGGGCACTACCAAAACCCGTTCCCAACGAACCACTAAAGTGTTTGAACTCTTCCAATGAAAACCGAGGACTGTTGTGTGTTCTGTGTGTATATTCTGTATATTCAAAACGACAATACTGCATGCCTTTTATAGAAGGAAAATAAATATGTCATTTATCACTCATTAATGAGACCTTTCGTTTGAAGTACCAAATTAATTAATATAATTAATTAACTTTTATGGAAAGCTTCAAAAGGTTTGGAAAATAAAGAGACTAGCAAAAAATTGGCTGGGCCGGACCCACACAATTTTGGTCTGGCATTCGTGTACGCAGGACGCGCGGGTGTACACGAGTCAGGCCTGATCGGATTTTGATTTGCACCCCCATGCGCGCGCACGTAGAGAGAGTCTCTATCCTTATAACTCTTACCCATCTACATATGAGCAATCATATATAAAGACATTTTCTTTCTAATAGCTTTCCCATATGGGACAAGCTTCTTTCTCTTTATTTTCCAACACCAATGGGTGAACTTTGAGCAACAATTACTCATTCACCCAAGCACTAATTTAAGCATATAAATATACCATTTCGAACTACTCACGGAAGAGTATCCGAATCATTCAAAACCAACCACTAACACGAAGTGTACCATGCTTAAAATTATGCCTCAAAATACTTACTCATAAGCATTTTTCCAACAAAAAATGCAAAAAAAATTGGGTATGGATGGTTTGTTTAATGGCACATAATCGTATCTTATGGATCGCTAATGTGTATGTGATATGATTTCAATCATTCCGAAGTATGAGTCGTTCGATGAAGCTTGATATCATTGAAATGCATTATGTAATGTGTCCGACTTGTGGGCTACTTGTTGAATGACGATGGATAAATGTGTGATTTGTGATGTAATGGAAATATGAATGAATACTTTTGTCATCTATTTTTATGAATGCTTTTATTTTCTGACATCTCTGTTATTTGATATTTGATATTTGATTTTAAGATATGGAAGTGTTTTGACAAAAAGAAAGATTTTGGATAGTTTGATTTTGACCAAATGTGATAAAGAATATGTTTCCGCCTCAATGCTTAATTTAAGTTTTTTATATTTTATGATTTATCAATATGTTTCCTTCGAGGTGTTTAATGATATGTTTCCGTCCTGGAGCTTGCCTCTTGTTTTTATAGTTTATGACTTGTGATTATGTTTTCTTCGGAGAGCTTGTTATGGGGTCCTGACCATCGAAAAATGGTCGGCCCACTACTCTGTCGATATGATCTTGTTCGTATATTATTCGGTCTGTGCGCACGACATGAACAGTGGACCCTTGATAAGTATTTTGAAAATTTTATTTACAATAGAATGATTTTGAACTATATGTATTTAAACTTCGATCACATTTTCAAAGATTTATCTTTGATTAAGACATATTTATGTTTTGGGAAAAGAATTATTTCAAAAGAATTACGTTTTGAATAAGATACATTCAATTTCGTTTATGACATTATTTGATATGATTGTATCAGTCATGGTATTTGTGCTTTGTTTTTACGGATTTATGATACTTGAATTTGATGTGGCGCTTGTATAGGGCTATGTCCAACTACAGTGGACTGACCCGCTACCTTCTATCGATATGATCTTGTTTCGTTCATTGTCTGATCTGGGAACACGATTTGGACATTAGGCACTTGTTCGTCTAGTTGAGTTGGTCTTGGACGCTTGATACAGTTTACGATGAAAATGATTTTCGATAAGGGTGGGCGCGGTTCGGTTTGGTTCGGTTTTTGTTAAAAATCGAACCAAATCATATTTTACGATTCAATTTTTTTTTACCTCTCAAACCAAACCATTAAAAAACGGTTTGGTTTGGATTGAAAATTTTTAAACCAGCGGTTTACGGATTATTATATTTAAAATAAATTTTCATCCACTTCAGTGAAGATAAAAAAAAGAAAAAAAACTAGTATATCCAACAAATAGTATGAAGTGCTAGGGTGTAAGCTGTGACTCCAAGGAACACATGCACTCCATTAAGAATTGAAAATTGAGGCACAATTAATTCTTATGTTTTTTAAAAATTACCTTGAATAATGATGCATCATTCTAATTAAGAGACAAATCCAACATCTTACTTTCAAGAATAATGATGCTACCATAAAAATAAAAATAAAAATTTAAGAATAAAAGTATTAACAAATAAATTGAAGAATAAAAGTATTAACAAATAAATATATTAACAAAAAATTTAAGAATAAAAGTATTAACATACTAATAAAAAGAAAACATAGAATAAAATTAAAAGAAAAATATAAATATAAATTTTTTTACAGAAAAATATAATTTTTTTAATTATAACGGTTCGGTTCGGTTTAACAGGTGCGGCTCGGATTAGCTCCTGAACAGAACCGTAAACCGTTTGGGTGGGCCAATCCAAACCACAAATCAAACTGTTAGAAAAAAATCATGAATTCGGTCTGGTTTGGTTCGGTTTGCGGTTTGGTTCGGTTCGGTCGGTTGGTTTTTTTACCCACCTCTAGTTTTCGAATTTGATTTTGATTTTAACAAAGAGTTTTTATGATGTGTTTCCGAAATGATTTGAAAGTGATGGTTTCATGTTCTCCGTTGGATGATGTATGTGATTGTATGTGTAAAAGTTTATGTTCGAATTATATGTGTGCTTATGATTGTTGATTACACAGTGGTCTATTTGTTTGGATATGTATATATGTAATTGGTAGTGTTGGAGGCATTATCAAATATGTGTTATTGTCAAGTGAAAGATTTGAGGATCATTATAGTGGTGTTATCTGAGTTTGTAAAGGTATGTATGTGTTCTGGCAGATGTCGAACCTCTAGGGTCGGATTAGTGTCTCGCGAAGCGGAAGTGGGTCTAACCCGTGGATATAAATATGGGTGTATTTTTAAAAATTTAATGAAATAAAATATGTCATGTTGAAGTGTTTAGGGAAAAACCATAAAAAAAATCTGGGTCCGAAAAAATATAATTGGGATAAAAATCGGAAAAAAAATTTCAGACCCTCGCGCACATAGTACACTTACAGCGCACGCAGCATGCAGTCAGCGCTGCATGCAGCAGCACTGCTGGCCAGCGTTGCAGCGCCAAAAGTGACGCTGCAACGTTTCCTTCTCTTGAATTTATACTGAACACTTTTTTTTCCTAAAATAAAAACCTTAAACACTTATAAAAGCACCCAAAATAATTTTTATTTCAAAACCAACTACAACACATATTATACAATATATATATATATATATATATATATATGTGTGTGTGTGTGTGTGTGTGTGTGTGTGTGTATTTTTTTGAATTAAAATACAACCCAAAATAGAATCTCGTAATGAAATTACTCATGAACAATTCTAGGTCACCCAAAGGTGGTCAAAATATTCTAAAATGGTAGTCATAGCTCTAAATTTTAATCTAGGGTTCCCAACTCTAATTTTATGTCTATATCTAACATAAACATTTTGACCCAATTACAAGCATATTGTGTTTATACTTCTAAAGCATCCTAACACAATTCATTAGCCTTATTTCAACTTTAAGCTATGTAAGCATGCATCTAATACATAATTCATCAATATATGTCACACTAATGAAAACTCACTAATGAAGAACATAGCTTAGGAGAAGATCAAACATTACCTAATAAGCTTGATAAAATGATCAAATATCCTTCTCTTTTTTTGAAATGGTTGGAAAACTTTCAAGGTTTAGCAAGCTTGACTTCAAGATCCAATATTGATTCCAATGCTAGCAAACTTCACTCCAAGATCCAATCTTGATTTCTCCTAGATGAAATGTTGTAGAGACCTCACAAAGCTTCTCTAAATACTTATCTAACTTAGGCTAATTTCTCCAAGAATTGCTTATATTTAATTTTCTCAAGCTTAATTAAAATCTCTCTCAAGCTTGCTATTTATAGCAAAACTTAAGTAATTTTTAATTAATAAAAGTTCTAATTAACTTGTGTGTGGGCTTAATTTAATTTGTCCAAATATGTATAATTAGGTGTGACTAATCTCTATTGTCTATCATATTGATTTAATCTAATTAAATCAAGACAGAGATTAGGAAATGGATTAGTTACATGTCTTCCACTTTAATTTAATCCAATTAAATCAAGTCAAATACACTTATAATTACATACTTGCAATTATCATAATATCCTCAAATTGTAGAGATAATTATGAAATTACGATTAAGCATTGTGTGAATCTTGAATTAATCCAATTAGGTCAAAGTAAATAATCAATGTTATCTAATAATACTTAATTATTTTAGTTGATAATTATAATATCGAATATTATCTTTTATCAAAATTAATCGGCTACCCAAGTGCTCAACGACTACACTTCATATTGAGACTCTTTAAGTTCAGACATGTTTGTCATATAAGCCTAGCTAATATGTACGTAATTCGGCCACCTCCGAATTCGCGAAGAACACGAATGACTTTTCTGAACTATACAAGTCGAGGTCATCACATATGTTTAACAATCTCTCTGTCGTAGGCTATCCAAGTCGTGCTTAGGAAATATAGAATATATCGCCAAGTTTTCGAGGCACACATCTCATGTCGATATGTCTACAATTCTTTACAACTGATATGATCCACCCTAGGTGATCGACTTTGGGCAAAATTTTAGTAATCGTGACTTACTTACATGGATGCCTAAACCCATTGTGGTACACATAAGGGCTGACGGATCCTTATCTTGATTCGCACTTGATTAACAAATGCATCAGTCCACACCCAATGAATATCTAGAAGCCAGACCATGAAAGGTTTCTGACATATATAGTATCAAAGTGTGGAGGATCTCACGCAAAACCAATGTTATCTTATAGTCAAAGGATTACATATGCTACTCGACTCGAAGAGATTCCTATTAGGGGTGTTCATAGGGTCGGGTCAACCCGCGACCCGACCCGACCCGCTCGGGTTCATAAAAAAATTTGTGAAAATTTGACCCGACCCGACCCGACCCGAATTTTTCGGGTTGCTCAACGGGTTTATTATCCTTGACCCAACCCGACCCGACTCTATACAAATATATTATTTTTTAAAAATTTTATTATTTTGCTAAAATATTTATTATTATTTTTAAAATTTTTACTATTATTTCATTTGTTTATTACTTTTTTGTATTAAAACTTTATGTATATGATATTTTTGGGACATAAAATAACAAATATTAATATTTCAAAATAATTAATTTATTTTAAAAAAATTATTTTTTTTTAAAATGACCCGACGACCCGACCCGACCCGAACCCGATCGGGTTCCGCTTCTCTACGACCCGACCCGCGACCCGATTTTGACTTGACCCGACCCGATCGGGTCTAACAAAATTTCAAAAAACCCGACCCGACCCGACCCGACCCGTGAACACCCCTAATTCCTATTGACGGTGGTGTGTACTTCCAACTATTAGGAATCAACTGTGAGTCATTCAGTATTCGGTCCAACCAATACTCGCATGTCTATACGAGCTTCTAAAACTCATGGAACTCTAATTCCAATTCCAAGACTATTCCAACATACAGCATGTGCTAGTATTCTAGGTTATAGGAATTCGACCGTATTCCAAAACCAACGACTACGAATATTTACTTTAAGAATAGTTTACAATAGTAATATTTATCCCAATATCGGACCACCTAGTATTCAATATTACTACAAGACTATTTCAAGGTTGATGGCATTCTTAGCATATTTATGTATCAATCTAATACGCATAATCACAATATCATTAATAAGGTATGAAATGAAAATGTAGTTATTTTATTAATAAATAATAAAATGTATAATACATTATTCGGATTGGTGCTCCAAGAACCAACTCCAACGGTATGTGTATATGATATTTAGATATGTATATTTTTAATATACGAAGGATTTGAAGATCAATATACATTATGATTTTCTGAATTTTAAAAGGTAAATGCATTCAAGGCATGGAAAACAACTATTGTAGAGTTTTCCGTATAAATGTTAATATTGGAGTTTTGGTTAATGAAAAAAATAAATGAAATAGATATTGCAATTGAAATTGCATGATTTTTAATTAAGCTTTCGGTTTATTCTTAGTATTAACTCATGTTGTTATATGATATTTTATGCTTGGCTTATATGCTTTTGTCGTGCTTGGTACGAGCGTGGTTACTTATTGACCTCTAGCTCACACCGAATCAGTTTGTTAGTTTTGCAGGTGAGTGACTAGATTGGTCAGTCATCAAGCTTAGGATGCTTATACTAGAGGCGGGGGATCACCTAAGTTGCAGTCACCTACTCTATGCCTGGGAATGTCATAAAGTCTAAAAGTTATTTTTTATATATGTGAATAAAAGGTTTTATTTATACGTGCAATACAGAACCCTTAAGTATTGTTGTTGATTGAGATGAGGTGTGTGGATTGGAGGTTCTTTTTGTTTATCCGATGTTCTTTACAGGTTGTATTAGTGTTGAATTTGGTTTCAGATTGTTTAATTTTTAGGGCAAACCATATCCGTTTTCCATTAGTCATGAGACTCGGAGAGACAAATTATTCATATCTCCTATCAGTAATGTCCTACATCTAACAGGATGTTACAATACGATCCGGTTTTCACAACATTGCTAATAACTATATAAACCGTTACAGTATTACATCAAGCATGATTTTCCACCACGTGTTCCGACAGAAAGCTATTAGTTACGTGAAAGTCAGTGCAAGAGAAATGAAAACACAAAAGTAAAAAACCGTCAAACGGTAATAACCAGCAACCTTAAAACATTAATTTTTTATTTTTACAATTTTGATATTCAGGAAAATAATAATAATAATAATAAATAGAAAAAAGAGAAACATTACAGATCAATAGCAAAGATTTGATAGAAGAATAGAGATATGGCTACAGAGAGCAAGGCCAGTGTGGGGAAGGTGAAGCCAATCAATCAATTGGATAGTTCTTCAAAGGGGAAGCTTGATCCTTCTTCTTCTTCTTTGAACAGGAAGAAGATTGATGGCTTAATCAAACAGCAGCCAAAATCTTCATCAGCCATCACAAAAACAGAGGTACCCATCTCAAATTAGGTAGCTTTTTTTTTGTCTGATTTACATGGTAACAAAAAAAATTAATAACAACTTTTTTTCTTGATTGGTTCAATTTTTTATGATTTTGGTAGGTGAGGTATTGTTTTTACTATGAAAATTGACTGATTTGGATTTGATGATTAGTGATAGTTGATACAAATATTATGCACTGTATTGATTGATCTGGGTTTGTGATTAACAAATTTGTCTAATTTGTTATGAATTGATCTGGGCTCTGGGTTTGTAACAATTTTTCCCCCTCTTTGAGATGAATTCGGTTTTTTTTTTTTGGGGACAATTTTGAAGGTAAAGTCGAAAACAACCTCGGGTTCATCAAAAACCACCACAAAAACAACCACAAGAGTGAGACAGAAGAAAGTGTTCACGTTGGCCGGACAGAAATATGATCCTCCTGAAGAGGTTGTGGATATAAAATAGTTACTGTCTTTTCTTCTTTCTTTATAAACATGAATATATTAATTTAGTTTAGCGTCGCTCATTCTTTCCTTCGTATTTTGATGCTTTGTATCGACAGAGAGAGCCCTTGAGGATATTCTACGAATCGTTGTCGAAACAGATACCAACTAGTGAAATGGCAGAATTTTGGTTAGTTTTCCTTCTATTTTACAGCATTCCTTTATTTTAACTGTATAGTACAGAGACCAAAAGAAATTACTTTTAAGAAAATTGTCCATTCATCAATTTTAAACTTGCCTAAGTTACTTCTGTTGCTTAATAGCTGATAGTTAGTAGATTATTCTGGTCCTTTCTCTTAAGTCTCATGAATTATGTCACCAAGAAAGAGCCCATGTAGTGGTGACAATTCTACTCTTTAGAAGATATTCGTATCAGAGTTGCACAGTTCAAGCTTTGATGAGTCCTTGGATGGATTTAAGAGCTTTGGTTATATACTTCAATGGACTGGTTTCTTGCTACTAAGAGCTGACTTTATCTTTTGGCTGTGGGCATAACCCAAAATTTTCCTTTTCAGTGGATTGGTAAGGTTGTAAACATTTATTTATGAAGATCTAACCATGTAACTAAGCTGCTCATTGTTCAATATTTACCATGCGTTGACGTTTTCTTTTTTACACTTGGAAACCTAACACAAATTTCGACTGATCTAAGAAAATGATGAGGCATGGCACTTCCAAGAGGACTCCTATACTATATTTTTGTGAAGTGAATATGAAAAGAAGAGGACTATCCTCTGCATTTGCAAGCTGTATTAGACACGTATTGTCGTCCTTGGATGTTAGGGTTGCTGGTATGCTTCGCTACCGGTTTGTTTTCTTTTTATTCTGGTGAGGCATGTGTGCCCATCCTGTTTGAAGGGACCCTTTGGAGTTATGGATTATGCAAAATTATCTTTCATGGGGTTGCAAACAATGTTCGTTTTCTCTGGGATGATAAGATTATTATGCAAACTGTGCGATGTTCTGTTTCTGATTTTCGTACTTGGTAGATAGCTTTGAGTGTCAACTAATAGTGAAGGGTTTAACATTGGTCATTTTGCAGGATGATGGAACATGGCCTGTTGTCCCCTGATAGAGCCAAAAAGGCATACGAGAAGAAGCAGAGAAAGCAAAAGCAACTTTGGACGGGGACTCCAGCCAAATCTCCACAACCACTCAGCAACAAACCTGGGAGTTCACAGAAGCAGCATCAGGGATCAAAGATTGGAGATATGAAAGCCAAGAAAAGAGTAATCAATGACACTGATGACGATGACTTCATTTTAAGTCCCAAGAGAAGGAAAGGGTAAGAAAGATGAGCCCTTTGTCTATTTGGAGAGCTAGTCTTCTTCCCTCTACTGCTACTAATGCTGCCTTTTACTGGAAAAGCTACTGAACGAGGAGGTTGCTGGAACAGCTCAATCCATTCTGAGTAGAAGCCCATCTTGGCCAGTGTCAGCTGTAAAACAACCAAGATGATGATAAGAGTATGATATTCTTCAGATTGTTAACTTGATGGAAACAATAAGCAGAAACAATTTTCTGAATTGTTCTTCTACTTAGTGATGATAATTTTAATTTCTATGCCATGTGCATTCCTTGGATTTGTTACCGTTAATTTGTGCAAGGAATCTACCCACGCTAGTGTCAATTACATTGTTATCTTGTTACTGTAGGACAGAACATGCTGTTCCAGAACTTATTTATCTTCTGGCCAATTGCCTGCTCTAGCTAAGTCTTTTGTCAGGCTTCGGATTGGCACATCAACCTAAGAAGTAAGAGCTAGACCTACTATACACTTTAGGTGAGGAATTTCGACCTTATGACAGAAAGATGATTTCGAGCTCACATTAGGGTGAGAATTTGAGTTCATGACATGTTTTTCCCAAACTTGTTTTCTTTATTGGATTTAGGATTCAGTTGTGTCTTTTCTTCTAGACCATCACCTGCTCTTGCTAAGTCTTTTGTCATGCTTCATATTGGGAACCTAAGACAGAAAAACATGTCATGAACTTTGAGCCATGATGGTGCTCAAATTAGTGCTCATACTGTGACAAGAAATTCAAAGAACTCATGATGAGACGAGAATTTCGAGCTCACATTAAGGCGAGATTTCTAAGTTCACGGTGAAATGAGAACTCCGGCTCGTCATAGACAAGAAATTTGCACACCTTTATGCCATCCCTCACACGTGTGTTTCCAGTAACATTTATCTTTCCGTAGTATATAAAGCCTTCATTGTCATAGAGCAAAATGATTTTTATCTTCTGTGTGAGTTCCATTTTTATTGGCATGTGTCCGTAACAAAACAAGTTCAATTTAGTTGTAATCTTTCATGAAGATCTTTGTGCAATTGGACTGGTTTCTGGCTGCTGTGCATCAGACATTCGTTCGTGGTGCGTTCGTTGCAGTGTTCGAACGTGTGGCGTTAGTGGCACGTTCTTTATGGGGTTCGAACGGAAGCATTCCAGAGAGCAAACGTTCGAGTCACGTTCTTGTTGGGTTCGAACGGGATCATTCCAGAGAGCATCCGTTCGTTGTGCATTCGATTGGCGTTCGAACGAGTCTTCACAGAAAGGGCGCGTTCGAGTAGCGTTCGAACGCGACTGTGATCTGAACGCATTTTTTGCCTGCAAAACCCTAGTTTTTCACCCTACCTATAAATATAACCTTTAGCCGCCATTCTCAGGAGTTGAAACACAAATCCTTTGAGCCAAAACACTAAAATGTTTTCAACTCTCTTTGATTCCACCATTGAAGACTTCTTATCTCCTTGTCTTCTTCATTGATGGTGTGAATGTTTCTTTGATAAATCTTCAACACAACTTAACCCAAATTTCCTAAGCCTTTAGAGTTCTTTAGGAGGAAGTTTGGTAGTCGGAGTTCCGGCGTCATTGGTGATATAATCTACTCAGAGACTTCAGAGGTTCTGAAGAAAACCGTGGGTCGCGGGCTTGAAGAGTTGCCTTGAGTTCTTGCAGTATTGAGGTACTTGAGTCGGTGGAGTTGCCACCATAGGTCTTGACCGTCGCTGTAAGTTTTTCTCTATATAGTGGATTCGGGTGGTAGCCTATACCCAGAGTGGTTTTTTACTCGGAAGAGTTTTCCACTTCATCACCAAAATCATTGTGTTGAATTTTGTGTGGTTTGATTTATTTTGCTGCTTTAATTCCTGCTATTGTTTTAATATTTTGCAGCATAATTTTATTTAATTGCTATTGTGGTTGCCTGTTAATTTTGTTAATCAACCTAAGCCTGAAAAACTGAATCTGTTGGAAGATAATTTAGAATCAATTTGGGTGATTACACACATAATTATTTCCTGTAAATAAGTCCTGTACAATTTCTTGTATTAGCTGTTTTTCATTTGCTCCCAGAAGATTAGCTCTTTAATTAGGATAGGATTAGTTTCTATGTTTGTTCTGATTTGATCAACTTTATTGTTCTTTTTTAAACCCTTGTGCTGATTGACAGAAAAATAAAGAAGAAATATTTTATTCCTGCTTACATGGTCTACGATAAAATTGAGAAAGCTCGGTAGCTTAATTTAGTGTAGTTATAAATTCATAAGAGGGAAGATTCAAACTCTATTTAGTTACTCGTATGTAAACTCAGGTTATAAGAAAAGAATTCTTAAACGTCAGTCATTAGATATCATTAGCTATAAATATTGTTTTGATGATCCTTTTTTGTTGGCATTTGATCCAACAGTAACTGCATTCATATCTACCCATTATTGTATGCGATGCGACTAATGGTTACCTTAAACGTGACTAGATGATAAAGTTTTGAATCGTTGATACCGATATTGTATCAGCCTCAGTTTTTCACAGAAGGATGACAAATTGAATGAGAGGTCCTTATTCCAGGTATGTCGATGACCTGCATTTACTTCCCATAGCCGTAGACAGTAACAGCATACAGAGAAAAACAAGGACATTGTAATTGAGAAACAACATAAGCATGCATGTGAAAGGAACAGAAGAAGATAGCATGTTCTTTTAATGTTTGAACCAAGTTAATGAGTTATGTCTTCAGTTTGTGGACAATGCATGTGAAAAACAAGCAGTGAAGTTTCATTATTCAGAGAGACCATTTCTTAAAATTTAAATTGCAGTAGCAGAAACAGGTAGCTATCAGCTTTGACTGATTGATGCATAGTCGTGAGAACTTTTTTTTTCTTTTTTGGTATGCTTTTATTGTGAAAATGATCCTGCTTGTTGTACTGTATTTAATCAAACAAGAATTTGGTAGATTTGTCATGGTGGTGGGTAAGGCAAGGGATCCCACTCACATGCAAATGGATTTGTTTGTTTTTAAACTTATTAAGCCAATGCCTTTGACATGCTGCAGGAAATATGATATGTGGTTCCAATATCTGAACATAGAGCCGAAAGTAGCAGCATTATTATTTTTAAAGTCATGAACACAACATTGTTTTTTTTTTATTTTTTTGTTTTTTAGTTTCGTCCTTACCTTAGTAATCGATCTTCCTTATCTAAGAATTTCACATATGTAGGGATTATATTATACAAGCTGTCCGATATTAATAACATCAAGACTTACAGTGAAAAGATAAGAATTACACGAACTCCAAATACACTGTTTTTTGGTCTTTTAATATATTAGGGTTCGTCGTTTTTTTTTTAATACTCGTTAATTAATTCTATTGTGACACTACAAGAGGTTACACTGTTTTTCAACTTCTTCATAAATAAGTTTTTACTAGGTTTATAACTTAGAAAATATTAATCTATCCGATGTATATATCCGATTTCATTCATAAAAGGTGTAAAAATTTTATCAATTCATAAATGAAATCAAGGGGTATAATAACAGTACTCTTATAACTTTATTTTTGATTGATTCCATTACTATTAATACTAAAAAAGTTGCACTGTTTTTCAATATCTTTTAGAGTAATAATATACATACATAAATTTTTATTTAAAATTTCTATACTCAGAAAAATATAGAAACTTTAAGTATAACTTTAAATATATTTAATATTTTTGTATCTTTGCAATCTTTCACAGAGAAAATAATTGTCGGGGGTACAACAGTACAACAAGGTAATTAAATAAAAAAATAATAATAATAAATATTGAAAAACAGACCAGACATGATATTTGTAATATTGAAATGGACCTCACAGTTGTAGTGTCTGAACAACTGCCACGTGTAAGTTAAATTATGCAAACCCATGGGGGCCACTCTTGGGATTTTCATTTTCACGATCAGCATTTACAATTTATAAGCAATTGGCATGTTGGTGATTCAAGGCCTTCTTGCAATAATGAAACCCTAGGGTGGTTAAAAGTGAAAATAGCTCTCATTTTGAGAGTGAATCATTGTAAATATATGTATCTTGATTGTTTATATTTTGCCGTTCTTATTTTAGTGCTAACTTATAATTTTAATCCAAAATTAAAATACTAAAAAACAGATAGGCTCAACTTATATTCAAAAAGTTAACTCATCTCAAGTTTCTATATTTAGTTTAAGGTCAATTCTCAATTGATATGAAATTATTTCCTTATTTTTATATACTCCTCGTTAAGTGGTAACGTTATATGATTTTGATACCATGTAAAAGTTTACGAGTCTAACTCAAACTGAAAAACTAACACATACGTTAAAGGAATACCTAAAGCTTATATATTTAGTTTAAGATCAATTCTCAATCAATGTATAATTATTTACCTGTTATTTATTTGACTGCTAATTTAGATGTTAATAATATAACATGAATAACTTATTAATTTAAACATTTAGAATGACATATATTGTAAGGAGCTTAGACTATATTACCTTTGGCGAGTTGTGGAAATTAAAAGTTAGGTGATTTGATTTTCTTTGCCAGTTATTTCGTTGGGACACATGTTTTAAAAGACCACCGGCCCTATAATCTTTGACGTTTTGAATAATTTTCTCTAGCTACTGTATAACTTTTCTTTCAAGCCCAATTATTATACATCAATGTTACTAAAAGAAGAACAAATTCCAATGTAGCCACAGGACAGGAGTCGAATTATTATCCTAATAAATTTGCACCTTTTGAATATTTCTTTTAATCACACTACAAAAATTAGACCTTTTGGCGTCGAATTATTTCGACGCCGTAATCCACATTTTCGACGCAAAATAAATTTAGCGTCGAATAAATTAGACGCAAAAAATGGACGCTGAAATCTCGACGACAATCAATTTTAGCGTCGAAATTATGAAATGCGACGCTACAAAATTAATTTTCGCGTCCAAATTATGCCGACGCTAAAGTAAATTTTCCGACGCTATAGGTTATATTTTGCGACGAACTTATTCGACGCAAAAAGTGAATCTTTTAGCGTCGATACTCTTCGACGCTAAAGTATATTAAACAATTAATATATGCACGCTTATAGCGGCCATTTTTATTTACTTTTAGCGTCGATACTCTTCGACGCTAACTTATATTAAACAATTAATATACGCACGCTTATAGCGGCCATTTTTGTTTACTATTAGCGTCGAAACAGTCGACGCCAAAAGTTGAATATTTGCGTCGAATTATTTCGTCGCTAAAAGGTCAAAAAAAAATTTAAAAAAAATTATTTTGTTTCTTATTTTTTGGTCTAAAATATTTAATTTAGTTAAAAAAAAATGTAATTAATAACAGAATTACGAAATATTATATTGAAATCTGTTTTAGAAAAAAATATTATATTAAATCTATTTGTTCAAAATGTTTATACAAAACCAAATCTAAAATTAATTGCTACTGTGATGGGGGGACGCTCGAGCCCGATGCACCCTGACTGATTGAAGCCTCGAACATCTTACGGAAAAGAAGCATTTGATGTTCCAACTGCTCCATCTTCTTCTCGTGGTCCACCATCTTCTTCTCGTGGTCCACCGTGACCTGTTGTAGCTTCTCCTTTGTCTGCTGTAGCTCGTCTCAGGTGTTGGATAGCTCGTCTTGGGTGTTGGATAGCTCGTCTCGGGTGCTGGCTAGCACGTCTTTGGTGGTGACTAACTCGTCTCGAAGAGAGACATTGTCCGAATTAACACTATTGCGTGCAGATGACGTTGGCTTTTTACGAGTGCCAAGGCCAACGTTGTAAGCTGTCTGATTCTTGAAAACCAATTGCGACAGCTGCTCATCTGGTATGGGGTCGGACCCTGTCTCCTGAGTTTGATGTTGGAGTTCCTTCATTTCGTGTTGTTTCAAAAAATAAGTTAATATTAGAATTTGAGAAAAAAAATTAACATATATTAATTATTTTATTTTAAAAACTGAAACTTACATAGCAGCGTTCGGCTTCGTCATTTATCCATTTGTTCCTCTCATTGTAATGCGTCACACGGAAAAAATCTGGAAATGATTGCACCTCACCTGTGTTACTCTGTTATAAACAGAAAATAAATTCAATATTATTCCAGGTTAGTAAAAACAATTTACTGTTAAATTTTACGTTAGGATATATATGTACCTCAGAATGTTCGGCACGATGTTGGATAAATGGCTTCGAACCTCCACGGTGGTTAAAACACAAGTGACTTCGATTTTCCGCATTTGCGTGACATTTATCCTGCATTTACCAACACTGTAAGTACCGAAAACAAAGATAATAACTAAATTTCCGTTTATTTCAAAATTTACCTCGTGTTTTTTGGTAGACCAAAGCTCACATAAGAATGTCCAATATTGTTCATGTATAAAATCAGGCTTGTGTTGTGGAGCATTTGAAGGTCCATGTTCGTCGAATATTGGTTTCAGGACTTTTGTTCTATAATCTTTATAACTTTTCCCCATGTGGTAGTCAATATACTGTTGGACATTCACTTGGGTCAGATCGAAGTCGAACCATTCCTACATGAAAATTCGAGTAAAAATAAGTATAAAATAAAAATGTTAAATAACAAACAATATCGAAAACTTACAAGTAGCGAAGGGAATAGCTGGTTCATTTTCGTCTCCCACGGTATCTTTCTCCAAGATACGTAGTTTTGGGGAGCTTCATATCGAGCTGTAGCTCCTATGGCTGTATTAAACGCTGAATTATGTTGTCCGACTTGAGTGCGTCCATCATCTGATATCTGTATCCGGATACGGCCGTGAGCCTTAACGTACTTAGCCAACCCCAGGCCACGGGTGCGTCCTCGACCCTTCACTGTACTGGACTCACCTGTGCTAGCAGAGGAATCACCAGGGCCAGTTGCCCTTGCTGATGTAGATGGAGTCGCGTTAGCCCGTTTGCGATTGCCCGGTGCCATCTGCAAAAACAGACGTCGCATTAGCGTCATCAAATTCCAAAGTGCTTATACATATACATATCCATATCCATATCCATACAAGTCCTTTGTCTTAGCAAAAGCGCTTATACTATCGAATGCTGACTTTCGTTTTCAAATTCATTCATTCATTCATTCATTCATTTCACATATGCATTCATTATCCATATAATCTACGAGTTCCATCATACACGTACATACACACAGTCACACACACAATCATCATACAACCAACCACGAAGCACATTAACAACCAATACATCACTGAACGTGCACACAATTAAACAATACATACATATCACAACAAATAATTGGACTCTACCTAAGATGGTAATATGGTATAGAATAATTATGATAGGAACTTCCAATGTAAATCCATAACTCATATTAAAGTTTAGGAAATTACTTTTGACAAATAGAACAAACTACAATATAGTAGAAGCGATAAAAGTTTATGTGATAGAAGACAGTAGAGGGACAGTTGCCCTTACCCAATGCATATAATGTTAGTTAGTAGAAGACATTTGAATGGCTGCACTCTAAGGCATGATTTGGTTCAGAGGCAATAAAAGTGATTTGGTACAAGAAAGTGATAAAACTAATAATGAAATAGTGGGAATTACATATAGGACATGATAAAGAAGAATCTGGATGGTTGATGGTTGATAAAGAAGAATCTGTAGCCAGTAGTAATAGTGGATAGAGAGAGAAGGAAGTTACGATCTACATGCATTCCCACAAGTGATAACGAATCATTTTAAGGGGGGAGAATTGTAATGACTCGAATTCGGAACCTAGGGCCAATATTCGAACTGTTCTGGGCAGAACAGGAGCTGTTCTGCCCAGAACAGCTGGAACAGTTCGAATATTGGCCCTAGTGTGGGCAACACAGTGAAATCTGGACGACGCATGCTGTTCTAGGCTCGGGGGCCTAGTTGGGAGTACGGAGTAGCCAACGGAGGACTAAACCGGAGAGTGATGGAGTCGCCACCCGGTGTGAACCGGGACAAAGATTTAAGGCCGCACTCACCCCTCGCAAGGGAAGACCTCAAACCGTTGGGTTCGGAATGGTCCCTTACTTATGCCACTTGTAATGTAAAGATTTATGCAATAATCTAACCAAGCCTATGACATATATTTCCAAGTGCACCACAATCCTAAATTAGCATGCTTAAAAGTAAAGTTCACAACTAACATACATGAAATCAAATCTTATTGCCAAATTCACATGCTTAAAAGTATTTCTAACAACACATAACATCACAAGAATTTAATCATTCATGTAAACATAAATGCAAGCATGCATGTGAATACTTTTCCAAGCGGTACGTGGAATTGTATCCCAAGTACAAACCGCACTACCGTCCATTCGGAATCGGCTACGGAATTTACGTCTGGGTTTCCATCCGATATACCACATGAAATAATGTTCACATGCTTTCACAACATGGACTCATAAATCATAATACATTAAGCCAAGACTAAGGTAGATAATGCAATTATAGGGAATAAACATGCTCTTCATTATTATGTGCACAAAGATAAGAACAACTATGTGTGGTTTCATCAAGAAAATCACTTAAGCAACAATTATACATGGCATGTGATGAATATGTTTCAGTTCAGTGTGTTCGCGTTCGTGTAGCGTTCGTAAACGCGTTCGAACGGAAATGAAACAGAATGCTCACGTTCGCATGGCGTTCGTGAACGCATTCGAACGGAAATGAGACCTGATGCATGATAAGGCAGAATGTATGCGCGTTCGAGTTGCGTTCGTAAACGCGTTCGAACGGGGACAGACCTGATGCATGAAATGCTCACGTTCGTAGAGCGTTCGTGAACGCGTTCGAACAGAAATGAAACAGAATGCTCACGTTCGTATGGCGTTTGCTAACGCGTTCGAACGGAAATGAAACAGAATGCTCACGTTCGTATGGCGTTTGTTAACGCGTTCGAACGGAAATGAGACCTGATGCATGATAAGGCAAAATGTATGCGCGTTTGAGTTGCGTTCGTAAACGCATTCGAACGGGGACAGACCTGATGCATGAAATGCTTACGTTCGTCGAGAGTTCGTGAACGCGTTCGAACGGAAATGAAACAGAATGCTCACGTTCGTATGGCGTTCGTAAACGCGTTCGAACGGGGACAGACCTGATGCATGAAATGCTCACGTTCGTAGAGCGTTCGTGAACGCGTTCGAACGGAAATGAAACAGAATGCTCACGTTCGTATGGCGTTTGCTAACGCGTTCGAACGGAAATGAAACAGAATGCTCACGTTCGTATGGCGTTTGTTAACGCGTTCGAACGGAAATGAGACCTGATGCATGATAAGGCAAAATGTATGCGCGTTCGAGTTGCGTTCGTAAACGCGTTCGAACGGGGACAGACCTGATGCATGAAATGCTTACGTTCGCCGAGCGTTCGTGAACGCGTTCGAACGGAAATGAAACAGAATGCTCACGTTCGTATGGCGTTTGCTAATGCGTTCGAACGGAAATGAGACCTGATGCATGATAAGGCAAAATGTATGCGCGTTCGAGTTGCGTTCGTGAACGCGTTCGAACGGGGACAGACCTGATGCATGGAAGTTGACGCGATACATGAAAGCTAAAGGGGCGCGGCGAAGCATCGTGGTAAGGATCTTATCCCCGTGAAATGGAGTGCCTTTAATCCGACTTACTAAGCCCATGCGCAATGAACATACAATAAAAGTAAAGGCATAATAACAAAGACGAGTTATCGGACTTTGTATATCCGATTGAACACATCTCACGTCCAATCGAATATACGTCATCCAGCGCGGCGAAGCATCGTGATAAGGATCTTATCCCCGTGAAGCGGAGTGCCTTTAATCCGACTTACTAAGCCCATGCGCAATGAACATACAATATGCATAAAATAAAGACAGAAGTAAACACAAAGATACTTGGCGCGGCGAAGCATCGTGGTAAAGGATTTTAACCTCTTCAATTAGAGGACCTTTCATCGCACTTACTAAGCCCATGCGCTTTTCTCATTATTACATAAGTAAATATCATGCAGCAAATTAAACGGCGGAATAATTAAACAACTCAAAATTAAACAAATGAACATGCCGTTTACTCAAGTGATACGTGGAGTTGTGGCCCGAGTACAGATCATACTACCGTCCATTCGGAATCGGCTATGAAATTTACGTCCGGGTTTCCATCCTATATACCACAAGAGGCGGCATGCCTTTCATCCAAAATTCACAACAAACATCGTATATGCAACAAATACAACAAATGCAGAAAATATAATCGAGATAAATGAACAGAACTTAAATAGGAATAAGTGTGAAGAATACCCTCAGGTCTAACCTTTTGATTGTCCTCGGACTTGCGTTTCGCGGAGATCGGAAGGGGTGAAAACTCATTGCTTTTCCGGTTCACTAGTTTCGCGTTTTGGCTCGCCGTTCCACTGTTTTTCCCCACTACTTTGGCGTTATTGCTGCTGTTTTTATGTATTTCTGTTTACTGTTTTGGTTTTTTTGATTTGTTCTTGGGCGTGTAGAGAGAGTCTAGAGAGCTAGGGCTTGGGCGTCTTAGGTTGTGTCGGGGGGAGCAATGGCTTTGGTGAAGAGTGGTTTATATAGAGAAGGGTTAAGGTTGACAAGGGAAGGGATTTGGTTTCCAAATTAGGAGTCCTAAGAATGGTATACACAAGATTGAGGGGGGACAAGATATTTTAAATTAGGAAGTCAACTAATCTAAATTGGTGGATATCTTATTGAATTAGGAAGTCAAATATTTAATTGGTGTTAATTAGGCATACAATATTTTAAGTTTGGGAATAGTCTTATTAGATATGGAATATAATTGGTTGATTGATTTTAATTAGGCATGATTATATTTTGATTTAATGTGTGATTTGTTTATTTTAGGCATGATTTTAGTTTAAGTTGGTAATTGTTTATTTTATGTTTGGTAAATGTTTTATTTAATTATTTAATTAATTTAATTATTATCTTATTAGTTAATGTTTTAATTAATATTTATTTAATTTAATTTGGGATGTGTTTTATGGGCTTTGGGGAGCTAAATGGGCTGGGGTGTGAGGCTAGCAGCAAAACCAGAATTACCGACACCGTTCGAACGCCTCCTCGAACGTGACACGAACGCTCGAAGTCTGCTTTCCGTTCGAACGTATGCACGAACGTAGCACGAACGAAAACAGTGAACCTTGCTTATTCCGAATTTCCCCTTCTGATATCTGTTTCCCGCGGTTTTCATGACTCAAAAGGTAGTGCCTCCAAATGAGACTCATCATCGGGTTTCACATGAAAAAAATGCAATGCCTACAGTCGCCCCCACTTTGATGGGACTTGTGCAGTGTGTGACTTTGAACAATCCTATCAAAGTACATGCAATGCATTTTTACTTACCTAGCTCGCCAGCTACCATTTGACTTGCCTGTTGTATTGGGATACTTTGAACTTTGGGCTTTGTTCTCAAACTGGTTAGATGAGGCTTTATTCCTTCGAGCTTTATTCTCGAACTGTGTAGATAAGGCTTTATTCCCTCGAGCTTTATTCCCGAACTGTTGAGATGAGGCTTTATTCCTCCGAGCTTTATTCCCGAACTGTGTAGATAAGGCTTTATTCCCTCGAGCTTTATTCCCGAACTGTTGAGATGAGGCTTTATTCCTCCGAGCTTTATTCCCGAACTGTGTAGATAAGGCTTTATTCCCTCGAGCTTTATTCCCGAACTGTTGAGATGAGGCTTTATTCCTCCGAGCTTTATTCCCGAACTGTTATCGTGAGGTGGTCCATTCCCGAACCGTGCTTCCATTTCTTGGAGTGCCATTCCCGGCTTGTTCATTCTTGAACTCTGCTCCATTC
>SKCR01001282.1:0-116981 GCA_019454045.1 Zanthoxylum bungeanum
GCTAGGAGCTCCGTTTCTCATCTCAAATTTCTGTTTTTGGAGGCAGTGGACTGCATGCAGTGGAGCTCAAAGGCAGTGCGTTTTGGGGCATCATTCGTCTCCAAATCGACATAACCGATCAATGTGAGTATTCCGCTACCTCCGTTGATGTGTTCACACATAATTTCATTCATGTCTTGTTTGATCTTGGGACCTTATAGAAAATCAACATCCCTTTCGGACTCCTTCAAGACAGATAACAGCTCTCCAGAGTGTCATCTGTATCCATCAACTTGTAGTTGATTATGATTTGTTTCCAAGTATCAGAAGTGACTGCAAGATCATATCTTATCAGCTCAGCCTCCAGACTATCCCATATTGGCCAACTCATCAATATCGGCGATCATTTGAGTCCCGTGGGCTTCAACTGATGCGCCGTCTGTCATCCGGGAGCGGAAGAGTTTTTCCTTACTAGCTCGTACCTCTTCATCCGCTTATTGGTGCGTGAAGATCACGCAATCTTGCCATCATGTTATAGGGATCCAAGTCCCTGTACTGGCGTCTGAAATGCTGGGTCATTGCAGCTAGCATAACTGACTGAGTTTGGTCACAATCATCACTATGAGTCTTCCATAACTCTAGCTCCAGTGGCTCAGTGGGTTTAGGCGGGAGAGGTCTCTGAATAGTATTCAGTATCCTCTCAGCCCCAAGCACTATCTTGAGGTTCATTTCCCAGTCGGCAAAGTTTGTCCCTTTGAAGACATTATCGCCCATGATTATGTCGCGGATATTACCTTTGCCAATCATCTTGACAACTATAGTCCAACTATAAAGTCAATGATGTTATGGGTACAGTCAAACTGTTACAAGTAAAATAACAATATATTAGTCCAACTAATTATTTAAAATATTGACGAAATAATTTTAAAAGACGCGTAAGGCTAAATATCTGAATGAAATTGTAAATTCAATAATAGCCTCCCACTATTTTCTTCAAGTTTCTAACCCTCTGTAGAGAACTCGGGAAATAGAATTTCCTAGTGGGCTAGGATCCCGTTAAATAACACACAACCTTGACTTTGGCCAATAAAAATTGTATGCTATTTAACTTAGGTAGATCTCCATGATCAATTGGATCTCATCCAATTCCTAGATCCGGTTAGGTGGACATCCAAGTCCGAAACATATATGTAAATGTCAATGTATCTAATACATTTTCCTAACCCTATCCTCCGAATCAACTAGGCCTTGGCTTTGGCCAAAAACAAACCTAATGATTCCAGTTAAGCGGGACCCATTGACAGGAAAGTTTCGTAATCAATGTCGTTGGACAAAAAGTGATCTTGACTTTGGCCAATAAAAATCACGATTTGGACAAGACACCGATATGCAACAAAACTCTCATGATTCAAGTACATCCTTGATTGACAAAGGTCTTGACTTTGGTCAAAAACAAACCAATGCCAACTTCGGATCTTGAACAAGAACCATTCAATGGAAGGATATTCGCTTAATATAAATTGAGGGATTTTCGCGTAATTGGCAACCAATTTATTTATCTTTGTTAGGTCTCATCATCATACACCCTTAAGCATGCTTCTAAAACATCATAAAGCGCGTAAAGTAAATTAATAGTGATATGCGGATGGATATATAAACAACTTGTTCCTAGAACAAATCACTCCCTTTCCTCTCCCCGTTAGCACTATTCTACTACTACCCAATCTACCCAATACATAATACAATAAGAGAAACCTCATTTACATTGAGGGGAATTAGGTGAGAAGAGAATACAAAGAGATAAAGAGATAAGGCTGGACACGCAGGTCCCAATTTATAAATTCCAAATTTACAATAATTTCTAAATTAACCCTTTCCCTTCTAATATCCATCCGATATACACTATTCATTCATCATATACATTATATTCAAACAAGACATGCTTTTACACACAATCTAATCCAATTAATTAGTCTTTGTTTAAGTGATCATCCAATGTTCAAACAACGGTTTGATTTTGCGCGAGTCCAACTCGATTGAGAATAAGTACATAAGGTACGAATTCGCGAATTATATCGAACTACTAATTAAATCTAATTCAATTCGTATTCAATACTAATTCAATTATTTAATTCCAAATTAAATATTTACACTTTTAATGTGCTTTAAAGACTTAGATTCTAAATCTAATCTCATTGGGCCTCAAAGCCCAACTAACATCCAATGTTGAATTTAATTCAAGTCAAATGGACTTAGAATTGATTTATTAAGGCTTGGGCTTTGGTCAATGTGGGTCAACCCCATTACCAAGCCCAAATAAGGAATCACCCTTAAATGCCATAAAAACCAATTTTAAGCCCATAAGGCCCAATTAAATTTTAAAGCCCATTATATTATATTTGGACTTAATGGAGTGATTTAGGCCCAAATTGGATCCAATCCTTTTGGCCCAAATCTACTTGGTCCAACCAAGCCCATTATGCCCAAATACAATATTAAAAGCTCAATTCACCAATTAAGCCCATTAATTAAATTTTAATATTCCAAACATTAAAGTCCAATTAATTAAAGTGTAATACCAAGATTAATACATTAAACCAAATATTTCAAAAAATACCCATTTAATTTATTAATCATGTATTGTTCAAAATAAATGTCCAACATAATTTAAACAAAAATCAACTCCTTTACATGTCCTTGTACATTCGGCCAAGGTGAGTTTTTTTGTGTCGATTTGTTTTTCAATCCGATTGAATTACTAATCTACGTCCCGTACACGTTCTAAGTCATCTAATGATCTTAAACACAAAAAATTCCAATCCACTCCAAGTAGCAACACATTCGGCCAAGGCATGGATTTGGGGAAAAAAATCATCCAATGCATTTTTCATAAAATTGATTCCATGTAACATCATTCTATATACATGTAAGCATTCTTATTAATCAAAATTCAAGAACATGCTTCAATCAATTTCACCAAACCATTCGGCCAAGTCAAAATTTTGGGAAAAATCATCCAATGCTTTTTCATAAAATTGATTCCATTTAACATCATGTCATATACATGCAAGCATACTTATTCATCAAATTTCACAAGACATGCTTCACCAATTTTAACACACACCATTCGGCCAAGGTCAAAATTTTGGGAAAAATCATCCAATGCATTTTTCATAAAATTGATTCCATATAACATCATTCTATATACATGCAAGCATACTTATTCATCAAATTTCACAAGAACATGCTTCAACCAATTTTATCAAATTTTAACCTAAAGTATTTCATGCTTAACCAAGCTCCATGATACCATTGTTGGATTCTTTCTATATGTCCCAAGGAAAGATGAAGCATACATGAAATACAACAAAGATATATATAAACATGAAGTATGGCGGAATCATACTTACAATGCTTTGTTGATGAAGAAAAACAAACCAAATGGAAGCTCCAAGGTAGACTAGGTTCGGCCAAGGAAGACAAGAAGAAGCAAGCATCAAACTTTGTGTATTCCTTGCTCTATGATGGTTTCCCTATCACCTCTTTTGATTCCTTTGAAGGTGCTAGCCTTGCATGTTCCAAACAACAACCCTTCTTCAAGTTTTGGCAACCAAAATTGAAGAAGAAGGAGAGCAAAAACTGTTTCAGGTTTCGGCCAAGAGTGAGAGAGAGAAGAGAGATTTTCTTAATTGATTTTGATACCAAAAATCAATTTATATTTATGCCATAATTTTATTAAATAATAATAAATCTATGACACAAGCCATGCAAAGGCTTAGAGTGTCCAACACTCAAATTCCATGCATAACATTTGAGTGTAAATACACTATCACCATGCAATGCATCATCAATAAAATAATGCATATAATGACATGTGTCATGTGGGCCCCACACACGTTTCCAAATGAAAGTGGGCCCACTTGCACTCACGCGTTCGGGTTCGATATTTCCGAAATACCGAACTTGCATCGCGACGTTAATTAAATCGAATTTAAATAAATAATCGCTCCTAGCGAAATTATTATTTACGTCGCTTACGAATTAATTCTAAATTAACTCGTATGCCCGAATTAAAATCTAATTTTAATTTCGCGTCGAAATCGAATTTCAATTATTATATCGAATATAATAATTTTACTGATTATTCAAATTAATCGTTCTCTCTCTCTACTTTATCCGAGATAAAGTTTCTCCGCAATTAATCCAAGATTAATTAAGTTCGAATCAAATATCATAGGTGAATCTTCAGGAAGCGACCCAAGAGATCTCCGGATATGTTGGCAGTGAATACGGTCGTCGGATAATCCGAACACGCACGTACCTCGTACTACGTTCTTACCGATTCACAAGACAAGGTTGGCTTCTAGCAAAGCGCCATGCCTACCCAATTCTCCAGAAATATTCTTATAGGAATATAAGATCTATATCAAGCGTAGTATACCGTAGTATTGCGTACATCGATCCAGTATCGGATGATCACATGCTAGGCCTGGGGCTGGAGATGTGTCTGCCCCGTACGAAACATATATCGGACATCAAGCAACTAGCCTCTTTAAATCGGACAATCCTGACCTGGTCATATTGTCCCGACGTTTGCAACCTTTTATATAGAGTGCTAGTTCTGTGTCCTGCGTGATCATCACCTCCATATGTCTGAAGCGATACTTCCATCTTGACATCACATCCAGTACACTACGATTCTCGATAAACCCAGAAGAGGTGTACACAAAACGGTTAAGGTCCCCAACCACCAAAACCAAAGTTTACCGATTGTCGCAAGTACTAGCGATGTAAGTCTCAGGTTAAGACCATATACACCTACCCTGATGCGGCCTCCCATAGACACGCAGACATACTACTAATGGGATTCCGCGGGGTCTATCCAGAGCGAAGCTGTTTTCCGTACCATCGGTAAAACACAACCTCCTATCGCACTTGCATAAGTATCCAATACTTAAATATATGAGAACTATGCCATTGTGCCCTCACAACGTGCACAAGCGCAATACTAGTCTATTCCGCATTATCGATGTCCAGTCTCGATAATACTACGACTAGGGATATTTAATGATTAAACCTTTTGGGACTGATACTGTCTCATATCATTCTCAGTCCAGGTACTAATCATATGGACTTTCGCCATTTATAATCAAAGTAAACAATATTACAAAACGGCAAAAGGCAATTTCATTATCACATAGTTAATTTTGTACAATAATACAATATCATTTACAAACAGTGACGCTATGGGACATAATGTCTAACAACTATTTGGTTGTTAAAGTGCATGATTAATTAGGCTAATTGATATTTTAGAAATGTTTATTGGGTAATTGATTGTGTATTACACTTAGGTTAATTAATTGTGAAATTTGGAATTTTATAAGTTAATTAATTTGGGCTTGATTTTGGAAATTGGGCTTGTAGGTTGTAATTGGGCTTTTGGGCTTTGTTGTAACAAAGTTGGGTTTAGGCAAAATTGGTTGGATCCAATTAGGCCCAAAACCGAATCCAAAAGGTCCAATTATGATTTAATGGACCTTAATTATTTAATTGGGCCTAATGGGCCAAAATTAATTTAAAGGCTTATGGGGTAACTCCCGGATTGGATTTTGGTTGTTCGGTTTGACCCGAGTTGACCAAAAGTCCACGCCTATAGAAATTAATTAAAAGCCCATTGGACTTTAATTAAATAAAACATTAGATGTTAATCGGGCTTTGAGACCCGTTGCGATTAAATTTGGAATTTAAGTCGTAAAGGTTCGTTAATAAAAGTGTAATATTTAATTTGGAATTAAATAATGAATTAGAATTAAATACGTATTAAATTGGATTTAATTATGTAATTTAATTTAATTCGTAGAAATTGTACTTTGAGTACGTGTTTGCAATACGAGTTTGACTCGAACAAAATCAAATCTTTGTTTGAACATTGGATGATCACTAATAATCAAGATTAATTAATTTGATTGATTGATTGATAACATGCTTGTATGAATACATGGTTATGATGTTTGAATAATGCATATCGGATGGATATATAGTCGGGTTGGGCGATTTTGGAAATTGTAATAAATTTGATTTATTAAATTGGACCTGCGTGTCCAGCCTTATCTCCTATTTCTTTGTATTCTCTTCTCACCTATTCCCCTCCATGTAAAAGAGGTTTCTTTAGAAGTGTAGTGTAACGGGTAGAAATAATACAAGTGCTAGCGGGAGAGAGAAAGTGAGAGATTTGATCTAGGATCAATGTAAAATATCCATCCGCATATCATTATTATTTATTCCATACTCGCTTTATTATGTGTTTAGAATGCATGCTTAAGGGTGTATGATGATGAGACCTTAACAAAGATAATAAATTGGTAGCCAATTTGCACGCGAAAAACCCTCGTTAAATATCAAGCGTCATTTCCTTCCATTGAGTGATTCTTGCTCAAGATCGGAGATTGTCAGGGGTTGTTTTTGACCAAAGTCAAGCCCTTGTCAGTCAAATGTGCTTTAATCACGAGGCTTTGTTATATATCGGTGTCGTGTCCAAGTTGTGGTTTGTTTTTTACCAAAGTCAAGACCACTTCTTGTCCATAGACATTTGATTACGAAGCTTCCCTGTCATGGGTCCACGCTTGACTTGGGATCACTAGGTTTGTTTTTGGCCAAAGCCAAGGCCTAGTTGATTCAGAGGAACGGGTAGGGTATATATTCGATATATAGGCATATATTAGATATATGTTTCGGACTTGGATGTCCACCTACTGGATCTAGGAGTTGGATGGGATCCAATTGATCTTCGATATCTACCTTGTTAATTATCATACAATTTTTTTTTGACCAAAGTCAGGATTGTATGATACTTTAACGGGATCCTAGCCCACTAGGAAACACGTTTCCCGATACTCGACAGAGGGTTAGAGGCTCGACGAAAAATAGTGGGAGGCAAGTATTGAATTTGCAACATTCGTTCAATTACTCGCCATACGCGCTCATTTAAATTATTTCGTCGTAATATTAAATGTTAGTTGGACTAATATTTAAATTGTTGTTTTAATAAACAGTTAGACTGTATTATACTTGATTATATATAATTGGATTATATTAATCAATATATTTGAATTAATTAATTTCAGTTTACAGTTGATTTTATAATTGGATTATAGTAATCAATGTAATTGAGGTTAATTAATTTGGATTATAGTTGATTATATAGTTGGACTATTATAATCATTATAATATATATAGTACCACTAATCGTTGATTAAATAGTTGGACTATTGTAATCAAGATAAGAAATTGAAAAGTTGAATATTTAAAATATAATCTGAGATTAAAATATTTTAAATGATTTAATTTTCAAATGGGAATAAATAATAGGTTACTTTATTTGATAAAATAACTTATTATACGTTACGCCCAAAATTAAGCAAATAGTAGAGCATAAAATCTTTGGAAGATTTATGTGATGATGACTTTAATGCTTAATTAATATACTTATAATAAATCTATCTTTAGATTTAAAAGTATTAAAATTGCAATTAATAATTCTTGGAGAATTAATTGACTATTCTAGTGGAGAAAAGTTAAAGTTTGCAATTGGGCTAGATGCACAAGGTGCACATCTTTTCGATATTCCGAAACCCAGGCTTGGCCAAAGGTTTGTGAAATATTGAAAAGCATAATTGACAAATAAATAGCTCAAATTGATTTGATCAATAGAGACTTATTTGTGGCATTGTTGTCTAGGACACAATTTAATTAGACTCGTATATCCACACTTTTGAAGAGTGGGTACTAGGACTGATTTGACTATTCAAATAAGGTCTACGAATCCAGTTTACTAGGTAAAGTACCTAAAATACTATTACTAGGTAATAGTGTAAAGGCCAACGATCTGTAAACCCTATTCATGGTGAAGTAAGTGGGCCCATATCTAGCTTGGCTAGATGTGTACATGAATATTTCGTGACCTTAACGGATGTGGCATCACGTTATGGTTATGTGTTTCTTTTGAAGAACACAAATACGAAACTTTGAGTTTCTACACGAAGTATACAAATAGATCGGCTGTAGTATTATGCCGCTACGTAAGACCGTATTGGTAAATACTTAAGCAGTAAGTTTCATACGTACGTACATGAAAGAGTACGGTATTCTTTCATATGAGGACTCCTCCGAGACACGTCAATTGACGGTGTGTCAGAAATAAAAACCAAGTTTTGTTGGACATGATTAGGTTTTTCGCGAGTCGCTCTGAGCTACTGTTTCCTTCAACAGGATATGTATTAACAGTGCAAAACTTATTTAGAATAAGGTTCCATGTAAATCTGTTTGACAGATATCATATAGGATATGAACAGGAAAGAACGAGGTTTCTCATTCCTGATAATTTGGGTATGCCAGGCATAAAGTTTGGATGATACCAAACTAAAACCCAAATTGGATTAGTGCCAATATAGGTTATCCTAAGGGAAACCATAAGTATAGTACTTATAAATCCCACATGAGAACAATGTGATTGTTGCTCACCATGCGGTTTTCCTGAGAGGAATACCGATATGTAGTGGTCAGTGGGAGGATAGTGATACTCGATGAAAATCGGAGTAATACTATTCAAAGCACGAAGTCCTTAATGGAACACAAATAGTTCATCATGATGAATCTATACCATTAATCTTCAAACACACAAAGAAACCGCGTAGATCAGAGAGAGTCAGAAAACAACCTGGGGTATGGGTTTCTGATCTCACCTCATAAAGATGTTAATCTTTTAAGGTACAACCAACTGATTACGTATTAGGAAGTGATACAAGGTATCGACTCCCTATTATGGCAAAGTGCCATGAGTCCGAAATGGATTCCATGTATAACGACTATTATGGATACTAGTTGTTGTACCACAAGCATTGTGCCTATTGGTACATTGTACGTCTTCAAGGAAGACATACATGGATGCACATACCAACGTACAAAGCTAGGCTTTTGACGGAAAGGTATCGTTATCAACATTGTGTTAATAACGGTTCAACCTTTTACCTGTTGCCATGGTAAATCCATTTTGAAGATGATTGTTGATAACTGTATATTTCATTTATGAAATATGTCAGTTACAAATCAAAATCGCTTTCCTGAAAAGGAAACCTTTTGGAGAATGTTTACAACATTCTGACGATTTTGTATAACCGACAAACAAGGTTTGCGGATTATTCAATCCATGTTTGGATTGAAGCAAGCATAGGGTTCTTGAACTGACGTTTTGAAATAATCCTAATGGTTATGATTTACTCAAAACGAAATAATTCTTGTGTATATAAGGAGGTTAGTGGGAGAGGGCACTGACAATGAAATTCCCATAAAACAATTGGTGAAAGCTTGGCTTTCATGGATATTCTTTCAATAGAATTCTCCGTAGAATTCTGGGGAGTAAGAACCTTTATTCAAGGAATAAAGATCTACTGGGATAGATTTGGAGTTGTTAACACTCTCTGGGAAATTGTACATTTTAAAATGTACTTGTATTGGTGTCTCATACGCTTTGAGCATATGGAGTCACAATCAGGTCAATCCAAGTGATAGTCACTGGATTGAAGTTAAGGACATCTGTTAGTATCTTAGAGAACTAAAGATGTTGTCTTAAACTATGGAGAGGAGAACTTGAAGTGACTGGGATCACTACTGCAAGTTTTCCGAACAATTAAAACAACGGTACTATAAAGTTTGAACACTGGGACAGTGAGCTGGAATCTTCCGAGCAAGATAACTGTTGCCGATTAACACAAATGCGGATTATTGCTGCAGCTGAGGCAGCAATAGAAGCCATTTGGATCGATAATAATCTAATTAGATTAGATATAGTTCTGTTAGCAGCTGAGCTAGGCGTCAGCACAGGCTAAAGAATTAAAGGTCTCATCGACGATCCAGATATATAATTCTATATCATCTGATTCGTTCGGATCATACATCGTGGCGATGTGATGATCGTGTAAATCGCGTCAGACGATAATTAAGCAAATCCACTGACGAAAACCTTTCCTCAGCAATTTGAGCGAACCGTACATAGTTCAGGTGTGGGACACTTGAGTGACTGGCTATGTGCCAAGTGGGAGATTGTTGGACAAAATGACCCATAGCGTCACTATTTGCACAGATCATTGTGTTGTTGTAGCAAATTAACTATGTGACAAGGAATTGCACTCTCATCATTTGTGATTAGATCACCATAGATATATAATGAAGAGAGGTCCCTATGATTAGTTCCTGGATTGAGAATGATATGAGACAGTATCAGTCCCCGAAGGTTTAATCATTAAATATCCCTAGCCGTAGTATTATCGAGACTGGACATCGATAATGCGAATAGGCTAGTATTGCACTTGTGCGCGTTTGTGAGGGCACAACGGCATAGTTCTCATATATATAAGTATTGGATACTTATGCAAGTGCGATAGGAGGTCGTGTTTCACCGACGGTACGGGAAAAAGCTTCGCTCTGGATAGACCCCTCGGAATCCCATTGGTATTATGACTATGTGTCTATGGGAGGCCGAAATCAAGGTAGGTGTGTATGGTCTTAACCTGAGACTTACAATCGCTAATACTTACGATAATCGATAAACTTTGGTCTTGGTGGTAGGGGACTTTAAACGGGTTCTGAGTACACCACTTCTGGGTTTATCAGAGAGTCGTAGGTATTGGATGTGATGTCAAGACGGAAGTATCACTTCAGTCATATTGGAGATGATGTCACGCAGATACGGTATTAGTGCTCTTAAGTGCTGCGCGGCCATCAGGATATTATGACAAGGTCATATATATCCGATTATAGAGACTAGTTACCAGACATCCGACATGTGCTTCGTACGGGGCAGACACTTATCCAGCCCCAGGCCTAGCACGTGATTATCCGATACTGGGCCAATTATAACAATACTACGGTATACTACGCTTGATACAGATCTATATATTCCTGTAAGAATATTTCTGGAGAATTGGGTAGGCATGGCGCTTTGCTAGAAGCCAACCTTGTCTTGTAAATCGATATAAACGTAGTACGAGGTACTTACGTGTTCGGACAGTCCGACGATCGAATTTACTGCCAACATATCCGGAGATCTCATGGGTCGCTTCCTGAAGATTCACCGATGACGTATGACTCGTACTTTGATTAATCTGGGATTAATTAGAAGAGAGAGATAGAATTAATCTGGGATTAATTCGATGAGAGAGAAAATTAATCTGGGATTAATTGCGGAGATATTTTATCTGGGATAAAATATTAATTAAAGAGAGAGTACGATTAATTTGAATTAATCGATAAAATAATATATTTGATATATTATTAGAAATTGGATTTCGACGCGGAATTAAAATTGGATTTTAATTCGGGCGAACGAATTAATTTAGAATTAATTCGTTAGCGATGTGAATAGTGAATTCGCTAGGCGTAATCACTTAATTACGTCGCGACGGAAAATTCGTTGATTTGGAATTAGCGAACCCGAGCCCGAGAGTGATTGCGAGCGCATTCGCATTTCGAATTCGAGCGCGGCACGCGAGTCACATCAAGCGTCAAATCGCTAGTCGCGTCAATCGTCAAATCAATTGTCACTTTGAGTGATGTGACTTGACAATATGTCACTTTATTAAAGTGAATAGATGTGATGTGAAAAGTGATGTGATATGACTTAAAGTTAAAAGTAAAAGTGATGGAATATGAAAAGGTTTGGAATATATATATAATGTTTTATTTATTTTTTTGGAAAATAAATAATAAATATATTTACTTTTCTTTTCCTTTCACACACACATTCGGTCCTCTCTCTCTTACATGCAAACATGTACGGTTTCTCTCTTCCCTCTCTTTTTCTTCTTTCTCTCCTTCACGGCATGGTGCGATTTCTTCTCTATTTTTCTGGTTTCACCGAAAATTTGAGAAGCAAAATGGAAGATGAACAAGTGCTAGCACACCTTGTTGTACATAGGTGATAGGGAAGTGTCTTCATGAGCTTGGAAAGCTTGAAGCTTTGAGCTTCAATGGTGCTCATCAATGGCCGAACATGGAGGAAGCCGAACCAGTCACACACCGTGCGTTCACTGCAGTTCCAGAAGCCATTGCCGAGCTTGGAGGGAGCTAAAAACGCATGTTCTTCATTTCATCAAAACCGTTCAATGTGAGTTATGTTTCCGCCTTACTCCTTTGATGTGTTTATATGCGGTTTTTGTGCATGATTTATGATCCTTGGGACCTTGAATTAAACTCTTACAGTTTAAGGATGAGAAACCTAAAATAAAATGGCAAAAGATTTCTCACATTGACACATATTTGTGGCATCTAAGACTTGGTCATATTAACCTTGATCGGATAGATAGGTTGATAAAGAATGGATCTTTAAACAAGTTAAAGCTTTCCAGTCTGCGAATCTTGTCTAGAAGGAAAAATGACCAAGAGACCGTTTATTGGAAAAGTTATAAGAGCCAGTCAACCACTACAACTAATACATTCAGACGTTTATAGACCAATGAATGTAAGAGCCCGAGGTGGTTATTAATACTTTGTCACATTTATTGATGATTTTTTGAGATATTGGTATGTTTATGTAATACAGCATAAGTCAGATACCTTTGAAAAGTTCAAAGAATATTTTGCTGATGTTGAGAACGAATTAGGTAAGACGATCAAAACTCTAGATTGATGATTGAATCGTGGATGAGAATACATTGATAGTGATTTCAAGGAATTCTTGGTAGATCAAGGGATAATATCCCAACTTACAGCACCTGGAACACCACAGCATAATGGTATTGCAGAGCGGAAAAATGGGACCCTACTAGACATGATGAGATTTATGTTTAGTTACAGTTCACTACCTAGTTCATTCTGGGGATATGCATTGCAAACATTGATGTATATCATTAATGTAGTTTCATCTAAGTTTGTTCCTAAGACTCCCTTAGAGTTGTGGAGTGGTCGTAAAGTTAGTTTACGATATTTTTGCATATGAGGGTATCTAGTACATGTGCTAAGAATAAGACTACAAAGTTGGAGCCACATTCTCAGGTGTGCCTATTTGTAGGCTATCATAAGGAGACTAGGGGTGGGTTATTTTATAATCCGAAAGATAATAAATTATTTATGTCGAAAAATGCTATATTTCTTGAGGAGGACTATATGAGGGAGTTAAAATCATGAAGTAAAGTATTACTCGCGGAGTTACTTGTCGGTTAAAATCACGAAGTAAAGTATTACTCGCGAAGTTACTTGTTGGTTCGACTAGCACACCATCATCAATGATAATTGACAAATTATAGCAACTTTGACATTTGAGCGTCATATTCAAGTATATCAAAATGATCTGCCACATAGACGTAGTGTGAGCGTTATACGATAACCTGATCGCTATCTAGGAGTTGGAGAGGCACAAGTTGTTACATAGAGTGATGGTGTAGATGATCCATTGACCTATCGTAGTGAAATGGATGATTTTGATAAAGAGGAATGACTCAAAGCCATGAACCTCGAGACGAAGTCGATGTACTTTAACTCTATATGGGAACTTGTAGACTAACCTGATGGGTGAAACCCATAGGTTGCAAGTGGATCTATAAGAGAAAGAATGGAGCAGATAGGAAGGCACAAAAGTTCAGGGCTAGGCTAGTGGCCAAGGGTTATACCCAGAAAGAGGGAGTCGACTATAAAGAGACTTTCTCATTGGTAGCCATGCTCAAATCCATTTGTATTATTCTCTCCATTGTCGTATTTTATGACTGTGAGATTTCGCAGATGTACGTCAAGACTGCATTCTTGAATGGTAATCTTGATAAGTGTATCTATATGATACAACCAGAGGGGTAGCCCATGGTCAATAGCAAAAAGTTTGCAAGCTGTAAAGATTCATTTATAGACTTAAGCAGACATCTCGATCTTAGATATAAGATTTGATACAATGATCAAGTCTTATATTTTTTTTAGCAGAACGTCAATGAACCTTGTGTATACAAGCGCAACATTGATGGAAATGTGGTTTTTCTCATTTTGTACGTCGATGATATTTTACTCAATCTTTATGATGTAAAATATTATTCGACGTGAAATCATTGCTAGCTAATAGATTCTAAATGAATGATTTGGGAGAAGCTAGTTATGTACTTGGGATCTAGATTTTTCGGGATCGCAAGAGACGACTCTTAGCTATATCTCAAACATCATATATCGACAAGATCTTTGTGTCATTTTGGATGCAGAATTCAAAGAAAAGCAATTTGCCATACCGATATGGAATTCATTTGTTGAAAGAACAGTCTCCTAAGACACCTCAAGGAGTTGAGGAAATGAGACATATCTCACATGCCTCAGTAGTTGCTAGTCTCATGTATGCTATGTTATGCACGAGACCAGCTATCTTTATTGCAACGAGAGTAGTCAGTAGATTTCAGTCTAACGCAGGATTATATCATTGGGTGGATGTGAAACACATTCTCAAGTATCTTAAGAGAACGAGAAATTATATGCTTGTATATTCTGGTGAAGATATGATCATCAGGGATATACATACTCTGATTTTCAGACGTGAAGAAATCAGCATCCGAATTAGTGTTTAACGTAGGGAGTATGGCCCTTGTGTAGAGGAGTAGAAAGTAATCTTGTATTGCTAACTCCACCATGGAGGCTGAGTATGTAGTAGCTTACGAAGCAGCTATGGAAGTAGTCTGGCTCCGAAAATTATTTGGAGCACCGTGGATAAACCACTCAAACTTTAATGCGATAATAGTGATGTAGTGGCAAACTCCAAATAACCAAGAAGCCACATGAGAGGGAAACATAGAGAGAGAAAACATTATATCTTAGAAAGATAGTGCAAACAACATCTGTAGAGAATCTGACTGATCCGTTTACAAAGACCTTGTTGGCTTAAGGTTTGAAGGTCACCTAGAGGATCTAAGATTATGTGACATGTCTCATTTGCTCTAGTACAAGTGGGAGATTATTGGGATATGTGCCCTAGAACTTCATATAATCTAAATGAAAATATTAATTATAAAATAAAAGATGTATTTTTCATTTATCAATTATTTTGATTTAAATCACATATTGAAAATTATCATGTTTACCCTTGATTACTTATATGCCTTCAAACTTAGTGTATAAGTGTCATACACAAGAGGATTTAAGTCTGAAGTTAGTAGTCTCAAATAGTCCATATAGAGCAAACAAAACGGGTATCTTGTTTGTGATTTATCTATAGCTGCGGTCCATTCTATAATTGCATGGCGACCTTGATCCGGGATCATCCATATGTTGACATGAGAATGAAGGCACTTTAAATGATGTGATCATATAAGACTGGACTAAGATATAAATGAATTTCTTATAATATCCGTTAAATAAAGAAATTCATTTCAGTCTACTAGATGGTCATTATGGATTGATATGAAACATGAGTGTACTTTGTTCTTGCATGGAAGGCCATGTCCTTTAATTTACACAGGTGAGGTTGGTGTAGCAATCCCTACCAATAGGTACGTATTTTGGGGACATGGTTTGGTGTGTAGCAGTTGACGTTTTACATAGATATAGAGTTCATTCCTTCTTGCGAGAAGTATAAGAGTATCTTCTTTAAGGGTTGATTCAGTACTTGAACGATTACAGCGCTCAAGTCTTTCAATTACGAATAGAAAGATTCATATTCATAATGGTTATGAATAAATCATTCATTAGAGAATCAACGGTACTTAAGGTTAAAAATAATTAGAGGGGTATAACGGACATTATGACCCGGCTCTAATCTGGAAATACTCGTGAAGCACCAATCCGTAGGTAATGACTATATTGATGGACAACGACGTAGTTCGACTTATATAATATATCTATGGAAACGAGTTTTGGTGGAATAACCCGAAATTAATAATTAAAAAATATTGAATTAAAGAATTTAAATGATATTGTAGGATTATTGGAGCTCGAAACAATAGGTCTATTTTGTCCACGTGCTAGCTCGATATATTGAAACAAATTATATGTAATTAGATGGACAATGATTAATAATATATTTATCACGCATGAAAATTATAGTAATTTTAATATAAGATATTTATTTAATGTTAATGATTATAAGATAATCACTAAACATTTTTTGAATCTTGAAATTATTAAATTATATATGGTATATAATTTAAGTTTTGGAAATAAATGGATTTCAAATTTGATTTTAAATTCACATCTTTTTTAAGATAGAAGTTACAAGTTTTAATTTGGGAATTTTTTTTTCTTAGATAAAGTAAGTATAATAACCAAAAGAAAACAATATAAGAGCAAAGGGGCATACCCCAGGCAACTAGAAAGGACAGGCCCTCCTAGAAGAAAAGCCGAAAGGCTACAAGAAAAATAAGATCAACAGAAGATGTCATCGGGCAAGTGCCAGGATAGGTGAAGCCATTTATTGTCATAAGATGGTTTCACCTTCCATAAAAAGCTAGCACGATTCCGAACATCAAAAACAATATCACTAAAAAGAACAGAAACAGGCCGAAGATGCACATCATGAGTGCATGCATTCCTCTCTCTCCAAAAATGGTAAACTGACGCAGCAAAAGACAGCCGAACAAGAAGATGACGTAAAAAGGCGTCGGAAAACTGACACATCCACTCAACAGTTTGAAGCCAATTTCGGCAACTCCAATCTAACCCACACATAGCCAGCACAGTCGACCAGACCCTCGAAGAGAAGAAGCACTGGAAAGAAAGATGATCAATGTCCTCACTTGAACAACCACAGAGAATACAACGCGAGCAAGCAGAGATACCGAACCTCATCAAACTATCCTGAGTACAAAGGTCTCCTTGAATAGACATCCAAAGCAAAAAGGAATGGCGGGGAATGGCCTTCCGAAACCAAACAACTCGAGACCAATGCACCAAGGTTCCCATGGTCCGCATGGCATTCCAGACACTATCCACTGAAAATCTCACTCTACTATCATCCTCCCAAACCAGCTCATCCTCCATCATACTAGAAGGATTCGGAAGAAGGGATCGAGCCAAATCAACAAGGGCGGCAGACCTAGATGGGGGCTACCTCCAAGAAGAATCAGTGATAATGGAAGCAATTGTAGCCATCTGATCCAAGCCAGAGTCATAAATCACTCTTTCACCCAACGTATCCACAATCGGACCCATAGGATGTCAAAAATCAAACCACAATAAAGTCTTCTCACCATTCCCAATCCTAACTCTCATCCGCCGTCGGGACCATGAACGAAGCTCCAAAATCTTACGCCAACTCTAAGAGCAATCTGTGGGACAAGGCACCTCCCAAAAACTTCTCCCCCTCAACAAATAAGACTGAACCCAATTCGACCAAGAAGAAACCTGGCCAGAACAAAGAAACCAAATGTGCTAAACAATAGCCGCTCTATTCCAAGTATGCAATCTCTTAATCCCCAGCGCCCCTCATTTAGAGGTAAACAACTCTACTCCAAGCCACTCTCGCCCCAGAAGAGGTGAGCTCACTACCCTTCCAAAGGAAAGAACAGAGAATCGTCTACACCTTCCTAACAACAGACTTAGGAAGAATAAATAATGAAGATCAATAAACTTGAATGGAGAACAAAACAGACTTAAAAAATTGAAGATTTCTTTTTTACAATGCCACTTGGATGAATTTTGCATAGAGAGGAATTATTTTGGTTATTTTTTGACAACCTAAACACTGGATATAAATAGGACATGTATTTTTCTTTTTACCCTAATCTCATTCCAAGAAACCCTAGCCACCATTGTTCCTAGTTTTCTCTGAAGAGTTGAAAGAAAAAGAAAGAAAAAGATAAGAAAAATATTTTGTGTGACAAGTTTTCTCTAAAGAGTTTAAAGATCAAGATTGTGAGTAAATCATATACTTCCTTTTGTTGGAAATGAGGCACAGTCCGGAAGACCATTCAGATTTGGAACAAAATTCTTCATCATCTGCTTAACATCATTTTCGGTAGTGAACAGGAAAAGCTGCTCACTATCGCCACCATTGACCTTTTGTGTGGCTTGGTTTTGATTCTATTTTTGTGCATAAGTTTTGGCAACACCAAGGGCCAACTTGAGGACACATTGAGTGTAACATCCCCCTCTCGGAGATGCTACCCGCAGGCGACAGGTCACCCTATCACCCTTAACCTCAAACTGACTAACTGACTAACTAAACTCTAACACTTTTCTTGTTATTTGATCATCAAAATCACAAACTTACATTAGAGGGCTACTTGCCCAACTTAATTTCATTGAGCAACCTTTGTTCTTTACAACTCTGAACTTTATTTTTGGATAAAAACAACTCTGAACTTGCTATGCTAAACTATGGTAACTTCGACTCTGACAACCTTAAGTTATGACTCTCATGCAACTATGACTTGTACTTTAACTCTTACAACAATGACTTTAATTGATCCAATAATGACTGCCAATAGTATCCATCCTCTCGAGCATGTCTTTTGAGTAGACCTACAAAACAGAAAACATTAGAGAGTGGGGGGCTAGATCGTTTAAACGACCTAGTGAGTGGAAAGTTTAAAATAGGAAGTAAAATACTTTAAGAAAAAATCATTTTTATGAAAAATAAATCCTCTTATTTCACCAGAAAATTTATATTTTCTGAAAACTCTTTTTGTCTGAAAACAAACCTCTTTCTGCAAAACTTTTATGTAAACTTCTTTCTTTTTGTATAACTCTGAGGTGTCTCTTGTAAAACTAATTCTTTCTGAAACTCTTTCATAAAACTATAGTTTTCGAAAAATCTCATCTGGAAAACAACTGACGTATGAGGGGTTACGTTTCGCCATCCCCACACACGCCTAACTAATACATTCGAGCGTTACGTATCGCCTGGGGGAAGTTCTGGGTAAATTGAGATTGAGAAGATGAAGTAAAAACCCGATTTCTAGTCTAGCGTCGCGACGCAGAACGCTCCGCGTCGCAACGCGATCTGGGATTTTTCTAGATACAATTCTGGTTTGTTGCACGTCACAACGCGTAAGGTTTTTGCATCGCGACGCTTAATAGGAAAGTTTGGGTATGCTTCTGGACGATGCGCGTCGCGACGCGCAATGCCCTATGTCGCGACGTGTGGTCAAAAATTTGCCCAATTCAGTTTTAAATCATCTCAGCTTCACCTGAACACGTTAGAGGCTAACCTATAAGTCTCGTATCAATTCGTATGTACATATTGCATCATGATAAGAGTACGATACCCTTAAAATGATAGTCCTTATTTGAATAAGCAAACCTAGCTTAATTCCGATCTATTTACTCTTAGTCCATTTTTCTAATCAAAACTATCGATGATAGATCATCATAAGAACCACAAGTTTCACCAACGAAGTAAAGAAAGGCTAGCGGTACTCCAAAAACTGAGTGGACACTTTCTTTTATGTTGATTGTCATTATATTATTGTTCATAACAAACTTCTTTTTTGCTCTTAGGGCGTTAGCCGATTTTATTATCAATTATATTTTGTTTAACATGTTTTGAGAATAATTTAGAAAATAAATATTTTCAAACATGAGTTTTATGTTTTTCGAGGCATGGGATAAAAACCCACAACGGTATGTAACTTATTACAAACTTGGAATTGATGGTCAGCACATGTGCACATGTAGAGGACTGGAGAAACGGCGATACGTAATGCCCCCAGATCCTAGTTCAGGACTATGGATGAAAGATGTCCCTAAATCCTAGTTTCAGAACTTGGAGGGTAGCATAGATCCGCACCCCAATTCTAGTTCAGTGGCTTGGGGGACGGCGATACGTAACGCCCAATACCACCAGTTTCAGGTAGAATAGTGGCATGCTTTGGGGGACGGCGATATGTAACGCCCCAAAGTCATGGATTTGCACTCCTGGTTCTAGTTAGGCGTACGGGGGGACGGTGATAATAACGCCCCCATATGTCAAGTATTTCAGATATAGACCAGTTTCAGATTTCAGGTTTTCAAAAAATAGTTTTCAGAGATCAGATTTTTTGAAACAGTTTTCAGAAAACAGACATTTCAGAAATAGTTTTCAAAGTAGACTTTTCAGTTACAAGTTTTCAAAACCAGACTTTTCAAAATCAGATTTCAGAAAGATAAGTTTTATAAAAGAGATTTGAAACAAGGTATTCAAAAAAAAGTTTTTTTTTTTTTTATATATAATGTTATTTCTGGAACTTTGATTTCAGAAGCAAATGTTTTTGTATCAGTATTTCAGTTTTCGTCCACACACTTAGATCGTACAACGATCTAACCCCCCACTTTCAGTTTCCTTATTTCGCTGGTATTCTCGGAGGACGAGCTCAAGGAGACGGATACCGATGCAGTCACTAAGGTATGGAGTCCATCAGTTCAAGTCAGGAAGAGTGAGAGTCCAGTCAGAGTCAAGTAAAAGTTTTGTATTATTCTTTCATTTTTAGATAGTCATTATAAAAGTGTGTTATTGAGTACAGTTATTGATGTTGAGTTTATATGTTATGTTTTTAAACTTGCGCTACGGTCTCATACTTAAGATATTTAAATAAAGAAAAAAATATTAGTATATGTTCATGGTTAGAAAGTCAGAGGCTTATTGGGTTAGTAGGGTCTATCCTCTGCCGGTAACATCTCCCGAATCGGGTATGTTACAAAGATGGTATCAGAGCATGGTCTAGGGAGTCAGTGAGTACAGTGGGCAGAGTATTGGGGATCTGGTATACGCAGTATGTTTGGGATACTCATATGCGAGGCACTATCTCTCCAGTATCTGATTCTCGAGTACGTCCTCAAGTTCCACAGACAGGTCAGAAAGCTTTCCTAGATCATTCGAGTAGTATTCCTTACGAGAATAATTATACTCTAGATACAAGAATATGAATCTTCTTGAGAGTATAGCAGTACTCAGAGGAAGAAAATAACGAATTCAGAGGGTTAAATAACAGAAACTAAACAGGAATGAGTACAGAGGCAATACGAGAAAATTGTTAGAAAGCATGGCTCTAGAAGAATTTCGCAGAAGAGGTGGAGAGATCGATTGTTGAAAATAATCAGGAGTAAAGTTGAAGAAGGCAAACCAGATAGTTTTAGCAGTAGTACCCTGGTGTAGGAAAAGACACCAGACATGTAAACACGAGAGTCCTAGATTCATAGATAAAGAACATGTGCCACCAGATCTCCATAAACAGAAAAGCCTCAAGATAATTTCCCACCCTCCCAACCCTCGTTAAACAACAATAACGAATATAAACTTCGATGTTCGTCTCAAGATATTCCTAGAACTAAGAGAATGCGTAGTTGACAGAGATCGAAATGGAAAACCCTTAAATATAATACAGAGACAGAATAAAAGAGGAAATATTTCTAAGTGAGAGATTTAGAAGAAAAGTTATCTAGAAGAAACGATGAAGAGAGAAAGTACTAGTTAAGTAGTGACGAGGATGTAAAAGAACGGCGTTAAACATGACTAGAGACTTGTGAGAGACGATATCCTTCAGATAAGGAGACATAGATATAGACCATAGAAGTTCAGGTACAGAACAGAACATGAGAGTAGACGAAAAGGTCAGCAAGCAAAAGATTTGTAATAAAACGGTTAAGGTGCAACGACAGTAAAAGAAAATACCGAGTGAGTATTGGCAGAATTGTAGTATAATACTGAACCGAGAAAATAAGTTTACTACAATATGGTAAAATATAAAGAGAGAGTATCCTAGCATATGGTACTCAAAATATCGATGTTAATAACAAGGAATGCGGTTTAGACACTAGGTTGCATGTAATTCAGCCTAAATCCTTATCTAATTGATGAGGACCACTGTGAAACTACCCAGAAGCAATATTTTGAGTACCAGCATCATCACTAGATAACATCAGCAAACTAAGAAGCCCTAAGCATAAATATTGGCACTTGAAGAGAGAAACTCATAAGCAGTAGAAGTTTGGCAAAGAAAATATAGAGAGTTAAATAGCTAAGTGATGAGAAAGAATATTACGATCAAGTTGAACAAGTGGAGTAAAAAGGAGTATTGAGTATAAGCATTGTAAATAATGACAACGACCATTCCTGTAAATATATCGATTCCAAAAAGGGAGTATGGGAAGCCTAACCATAAAGACATCAGTATTTTAGTAAGAGTCAAAGATACCAGCTATTAAGAACCTGATCAAGTCAAATGATTGTTGAGCATAACTAAAGATCTAGAGAAAGAGATTTCCTGGAGATAAAGAAAGTTGAACATAGCTAGTGGTTCAGAAATAAGGTAGTTAAGAATACTCAGCAAAGATATTAAGAAACAAGAACGAGGTAGTACGGTTCAGTAAAGAACCTAAGGGATATTCACTGAAGTCGCAAACTCGGAAGCAGTTTACCAAGCATAACAAGGGGTACAATGCATAAATTAGATATTAAGAATGATGGAGAATACAACTCTAGTTACGACTTACAAGTCATGACATTCTAGATTTAACATAATCATCTCATTGTCTGGTGGTATAATGTTAGCACATGGAAAGTCGTTGGAAAGTAGTATTATACAGTGGCTGAGACAAAGGAGATGGGCATATAGTCAGTTAGAGCTGGTGGTTTATTAGCAACCCACAGATCTTGTGATCTACGATAGATCCCAAGTTTAAAGAGGATTCGAGGACGAATCCTATTTGAGGGGGGATAATTTGTAACGATCGGGAATTCTGAATACTGATACACTGTGAGATGAGTGTCATATAATATAAATTATGATTGGAAACATATACCTTCGTAAGATGACTATCGGTAAATTCTTCGAGAATCCGATATTAGATGCTACGAAGTTCCACTGCGGATAATCCATGGCTTTTAGGCGGTAACTTTCCCATATGAACTCTGATTTTTATGAATTTTATTTCTTCGGAAAGCTGAGATCGAGATCTATAACTTTCACGTTGAATATTTTTCCGAATTCGAAATAGAAGTAAGCCGAAAATGCAAGTCGAAAATATGGATGAATATTGCCGTAAATTTATCTAGAAAAGTCTCCAAATTTCTCTAAATTTCCACATTTCTCTACAATATTTCAAATATCAAATGACCCCTTGTATATAAAGGAAACACTATTCACAAATACAAAAAAAAAATTGAAACAAAAATGAGAAGAGAAAACTTGAAGGAGAGAATAATGAGGAAGATGAAAAGAAGAATAAGAAGAAGAAAGAAAGAAGAAAGAAAGAAAGAAAGAAAGAAAATGAGCTATGAGTATGCCCATTCATCAAGCAAGAAGGAGAAAAAAAAATAAAGAAAGAAACAACCACGAGTGATGGGGAAGATTCAACAAAAATGAGGTAATGAGACTTGACCCAAATTGATACATGTTGAATTTTGAAGCTTTGATGATTATAGGATATTGGTGATTTGTATATGATGATGAATGAGTGATTATGGTGTCAAAGAATGGTGATTGTGGGGAATCCCCATTTTGTAAAGGTTTTAATATAAATTAAATAAAGTGCATAGAATGATATGAATTATTGTTGAGGATGATATTGATGATGTTTTGGGAAGATGAAGTAAAGACCTGATTTCTGGCCTAGCGTCGCGATGGAGAAGGCTCTGTGACGCGACGCGATCTGGGATTTTTCCAGATACGATTATGGTTTGTTGCGCATCGCAAAGTGCAAGGTTTTTACATCGTGACGTGTAATAGAAAAGTTTGGGTATGCTTCTAGACAATGCGCGCTGCGATGCGCAATGCCCTGCGTCACGACGCGTGGTCAAAAATTTGCCCAATTCAGTTTCAAACCATCCCAGCTTCACCCGAACACGTTATAGGCTCACCTATAAGTCTCGTATCAATTTGTATGTACATATTGCATCATGATAATAGTACGATACCCTTAAAATGATGGTTATTATTTGAATAAGGAAACCTAGCTTAATTCCGATCTATTTACTCTTAGTCCATTTTCTAATCAAAACTATCGATGATAGATCATCGCAGGAACCACAAGTTTCACCAGCGAAGTAAAGAAAGGCTAGCGGTACTCCAAAAACTGTGAGTGGACACTTTCTTTTATGTTGATTTTCATTATATTATTATTCATATCAGACTTATTTTTCGCTCTTAGGGCGTTAGCCGATTTTATTATCAGTTATATTTTGTTTAACATATTTTGAGAATGATTTAGGAAATAAATATTTTCAAACATGAGTTTTATGTTTTTCGAGGCATGGTGTAAAAACCCACCTCAGTATGTAACTTATCACAGACTTGGAATTGACGGACAGCACATGTGCACATGTAGAGGATTAGGGGAGGTGATACGTAGCGCCTCCAGATCCTAGTTCAGGACTAGGGTTGACAGATGCCCATAGATCCTAGTTTCACAACGTGGAGGGTAGCATAGATCCGCACCCCCAGTTCTAGTTCAGTGGCTTGGGGGACGTCGATACGTAACGCCCCAAGACCACCAGTTTCAGGGACAGTAGTGGCATGCTTTGGGGGACAGCGATACGTAACGCCCACATAATCAAGTTTTTCAGATATAGACCAGTTTCAGATTTCAGGTTTTCAGAAAATGGTTTTCAGAGATTAGATTTTTAGAAACAGTTTTCAGAAAACAGACATTTCTGAAATAGTTTTCAAAGTAGATTTTCCAGTTACAAGTTTTCAAAACCAGACGTTTCAAAAGCAGATTTCAGAAAGATAAATTTTATAAAAGAGATTTCAGACAAGGATTCAGAAAAATAGTTTTTTTATATAATGTTATTTCTGGAACTTTGATTTCAGAAGCAAATGTTTTTGTATCAGTATTTCAGTTTTCGTCCACACACTTAGATCGAACAACGATCTAACCCCCACTTTCAGTTTCCTTATTTCGCTGGTATTCTAGGAGGACGAGCTCAAGAAGACGGATACCGATGCAGTCACTAGGGTATGAAGTCCATCAGTTCAAGTCAGGAAGAGTGAGAGTCCAGTCAGAGTCAAGTAAAAGTTTTGTATTATTCTTTCATTTTTAGATAGTCATTATAAAAGTGTGTTATTGAGTACAGTCATTGATGTTGAGTTTATATGTTATGTTTTTAAACTTGGGCTACGGTCACATACTTAAGATATTTAAATAAAGAAAAGAATATTATTATCTGTTCATGGTTAGAAAGTTAGAGGCTTATGAACGGTACTATAACATGGTGCTCAAGGTCGGGGGATATGAGTCACTCGAAGCCTTTGAAAGTTTGAATGGGGCCTTAAAGATCGAAAAGCTGTGGACTCACCTGATGATCTAGGGTACACCGGATTATGCCACCGCTCTGGAAATAGCCCGGAAGTTTGTTTTGTTGGAAGATGATGAGAGAATCACCCGGATGGGGACAACTATCAGGGAGAGGACGACGAGGACAGAAGCTCCTCGCAGGACAGATAGAGAATTCAAAAAACCACCCCCAAGGCGAAGGGAATTCAAGCTGATACCTCGGAATGACCAGGAAAAGTGAATCTCGGCCCAGGTGAACCATGTGGCCGGGGAAGAGACATACATTCCTTTGAACAAACAGCTGGGGAAAATCGTCATAGAAATCCAGGGAAAAGAGCCTCTTGATAGTGCCAGGCTTCAGAAGATTCCCACCGGACAGGAGGAATAAAAAATCCTATTGTAGGCATCATAATTTGAGGGGACATACGACAGACGGATGCAAAGACTTGCGGGAGCAAATGGAAGACCTGGCGCGTAATGGGTATTTGAATAACTATATTGACCATGAAGTTATGGCGGCCACACAGAGGTCACATAGCCGAAAAGTGAATACCATTGCAGAGGGAAAGACACTGGCCGAGGACTCTAACCGGTCAAGAAAAAACTATAGTCGGACTCGGGGGTTGGAAGTGTTAGAAACAGAACGGGCCTCGGAAATACAAGATGGTCGGTCAGTGCCAGTAATGTTCACGGATGAGGATGCTCGAGGGGTGAGTTTCCCCCACGATGATGCATTAATAATCAAGGCGATAATCGGCAGTTCTGAGGTAGACAGAATCCTAGTGGATCCCGGAAGTGCAGTGGATATAATCTCCAAGGACGCTTTGGACGGCCTTGGGGTGGAGTATGCGACTCTAACCGATGATGGGACTCCCATGTACGGTTTTGGGGGCTCGACGGTCGTTCCATTGGGAAGGATGCAATTGGCAATGACAATCGGAACCCGTCCCCGGGCTCGGACTATTATGATGAATTTCACGGTGGTGGATTGCATGAGCAGTTACCAGGTCATTGTTGGTCGGCCTTTTATGATGAAGACAAAGGCTGCAATGTCTTGCTATTACTTGAAGTTAAAATTCCCCACCCGGGATGAGATTGGAATCGTGTGCGGAAGTCAGAAGGTGGCTCGGAGATGTTTTGCCACCCTCTCACGGGAAACCCTCTGCATTGAAGTAGGTACTCGGAAAAGGCAATGTAATGAAGACGGGGAAGAGGCAAGTAAGGATCCGGGTCCTCGGCCAAAGAAAGTTTCCCGGCTAGGGACAGTCAAAGAATTAGAGATGATAGAACTTTTCGGACCTGGGAAGAATGTAAAAGTATGGGAATACTTAGACGAGGCCCTGAAACAGGACCTGCTGAAGTGTCTAAAGGAGTACCCGTACATCTTTTCATGGGGGCACGATGATATGCCTGTTGGATAATATGACCCATAGCGTCACTATTTGTACATATCATGGTGTTATTGTACAAATTAACTATGTGACAAAGGAGATTGCACTCTTATCATTTGTGATTAGATCACCTAGATATATAAATGATTAGAGGTCCCTATGATTTGTTCCTGGACGGAGAATGATATGAGACAGTATCAGTCCTCAAAGGATTAATCATTAAATATCCCTAGCCGGAGTATTATCGAGACAGGACATCAATAATGCGGAATAGGCTAGTATTGCACTTGTGCGCGTTGTGAGGGCACAACGGCATAGTTCTCATATATTTAAGTATAGGATACTTATGCAAGTGCGATAGGAGGTTGTGTTTCACCGATGGTACGGGAAACAGCTTCGCTCTGGATAGACCCCTCGGAATCCCATTGGTATTATGACTATGTGTCTATGGGAGGCCGAAATCAGGGTAGGTGTGTATGGTCTTAACCTGAGACTTACATCACTAATACTTACGATAATCGATAGAATTTGGTCTTGGTGGTATAGGGCTTTAATCGGTTCTGCGTACACCACTTCTGGGTTTATCAGAGAGTCGTAGTGTATTGGGTGTGATGTCAAGACGGAAGTATCACTTCAGTCATAGTGGAGATGATGTCACGCAGGATACGGTACTAGTGCTCTTGAGTGTTGCGCAACCAATCGGGATATTGTGACCAGGTCATGAATATCCGATTATAGAGACTATGTTACCAGACATCTGACATGTGCTTCGAACGGGGCAGACACTTATCCAGCCCCAGCCCTAGCACGTGACTATCCGATACTGGGCCGATATGCACAATACAATTGGTATACTACGCTTGATATAGATCTTAAATATTCTTATAAGAATATGTCCGGAGAATTGGGAAGACTTGGTGCTTTGCTAGAAGCCAACCTTGTCTAGTAAATCGGTAAAACGTAGTACTTGGTACTTACGTGTTCGGATAGTCCGACGACCGATTTGACTGCCAACATATCCGGGGATCTTATGGGTCGCTTCCCAAAGGTTCACCGATGACGTATGACTCGCACTTTTATTAATCTGGGATTAATATGATGAGAGAGAAAATTAATCTGGGATTAATTACAGAGATATTTTATCTGGGATAAAATATCAATTTAAAGAGAGAGAATGATTAATTTGGAATTAATCGATTAATTAATATATTTGATATATGAAACGAAATTGGATTTCGACGCGGAATTAAAATTAGATTTTAATTCGGGCGAGCGAATTAATTTAGAATTAATTCGTTAGCGACGTGATAGTGATTTCGCTAGGCGTAATCATTTAATTACGACGCGACGGAAAATTCGTTAATTTGGAATTAGCGAATCCGAGCCCGAGATTATTTACGAGCGCATTCGCATTTCGAATTCGAGCGCGGCTCGTCAAATCAATCGTCAAATCATTAGTCGCATCTAGCGTCACATCAAACGTCAAATCATGTCACTTTGAGTGATGTGACAATTGATTGGATTGATTGATTGATGTGATTGATGTGACAATTGATTGGATTGATAAAGTGAAGTGATGTGACTTGATGTAATAAAGGTGATGTGTGTGGTTGGGAATTAAACCCAAATGTGTTTGAAATGAATTTCAAATGAAATTCAAGTGCATTTGATGCATAAAATAAACACAAAAACCGTATACCACATTCACTCCACTTTCCCTCCTCTCTCTCCTCTTCTTCTTCCTCTCATCACTCACGCCATTTCTGTTTTCTAAAGAGGTAGTGAACTGCCGGTTTTAAGAAGCAAAATGGAAGGGAAGCCAAGTGCGTTTTGTGGCAAAACAAGAGTGCTAGCACACTCCGAGATCAATGCGAAGGTGATAAGGAAGTTTACCCATGAGCCGGGATTCAAATGATGAAGCTTGGAGCTTCAAATTCTTGTTGAAAATGGCGCAAAACAGACCACAAATCTGCAGCAGTGGGCGCACATTGCAGTGAGGCAATGAGCAGTTTTCGGTGTCTTCGTTGCCTCCGCATCGCTCAACCGATCGATGTAAGTATTCCACAACTTCCGTCGTTGTATTCACTTGTGATTCATGCTTGAGTTTTGATCTTGGGACCTTTAAAAACTCCAACAATGCCCGGGATAGATCCGAAGTTTATCAGTCACCGTTTGGCAGTAAACCCATCCCACAAACCGGTCAAGCAAAAAAGAAGAACCTTTAACCAGGAGCGATGCAGAGCAATGGCTGCCGAGGTAGAAAAACTATTGAAAGCTGGTTTTATCAGAGAAGTGAAATACCCGGAGTGGGTATCGAACGTGGTATTAGTGAAGAAACCCAATGGAAAGTGGATGATGTGCGTGGATTTCACCGACCTCAACAAAGCATGCCCGAAAGACAGCTTCCCACTACCAAAGGTAGATCAGTTGGTGGATTCGATGGCCTACCAGGGACTGCTAAGCTTTATGGATGCATTTTCGGGATATAACCAGGTCAAGATGCATCATAAGGACGAGGAGAAGACGACTTTTTTTACCGATCATGGGCTTTATTGTTATAAAGTAATGCCATTCGGATTGAAAAATGCCAGGGCAACCTTTCAGAGGCTGGTGAACAAGATTTTTAGGCCACTCATCGGCACGTCAATGCTGGTATATGTTGATGATATGATAACAATGTCTAAGGAGCCAGGTTCTCACGTGGACGAACTGAAGAAAACCTTTGAATTGCTAAGGAAGCATAACTTAAAGCTCAACCCGGAGAAGTGTGCTTTCGGAGTAGCCTCGGGAAAGTTTTTGGGCTATATGGTAAGCTCCCGAGGCATAGAAGCAAATCCGCAGAAAATACAAGCCGTTCTGGACTTAAAGTCTCCCAGGACGATAAAAGAAGTGCAAAGCCTGACCGACAGGGTGGCCACATTAAATCAATTTATTTCCTGAGCAACCGACAAGTGCCAACCTTTCTTCAAAGTCGTCAAGAGGGAAAAAATGGAAGTTAACCGGACGCCAGAATGCGAGGAGGCCTTCATACAATTAAAGAATACCTGACGCAACCCCCACTTCTAGCAAAGCCGTCCCCATGTGAGACCTTATATTTATATTTAGCTGTTTCGGAGAATGCAGTAAGTTCAGTATTAGTGCAAGAGGCCGATAAAGTTTAAAGACCCGTGTATTATGTTAGTAAAGCTTTATTAGATGCTGAGACCAGATATCCAGAACATGAGCTGGTCGCCTTGTCATTAATCACTGCGGCCCGGAGGTTACGACCTTACTTCCAGGCCCATCCTATTGGGGTTTATACCGATTATCCTTTGAGGCAGATTCTGCAGAAATCGGAGGTCTCGGGCAGGTTAATGAAATGGTCGGTAGAGTTGAGTGAACACGAAATTTCTTACCTCCCAATGGCAGCGGTAAAAGGGCAGGCTCTGGCGGACTTTGTTGCTGAATTCACAGAACCCCAGATTTTGATCGTTGAGGAAGACAAATGGGAGATGTCGGTAGACGGATCTGTCAGCTCACAAGGTAATGGGGCCGGAATCGTACTAAAAAATGATAAATGTGAAGAAGTATTGTTCGCATTGAGATTTGCCTTCGAGGCCACAAACAATGAGGCGGAGTATGAGGTAATTTTAGCCGGTTTAAGGTTATGCACAGTGATGTGCATCCACGACGTAGTTGTAAGAAGCGACTCTCAGCTGGGCGTTCAGTAGCTGAAGAGAGAGTTCCAAGCCAGAGAGCCGAATATGATAGCCTATTTGGCTGAGGTAAAAAGGTTGGTGGGAAAAATGGGGAACGTACATTTTGAGCAGGTTGGCCGGGAAAACAACTGTGAGGCAAACTCTTTAGCACGACTCGCATCTTCGATAAGGTCGGAAAATCCTAAAATAGTCCCTCTAATCTGCCTCCGAGAAATAAATGTAGGAGAGCTCGGGGTAGTGGTGCTGGATATGGAAAGCGAATCTTCATGGATGCAACCAATCAGAAGATATTTGGAGACTGGGGAGACACCCGAAGACAAGAAGGAAGCCAGGAAGCTGAAATTTAAAAGCATCAGGTTTTCCCTGATCGAAGGGGTGTTATACCGAATGGGCTATACGGTACCCCTCCTGAGATGTTTAGCAGAAGATGAGACTGACTATGTGCTCAGGGAAATTCATGCGGGAATCTGTGGGAGTCACGCTGGAGGAAAATCAATTGCCTTTAAAGCTTTAAGGCAAGGGTTCTACTGGCCAACCATGCATCAGGACGGTATAAGGGCGGCCCGGAAATGTGAAGGATGCCAGAAGAATGCCAATATTCACCACCAGCCGGCAGAGCAGTTGACTACCCTGTCCAGTCCTTGGCCGTTCTCCCAGTGAGGGCTGGATATCATCGGCCCGATGCCGAGGGGGCGAGGGCATGCGAAGTACGCCATTGTTGCCATAGATTATTTCACCAAATGGGTGGAAGCCGAACCCCTATCCGCTATCACAGAGAAGAAAGCTACGGAGTTTTTGATGAAAAATATCATCTGTAGGTTCGGAATTCCTCGGGCCGTCATCACCGTTAACGGAAAATAGTTCGATAGAAAAGGCTTCCGGAAGCTCTGTGAAGACCTCCAAATCGCCTTAAGATTCGCCTCACCTGCCCATCCCAAGTCTAACGGGCAGGTTGAGGCGATAAAAAAAACCATTAAGGCAAATCTTAAAGCTCGACTCGGAGCCTGCAAGAGCTTATGGGTCGAGGAGTTACCGGAAGTGTTGTGGGCGCACCGGACGACCTGTAAGGATTCCATAGGGGAAACCCCATTTTCCTTATCATACGGATGCGAAGCGGTTATTCCAGCAGAGATCGGAATAACTACCTACAGGGTCCGACATTTTAAGGACGGACAGAATGAAGAACTCATCAGAAGTCATCTCGACCTGATCGAAGAAAAGAGAGAGAAGTCGATTATGAAGGCAGCAATCTGATGAGTGGTAAATCTTTCACTATTTCCCACTCATTTAACCTAATATTTTGTATAGTTTCTTGAGTCTTGTGAATATTTTGATGTGTTTTGTGTTATTTTGAAGATAAATAAAGTTTCAGGACATTCTGGAGGTGATTTGGAGCAAAACAGTGAAAATTGGAAAAAATGGCATTTTTGTAATTTGACCACGTCGCGACGCGCAAGCCCTTGGCGTTGCGACGCCTAACATGCACCGGAGCTGCTAACGTGTGTCAGGTCAACGGGTCAGAATTTGAGAAGTTTGACTTTGCTAACGTGCGCCGTGCCACATGTCACCATCACAGCTGATATGCTAACGTGTGTCGTGCCACGTGTCATCATCCTACGGTGCCGACATTCACAATTGCCACGTGTGCCACGTGTCACTCCATGTCAGCATCCACATCATCAGTTGACCGAGTCAACGTGCCACCTCACCGCCATGTCATCATAAGCCAATCACGAAGTGCCACATGTTGCAATACTATGGTGCCGACAGTCGACATCGCCACGTCAGCGCCATGACAGCATAATAATTGAGTTGTTAGCCACCTCGCCACGTGTCGTCTTATCTCCTTATCCGAATTACCACGTGTCAAGCCCTCAGCGTGCCACGCCAAAAAGAGCCTGCGTCGCGACGCTATAACTCTTGGCGTTGCGACGCTTGGAGCCTATCCGCGCCTATAAATTGAGCTCGAGATTTCAGTTTTAGATGTACCATTCTCTCTAAATTCTCTCATGTAAATAGAGAGTTTTCTATCTAGTTTTTTTAAATTTTAGTTTTGTAATTAATTTTAATTACTTTTTACAGTTTTTACTATTCACTATGAGGAGGTAACTTCCCCGTGCTAGGGTGAAAGGTAATTCTTTTACTATTGTTATTTAGATTAATCACCCTTTAATATAATATATTAACTATTTAAAATTTGACTTAAAAATGATACCACTAGATTGGTCGGTTGGTAATTCATTTTAATCTGGTTTAAACCTGACTAATCAAGGATACCGCCAGATTGGTCGGTTGGTAATTAAATTTTCTTACCGCCTATATGGCTGGTTTACTTCGGTTTCGCCTTTATGGCTGGTTGGACTTAATTTGACTTAATCAAGTTACCGCCTATATGGCTGGTTGGTAAAATAATCACAAGTTAATATATTATATTAAGGGAGATATTTAAATTAGTAGTAGTAAAAGTTGATCCTTTTGCCTTAGCATTTTATTTTATTTTATTGCAATTTACTTTTCAACTTTTACTTTACCGCAATTACTTTTCAGTATTTTTACTTTATGTCTTTTAAAGCCCTAGTTATGTGTTGTAACTAAATTAGTTATTTGGGGTTGTGATGACTTTTAATATCACTGGTTTATAAGGGGTTAGATTATAGTTTGGGTAATATAAAGATTTATTTATTGAGTCTTAATCTTAATGCTTTTTATTAACTGGCCACTAATAAAATTGACTAGGTAAACTTAAAATGAACTAGACATAGGGATTTTAAGTTTAAGACCTTAGACTCAATAGCTCACGATCTTCCTTGAGGATAGATAACCTTTTAATAGATTTCCTTACAGGATAGACATATACCTGTCGGGCGGGGGTAGCCATAATTGGAACTTAAACTTAATGAATCCATATAATTTGGTTGACATAGACATATGGTTCAATTGGGTTAAACTGGGTATTTGTGTCTGACCATCGACAAAGGCTTTCACATAATTTAGTGTTCCAGGCTAATAAATCAATATATTACCCAACTATAAAATAACCACTTCATCTTTAAAATGATATTGGAAGAAATCACAACCCTAGATAGTTTTTAATATTGAATTTTCTTAAAACCTACTTTCAAACAATTTTATTTACTTGTTTTTAAATTCAGAATCGTCACTATTTCAAATCAATCAAACAACTTGTTAGATACTAGTAATCATTTGACCTCATAAAATTAATAGCTTAGGTATTAAGTCTTCGTGGGATCGATACTTTTTATACTACTTGAATGATACGTGCGCTTGCGTTATACGCGTGTGTAAGCACTGGTCAAGTTTTTGGCGCCATTGTCGGGGACTTATTTATCCTTCACTATTAGTTTTAAGGTTAGATACATTTACTTGTATCTAATTTTCTTTTTACTTATTGTTTTGTTTTCTTGTGTTTCAGGTTCTCATAAACTTCATGAGACGAACCAGAAGCTTTGAACTCCGACTGCTTGACCCGGAAATTGAAAGAACCATCAGACAGTTGAGAAAGGAAAGGCGAGAAGGCCAAGAAGCTTTAGTCAACATGGAACCTGAACCTTTGGAGGTTGCACCACCAATTCCCATTCGAGACAGAACCATTCCGGTGGTTGACAGACTAATTTCTTGCATTGTACTTCCTCCCTTACCAGCAAATGCGGGTGACATCAAAACATGCATTCAGATGATTCAACAGTCAGTTTAGTTTGGGGGGGGAATGCAACTGAAGATCTTAATGCCCACATCAGCAACTTCCTGGAAGTTTGCGGCACTTTCAATTATAACCGAGAAGCTGAAGAAGCAATGAGATTGCATGTTTTCCCATACTCCTTGAAGGACAGAGCTAAAGCTTGGCTACATTCACTACCAGTAGGTTCTATCACAACTTGGAACACTTTAGCCACCAAATTTCTTGCAAAGTACTTTCCACCAGCCAGAACTAGAAAACTGAGGAATGACATCACATCCTTTGTACAACAGGACTCAGAAACTCTTTACGAAGCTTGGGAAAGGTACAAAGATTTGCTCCGGAAATGTCCTCACCATGAGATTCCAAAATGGCTTCAAGTCCAAACATTCTATAATGGACTTTCTGGAATAATGAGAACCACAATCGATGCTGCTGCTGGAGGACCTTTAATGGCGAAATTAGAAGATCAAGCCTGGGAACTAATCGAAGAAATGGCCAACAACAATTCCTTGTGGCCAACAGAAAGGAGCATGATCCAAAGAATTGCAGGAATTTATGAAAGTGGAGCCAATACAGCAGTCAACGCCAAGCTAGATCAGATATGCAAATTCATGGAGACTCTTACCACTGGATCCACAAGTTCACCATATAGAGGAGCACCAGAACCAAACCAACTTGAAGAAACGGTGAATTATGTCAACAATTTCAATAGATAGGGGAACAATCCTTATTCCAACACCTACAACCCAGGGTGGAGGAATCATCCTAATTTTTCATGGAGCAACAATTCAGGCCAACAGCAGAACTATCCACCACCTGGGTTCCAGCAACAGAAAAAAGGCCAGGAGCAGGCAAATGAACCAGGAATAGCAGAAGTGCTGGCTCAGTTAAAAAAGTATGATGCTATCTTTCAGATCCAATCAGCTTCCATCAAAGCACTGGAGAATCAAATCGGAAAACTGGCCAATGCTCAGAGTTACAGACCACTAGGTAATCTTCCCAGCAACACAGAACCCAATCCAAGGAACCGAGGGAATGAGCAATGTCAAGCCATTACTTTGAAAAACAGTACTGAAATCAACAAATATGTTGGAATCAAGGTGTCCCAAGAAGAAGTTCCAAAAGAAGCAGAGCAACAGATGGAGGAAAAAGAAGCAAAAGAAAAAGAACCAGAAAGAATCATTCCACCTCCATCTTTTCCTCAACGACTTCAGAAAAACAAACTGGACAAGCAGTTTGCTCGATTCCTAGAGGTGTTCAAAAAGCTTCACATCAACATTCCATTTGCAGAAGCCTTGGAAGAAATGCCCAGCTATGTAAAATTCATGAAAGACATTCTTTCACGAAAACAAAGATTGGGACACTACGAGACAGTAGCATTAACGGAAGAATGCAGCGCCATCATTCAGAGAAAACTTCCCCCGAAGTTGAAAGATCCTGTCAGTTTCATTGTCCCATGCACCATTGGAGAACACTATATCGGTAAGGCTTTATGTGACTTAGGTGCAAGTGTTAATTTAATGCCTTTCTCTATTTACAGGAAACTGCAGATTGGAGAAGCAATGCCAACCTCAGTCTCGTTGAAACTTGTTGATCGAACACTAGCATTTCCAAGAGGTGTTGTTGAAGATGTGCTGGTCAAAGTCGAAAAACGCATTCTTCCAGCAGATTTCATCATCATTGACATGGAAGAAGACAAAGAAGTACCTATCATTCTTGGGAGACCATTATTGGCTACAAGTAAAACTGTGATTGATGTGCAAAATGGAGAACTGACCATGAAAGTGCAGGACCAAGAAGTTACATTTAATGTTTTCAAAGCCATGAAATTCCTGAGCGATGAAATGGAAGAATAATGCTTCAGAGTTGATGTTGTTGACAGTATCGTTCAGGATACTGAGCCAAATCCCACAGATACACTCGAAGCTTGCATCACCAACATGATTGACAGCGAGCTAGATGCTAAAATCCTGGAATGTATCAACTACCTTGACAAACCATTCGATTCAAAGCGACACCACCAGTTGAAAGCTTGGAACTGCCAAAGAAAGATCGAATCAAGCCTTCGATTGAAGAACCACCACAGTTAGAGCTGAAGTTACTTCCGAGTCATCACAGGTATGCATTTCTTGGAAACTCTTCTGAATTACCTGTTATTATTTCTTCTTCACTAACATTGGAGCAGGAAGAAAAGTTACTGAGAGTATTACGAGAGCACAAAAGAGCCATTGGCTGGACTATAGCAGACATTCGAGGCATTAGTCCATTATTTTGCATGCATATGATTATGATGAATGATGAGTACAAACCCACAGTGGAGCATCAATAAAGACTCAATCCAATCATGAAGGAAGTCGTAAAGAAAGAAATAATCAAATGGTTGGATGGTGGCATCATTTACCCCATTTCAGATAGTAGTTGGGTGAGTCCTATACAGTGTGTACCAAAGAAAGGAGGAATTACTGTGGTTACCAATGAAAAGAACGAGCTAATCCCAACAAGAACGGTGACTGGATGGAGAGTATGCATGGATTACAGGAAGCTGAACAAACCACGAGAAATGACCATTTTCCGCTACCATTCATTGACCAAATGTTAGACAGACTGGCAGGACATGAGTTTTATTGCTTTCTGGACGGATATTCAGGGTACAATCAGATTGCCATCGCACCAGAAGACAAGGAGAAAACTACCTTTACATGTCCCTATGGTACTTTTGCTTTCCGCAGGATGCCATTTGGATTATGTAATGGCCCTGCTACATTTCAGCGTTGCATGATGGCCATCTTCTCAGACATGCTGGAGCAGAGTATGGAGGTTTTTATGGATGAATTTTCTATGTTTGGAGATTCTTTTGACCACTGCTTGCAAAATTTGGAACATGTGTTACAAAGGTGCGAAGATACAAACTTGGTGCTCAATTGGGAGAAATGCCATTTCATGGTACATGAGGGCATTGTTCTTGGACACCGGATCTCACAAAAAGGAATCGATGTAGACAAAGCAAAGATTGAAACAATTGAAAAACTACCTCCGCCGACATCTGTCAAAGGGATTCGGAGCTTTCTCGGACATACAGGTTTTTACAGGAGATTTATCAAAGACTTTTCCAAGATTGCTAAACCTCTGTGCAATCTTCTGGAGAAGGATGTGCCTTTCAAATTCACCAAAGAATGCCAGGAAGCTTTTGAGATCTTAAAACAGAAGCTGATTTCTACCCCCATCTTTGTAGCACCAGACTGGACCCTTCCATTTGAAGTAATGTGTGATGCTAGTGATTTTGCTGTAGGTGCAGTTTTGGGACAACGCAAAGCAAAGATTTTCCACACCATTTACTACTCCAGCAGAACTCTGAATGAAGCTCAACTCAACTACACAACCACTAAAAAAGAGTTGCTTGTAGTTGTGTACGCTTTTGGAAAATTCCGCTCCTATCTGCTGGGTCACAAAGTAGTGGTCTACACAGATCATTCAGCAATCAAATACTTGATCACGAAGAAAGATGCCAAACCCAGATTGATCTGTTGGATACTTCTTCTGCAAGAATTTGACGTGGAGATTCGAGACAGGAAAGGGACAGAAAATCAGGTGGCAGATCATCTATCGAGACTTGAGAATGGAGAAACAGCTGAAAAAGATCTGTTAATCAAAGAAACTTTTCCAGATGAACAGCTGTTTTCCATGAAACAACAAGATGCCCCTTGGTATGCTGACTATATCAATTACATTGTGTCAGGAAAATGGCCGTTGGAATGGACAACTCAGCAACGAAAGAAATTCTTCAAAGAAGTCAAGCATTATGTCTGGGATGAGCTGTATCTGTTCAAACGGTGTGCTGATCAATTATTGAGACGGTGTGTTCCATAGGAGGAAGTCAACAGTGTTTTGCAGCACTGTCATTCATCATCATATTGCGGACACTTCAGCGAAAACAAAACTGCAGCCAAAGTCCTACAATCAGGTTTGTTCTGGCCCACTCTTTTTAAAGATGCTTATCTTTTTGCTCTTCAATGTGACAGGTGCCAGAAAACTGGGAATATTTCAAGGAGAAATGAAGGACCGTTGAAAAAAATTCTAGAAGTGGAAATATTCGATGTATGGGGTATTGATTTCATGGGACCTTTTGTTCTATCATTCGGAAACTTGTACATCCTGGTTGCTGTAGACTATGTCTCCAAATGAGTCGAAGTAATTGCTCTGCCATCCAATGATTCAAAAGTGGTGATCAAATTCCTGAAAAAGAACATTTTCACTCGGTTTGGAACACCTCGTGCAATCATCAGTGATGGTGGCTCTCATTTATGCAATATATACTTTGATGCACTCCTATCCAAATACGGAGTTACTCACAAGGTTGCCACAACTTATCATCCACAGTCAAATGGACAGGTTGAGGTTTCAAACAGAGAGATCAAAAGAATCTTAGAGAGAACCGTTGGATAAACAAGGAAATATTGGTCTACAAAACTAGATGATGCATTATGGGCCTACAGAACAGCTTACAAGACACCCATTGGTATGTCCCCATATCGATTGGTGTTTGGGAAAGCGTGTCATCTGCCAGTTGAGCTTGAACACAAGGCGTACTAGGCACTGAAGAAGTTGAATCTTGATTCACAAGCTGCAAGAGAGAAAAGACTTCACCAACTCAACGAATTGGAGGAATTTCACCTACAAGCTTATGAGAATGCCAGATTGTACAAAGAAAAGACCAAGAAATGGCATGACCGAAAAATAGTGCACAGACAGTTGGAACCAAGGCAGCAGGTGCTGTTGTACAACTCAAGATTGAAACTTTTCCCTGGAAAGTTGAAATCAAGGTGGTCAGGTCCATTTGTAATCACTCAGGTTTTTCCATAAGGAGCTGTTGAGTTACTAGATCCCAAAACCAACGAAACATTCAAAGTTAACAGTCAGCGTGTCAAGCACTACTGGGGAGAATCATTTGAGCGACAAAAAAAAAGTGTCACACTTTCAGATCCAGCCTAACGATCGAGAAGTAAAGTCTAGCTGACGAATTTAAACTTAGCGCTCGTAGGGAGACAACCCATGCAATTTGTGTATATATTGTGATTTGGTGTGATTTCATTTTGTGTGTTTAGTTTTTGCAGATTAAGTCCTTTCACGATGGAAGAAGCTATCGCAAATCTTCACAAGCAATTTCCTTCTCTCCCTAAAAAATCTCTGATCAAAGTTTACAAAGCTCGTTTGGAACGGATGAGACTACTAATGATCCATGGTGTTCCTAATGATATTCGTTGGGTAATTGAAGCACGGGTCCGATTGGCAGGTGAGTCTTCTGACTCTTTTATTTCACATTTGCCTGGTTTTGGAAGAAGCACCTATGCAAAAAAACGTAGAGCTAAGCAAATTGGTGTTTGTTACAAATGTGCACGCTGGAATTGCAATACTCGTTGTCGTTCTTTAGGAATGGTGTCTGATAATCGCGAAGATAAAATTAAATTCATTAGGGATGGCTTGAGTAAGGAGTATTTAGATGATATATCTTCGACTCTTGAGACGCATCCCAGTGGATATGTTCATATAGCCATTCGCAAATTACATACACAATTTCAAAAAGAAAGACAACAATTAAGTCTCGGGAATCTGACTCAAAAAGACCCTGTTTGCCAATTTATAAGAGAATTGGATGGGAAGCTTGTCCCTGACGCATAGACGTCAATCAAGCCGTTACTTTTCTTGTAAATATTATATCTCTTTGTCTTTTCCTAATAATTGTAATTTTTTTTGTTGTTTTCTTTTCTTTTCTCCGACAGGATCCAGACCTTTTTGACTATCATGATTTATTTTACTATTAACTAATAATTGTCATTTGGCAGGTACTAGTGCTATTATTTTACTCACCCTTTTCAGGTCTTATAAATTCAACTCATCATTGCATTTTTGAAGACATCCAGAGTAAAACATGGAAGCCACTTCAAGAAGATGAGTTGAAAACATCTGTGTGTTTTGCGGTACTAGTGTTGGTACTAAGCCACAATACGTAGAAGCAGCACAGGAATTGGGTCGAGTCTTAGCTGCAAGGAATATGCACTTAGTATATGGCGGAGGCAATCTTGGACTAATGGGGATCGTTTCAAAGGCCGTACAGGAAGGAGGCAGTCACGTTTTGGGAATCATTCTAAAACCCTTGGCAGAGGCAAATCTTATTGGATCATCAAACGGAGATGAACTGATCGTGCCAGGTATGTCTGAACGATTAGTAGAAATGATTAACCGTTCTGATGCTTTTGTTGCTTTGCCAGGTGGCTTGGGCACATTGGAGGAAATTTTTATAGTGCTATCTTGGGCGAACCTGAACATACACTAGAAACCGCTTGGACTGTACAACGTTGAAGGATTTTATGATTTTCTTTGTGTGTTTCTTGATGATGCTCGGAGAAATGGGTTCGTGTCAAAACCTATGAAAGAACTCATCTTTACTGTCAGAACTGCTCCAGATCTAATAGACCAACTCTTAGCCTATGAACCACAAGTTGACCCTATCCTTTCAAAGATAAATTGGTCTGAGGACGATCGTGGTAAGAGGCGTCGGATTAATCTGGATCTTAACCTTTAATTTCCTGTAGAATTTCAGCTAACGAGGTATTATCTTCTAAACTCTTCTTCTACTGTTTAAGACATTGGGGATAATGTCTCATTTAGGTTTGGGGGAGGGAATTAATTGATTAGTACCTTGTTTTTAGTTTGTGTTATTCTTATTTTTTTTAGTCCTAAATTTTTCGAAAAATACAAAAAAAATTGAAATTTTTTCAAAAATTACAAATATACTTTGCGTTTTTGTGTTTTTATTTTGATGAAAAAGGTGAAATTGGTAAGAGATAGCTGAGTAAGGAGTTTCCACTCCTGAGACGTATCTCAAACCTATTTCGAAACAAGTTAATTTTTGTTTATTTCCTTTTAAATTATTTAATTTGTAAATTCTCCATAAAACTGACTAAAATAGATCTTCATATGCTCAGTTAACAGATATTATCAACATGCATAGTAATATACGGACATGAGTTAAAATTGAAAAGTTTGTAATATTCAGTGCTCTAGTTTAATTGGAGGAAGCATCTCAAAAAGTAATGGAATAAAAAAAACGTATGAGATCCGAGTTATTAAGTCTGTAAGGGTATTTTAACACCTAGTGCCCTAAAACCAAATGGTTTGGGAGTCACTGGCCCAAAGTTCGCTACATGGATCAAAGATGCTGCAAAAATATATATATCCGAAGTCTGAGTAATTAAGTCCGCAGGGGTGTCTTAACACCTGATGCCCTAAAGCCAACTGGTTTGGGAGCCACCGACAGAATGCTCGCTACATAGACGGAAGGTATTGTATATAAATAAATAAATAAAAATCAGAAAAATCCGAAAAATTATTCCATTAAGGTGGAAATTTTGATAAAACTTTAGGACAAAAATATTACTCTTTTATTAACTACACTTGTGACTGTTGTGGGCAAAAATGAGTTGTTTAATATTTTGTTGGCTGTGTATATGGAGAATGGTAAATATAATCGGAGAATTTACTTATTCAGTAATTTAGAAAGAAAGAAAACAACTAGTAACTTGGAGTAGAAGTTTCACCTGATTAGTCACTAACATCTTTATTCTCTTTTCTCTTGTCTTTTTGCTTTTGTATGCATTAGTTTCACTACCTTTTTACTTTTGTAAAATGTTTGTGGGTATCATTGCTGTAAACCCTCACGAGACTAAAACTCGTCCACTAGGGACACATAGGGGTTTAAAGGCTTGTTGCATACGCTAAATGCAACCGTGATCCTTACGAAAGTGGCTTAGTTATTTTATTTTGTGTTTTGCACGAGGACTAGCAAAATGTTAAGTTTGGGGGTGTGATGAGTGGTAAATCTATCATTATTTCCCACTCATTTAACCTAATATTTTGTATAGTTTCTTGAGTCTTGTGAATATTTTGATGTGTTTTGTGTTATTTTGAAAATAAATAAAGTTTCAGGACATTCTGGAGGTGATTTGGAGCAAAACAGTGAAAATTGGAAAAAAGAGCATTTTTGTAATTTGGCCGCGTAGCGACGCGCAAGCCCTTGGCGTCGCGACGCCTAACATGCACCAGAGCTGCTAACGTGCATCGGGTCAACGGGTCAGAATTTGAGAAGTTTGACTTTGCTAACGTGCGCCGTGCCACATGTCACCATCACATCCGATATGCTAACGTGCGCCGTGCCACGTGTCATCATCCTACGGTGCCGACAATCACCATTGCCACGTGTGCCACGTGTCACTCCACGTCAGCGTCCACATCATTAGTTGACCGAGTCAACGTGCCACCTCACCGCCACGTCATCATCAGCCAATCACGAAGTGCCACATGTCACAATCCTATGGTGCCGACAGTCGCCATCGCCACGTCAGCATAATAATTGAGTTGTTAGCCGCCTCGCCACGTGTCGCCTTATCTCCTTATCCGAATTGCCACATGTCAAGCCCTCAGCGTGCCACGCTAAAAAGAGCCGGCCTCGCGACGCTATAACTCTTGGCGTCGCGACGCCCAGAGCCTATCCGCGCCTATAAATTGAGCTCGAGATTTCAGTTTTAGATATACCATTCTCTCTAAATTCTCTCATGTAAATAGGGAGTTTTCTATCTAGTTTCTTTTAAATTTTATTTTTGGAATTAATTTTAATTACTTTCTGTAATAATAGTGATTTACTTTTTTTACTTTTTACAATTTTTACTATTCACTCTTAGGAGGTAACTTCCCCCTGCTAGGGTGAAAGGTAATTCTCTTACTATTGCTATTTAGATTAATCTCCCTATAATATAATATATGTTGGAGTTTCGTAACCTTCCAAAGATCATTAAACAAACACGAAACAAGTGCGAATACAACGAGGAGTTGCGGAATACTCACATCGAGCGGTTGAGCGACGCTAGAGGCAACAAAAAAATCTATTTTCTGCTCCTTGAAGTCACGGCAGTGACTAGTGTTGGGCTCCATTTTCGGCCATCAATCTTCAAGAATCCAAGCTCCAAGCTTCGTCAAATGATTCCCGGCTCATGGGTGGACTTCCCTATCACATTCGCATGACATCGTACTGTGCTAGCACTCCCGATTTTGCCACAAAATTGCGACTCTAAGTTTCCCTATGGCTCTCGGTTTTCAATAGAAAAACAGAAGGTTTTTCAGCTCATTGGGCGTGAGAGAGGAAGAAGAAAGAGAGGAGAGAGTTGGTTGTGTGTTGACTAATTTATTTCCAAAAAATCAATTAACATATACCACTTTTGATTTTTCAAAAAATCAAGCCATAAATGCTTGCCAACCACACACATCACTTTATCAATCCATCAATCAATGAATAGTGACTGGCGTCAATCACTCAAAATGAAAGACATATATCACTTGATTGACGAATGATGTACGCCAGATGCGATTAGCGATTTGACGCTTGATTTGACTTGCGTGCCGCACTCAAATTCGAAATGCGAATGCGCTCGCAAATAATCCCGGGCTCGGGTTCGCTAATTCCAAATAAACGAATTTTCCGTTGCGACGTAATTAAATCTAATTTAATTAAATAATCATGCCAAACATAATTACTATTCACGTCGCTAACGAATTAATTCTAAATTAACTCGTTCGCCCGAATTAAAATCTAATTTTAATTCCGGGTCGAAATCCAATTTCGTATAGTATATCAAATATATTATTTTGTCGATTAATTCCAAATTAATCATTTTTCTCTCTTTAATTGATATTTTATCCTAGATAAAATATCTCCACAATTAATCACAGATTAATTTTCTCTCTCTTTTAATTAATCCCAGATTAATTAAAAGTGCGAGTCATACGTCATCGGTGAATCTTCGGGAAGCGACCCATGAGATCCCCGAATATATTGGCAGTAAATTCGATCGTCGGACTATCCGAACACGTAAGTACCTAGTACTACGTTTGTACCGATTTACAAGACAATGTTGGCTTCTAGCAAAGCGCCATGCCTACCCAATTCTCCAGAAATATCCTTATAGGAATAAAGGATCTATATCAGGTGTAGTATACGTAGTATTGTGTATGTCGATCCAGTATCAAATGATCACGTGCTAGGCCTGGGGCTGGAATTGTGTTTGCCCCGTACGAAGCACATGTCGGATGTCTGGTAACTAGTCTCTATAATCGGATAAACATGACCTTGTCATTTTATCCCGATGACTGCAGTACATAAGAGTACTAGTACCGTATCCTACGTGACCATCATCTCCATATGACTGGAGTGACACTTCCATCTTGACATCACACCCAACACACTACGATTCTCGATATACCCAGAAGAGGCGTACATAGAAACCGGTTAAAGTCCTGGACGACCAAAACCAAAGTATATTTATTGTCGCAAGTATTAGCGGTGCAAGTCTCAGGTTAAGACCAAATACACCTAACCTGATTTCGGACTTCCAAAGACACATAATCATACTACCAATGGAATTCCGAGGGGGTCTATCCAGAGCGAAGCTGTTTCCCGTACCATCGGTAAAACACAACCTCCTATTACACTTGCATGAGTATCCTATACCCAAATATATGAGAACTATGTCGTTATGCCCTCACAACGCGCACAAGTGTAATACTAGTCTTTTACGTATTTATCGATGTCCGATCTCGATAATACTCTGACTAGGGATATTTAATGATTTATCCTTCGTGGACTGATACTGTCCCATATCATTCTCAATACAGGAACAAATCATAAGAACCTCTTATCATTTATACATCTAGGTGATCTAATCACAAATGATAAGAGAGCAATCTCATTTGTCACATAGTTAATTTGTACAACAACACCATGATCTGTACAAATAGTGACGCTATGGGTCATAATTGTCCAACAATCTCCCACTTGGCATATAGCCAGTCACTCGAGTGTCTGACACCCGAACAATGTACGGTTGGCTCAAACTGCTGAGAAAATGCTTTCGTCAGCGGATTTGCATGATTATCGTCTGATGCGATTTATTCGATCATCACATCACCACGATGTATGATCCGAACGAATTAGATGAATAGTCGAAGTATTTATCTGGATCGTTGGGGAGACCATTAATTCTTTAGCCTGTGCTGACGCCTAGCTCAGCTGCTAATAGAATTTTATCTAATCTAATTAGATTTTTTATCGACCCAAATGGCTTCTATTGCCGCCTCAACTGCAGTAATAACCCGCATTTGTTGTTTATACTGTAACAATATCTTGCTTGGAAGATTTCCAGCTCACTGTTCCGTTATTCAAACTGTGTAGTACCGTTTGCGACTTATAGTCATTTTATTGGTTTAGGAAACTTGCTATAGTGATCCCAGTCACTTCAAGTTCTCCATTTCCATAGTATAAGACAGCATATTTAATTCTCCAAGATACTTAAGGATGTTCTTAACATCAATCCAGTGACTATCACTTGGATTGGCCTGTTTGTGAATCCATATGCTCAAAGCGTATGAGACACCAGGTCGCGTACATTTTTCAATGTACGGTTTCACGAAGAGTTTTCTCGAAAGCCAAGCTTTCACCGATTGTTTTTATGGGAATATCATTTCCAAGAAATGACATATTATTATTATTTTATAGGACAGCCACTGTCAGTGCGCTCCCACTAACCCTCTTATATACACAAGAATCATTTCGTTTTGAATTAAATCATAAATCATTATGATTACATCAAAACGATAATTCCAAGAACCTAATGCTTGCTTCAATCCAAACATGGATCGAACAACCTGCAAACCTTGTTTGCTAGTTTAGGTACGACAAAACCGACAGGATGTTGTAAACCCAGGTTGTTTTCTGACTCTCTCCGACTCACGCGGTTCTTGTGTATTCGAAGATTATTGGTATAGTTTCATCCTTGATGAACTATTATGTTCCATTAGAAATCGATGCTTGGAATAGTATTACTCTGATTTTCATCGAGTTTTACAATCCTCCCACTTACCACTGCATATAGGTATTCCTCTCAGGAAAACCGCATGGTGAGCAACAATCTAATTATTCTCTGGTGAGATGTATAGTTACTATACTTTGGTATCCCTAGGATAACCTACAATTGGCACTTATCCAATTTGGGTTTTAGTTTGGTATCATCCAAATATATGCCATGCATACCCAAATATTCAGGAATGAGAAACCTGGTTTCTTTCATGTTCATATCTAATATGATATATGTCAAACAGATTTTTATGGAACCTTATTCAAAATAAGTTCTTACACTGTTAAAGCTTATCCGTTGAAGGAAATGGTAGCTCAGAGCGGCTCATGATTAACCTTATCATGTCTAACATAATTCGGTTATTCTGTTCGGACACACCGTCAAATAGACGTGTTCCGGGAAGAGTCCTCTTTAAAAGAATACTATACTCTTTCAAGTATATTAGAAACTTATTGCTTAAGTATATTCCATTACGGTCTTACCATGACAGTTTAATACTTTAGCCGGTCTATTTGTCTACTTCGTGTCGAAACTATAAAAGTTTCCGATTTGTGTTCTTAAAAAAAACACATAACCATAACGCGATGCCACATCCGTAAAGGTCACGAAATATTCATATCCACTTCTAGCCTAGCTAGACATGGGCCCACTTGCTTCACTATGAATTAGGGCTAACAGATTGGTGGCATTTACACTTTTACCAAGTAAATAGTGTTTTAGACACTTTGCCCAATAAACTAGATTCGTAGACTTTATTTGAATGGAATCAAATTAGTCCGAGTACCCACTCTTCAAAAGTGAGGATATACGAGTCTTGTTTAATTGTTTCCCAGATAACAATGCCACTTTTAAGTTTCTTCTGATCAAATCAGTTTGAGCTATTTGTTTGTCATGTTATACGTTTGAGATTTATTTATATTCAAAATATAAATTCTGTTATTCACATCTAATGTGTTGATCTCAATATCATCTTTATAAAATAAAACACTTTAGTGTTCTAGAATATAAAGGTTCACCCGTAGCGGGTTAAACACTGATATAGAGATGATGTTTCTAGTCAAACTAGTCACATTATAACAGTTTCCTAATTTAAGTACACACCTGAAGGTAGTTCCTAAACTTAGGTATCTACGGTTGAAACAGCGATTTTCGTCCCGTTTCCAATTCGCAGATAAATCTTTATTGAAGTCAGTATCATGTTCAAAATAGATTCTGAACATCAATACATATATTTTATGTTCCACACTAAGTATTTAAAATCTAATTTTAATACTAGTAGTGAACATAATGTTGACAAACATATTTGAAGTCAGAGCCTTGCCCAGACTTCCTTTCCTTCATGTCTGTTTTGTCCAAACGGCAGTCACGCTTCTTGGATCCCGTTTGTCATAATTAAGCAGACTTTTTGGGATATGTCCTTTATCTTCCTAGAAGATTATAATGATTTTTCCTTTGCCCTTTTCAATACTCCAGAAGCCTTTGGCCAAGCCTTGGCCTTCTAGAATATCGAAGTAAGGTGCGACTAGCGCTACTTGCCTTATTGCAAACTTTGACTTTATCTCCTTGAGAATAGTCATTAACTCTCCAAGAGTTATTTTTTACAATTTAGTACTTCTAAGATCTAAGTATAGATCTATGAAGATCCTTCAATTTCATTATCATACTTTAAGGATCTAATCCTTAGTTCTGATTCAGAAATTAAGGAGTCTACTGCGACAAGTTAAATGGATTATGCACTAAAGTTATCATTGCATAAATCTTCCAAAGATTATGCTCTTCTATTTGCTTAACTTCGGGCTAAGGCCTAATATGTTTTTTATCAAATAAAGTAACTTATTAGTTTCCAGGACCATCCTGAAATTATTTTCCCAATTTGAAAATTAAACCATTTAAATACATTTTCCCTAGGATCATGTTTAAAATGCTAATATTTCAATTTAATCTTGATTCTAATAGTCCAACTATTTAATCAACGATTTCGGTACCTTTTATTATAATGATTACAATATTCCAACTATTTAATCAACTATAATTTAATTAAATCAAATACAGTGATTACTATAATCCAATTATATAATCAACTATAAATGAAATGTTTGAATATAGTCCAACTATTTAATTGAAACAACAATTTAAATATTAGTCCAACTAACATTTAATTTATCTGACGAATGATATTTGTTTGAGGGCGTATGGCAAGTAATTAAACGAATATTACAAATTTAATTCTTGCCTCCCACTATTTTTCGGCGAGCCTCTAACTCTCTGTCGAGTACTCGGGAAACCGTGTTTCCTAGCGGGCTAGGATCTCGTTAAATATCACATAATCTTGACTTTGGCCAACAAATTGTATGATAATTAACTAGGTAGATCTCTAAGATCAATTGGATCCAATCCAATTCCTAGATCAAGTAGGGGGACATCCAAGTCCGAAACATATATCTTATATATGCCAATATATCCAATATATTACCTAAACTTTTTCTTCTGAATCAACTAATTCCTTGGCTTTGGCACAACAAACTTAGTGATCCTAGTCAGGCGTGACCCATTGAACATGGAAAGCTTCGTAATCAATGTCGATGGACAAGAAGTGGTCTTGACTTTGGCCAACAAACCACAACTTGGACAGGACACCAATATGGACCAAAGCTCTCGTGATTCAAACACATCCTCGACGGACAAAGGCCTTGACTTTGGCCAACAAGCCAATGCCAGTCTTGGATCTTGAGTAAGAATCACTCAATGGAAGGAAAAACGCTTAAAATTTTGCGAGGGTTTTTCGAGTGCAAATTGGCAACCAATTTATTATCTTTGTTAAGGTCTCATCATCATACACCCTTAAACATGCATTCTAAATACATAATAAAGCGCGTATAATAAAATAATAATGATATGCGGATAAATACTTTACACATTGATCCTAGATCAAATCTCTCCATTTCTCTCTCCCGCTAGCACATGTATCACTTCTACCCATTACACTACACTTCTAAAGAAACCTCATTTACATTGAGGGGAATAGGTTGTTGGTAAAAATCTAGGTCCCAAGATCAAATCAAAACATGAAAACATGCGTGAATACACCAACGAAGATAGCGGAATACTTACATTGATCGGTTATGTCGATTTGAAGATGAATCATGCCCAAAAACGCACTGCCTTTGTAAGCCCACTGCAGCAGTCCATGCTCACTGTCTTGGCAGTTTCGGGTCTCAAAACGAAGCTCCAAACTCCTTCGGATGAGTCCCGCCTCATGGGTGAACCTCCCTACCACCTTCGCAAGACTTGTAAGTGTGCTAGCACTTGAATTTTCACCATGAAAACCCACTCTTGGCTTCCCTTATTCACGCCCAAACTGGTTCAAAACCAGTGAAGAATAGCCACACTTGGGCGTGAGAGAGATGAGAGAATTTGAGAGAGATAAAATTGTGTTAAGTTAAAATGATTTACCAAAAATCAATTTATATTTATGCCATAATTTTATTAAATTAATAATAAAATTATGACACAAAACATGCAATGGCTTAGAGTGTCAAACACTCAAACTCCATGCAATGACATTGAGTGCAATGTACACAATCTACATGCAAACATTAGATGACATGTGTCATGTGGGCCCCACACGTTTCCAAATGAAAGTGGGCCCACGTGCACTCACGCGTTCGGGTTCGATATTTCCGAAATACCGAGCTTACGTCGCGACGTTAATTCAATCGAATTTAAATAAATAATTGCGCCTAGCGAAGTTATTATTTACGTCGCTAACGAATTAATTCTAAATTAACTCGTTTGCCCGAATTAAAATCTGATTTTAATTCCGCGTCGAAATCTAATTTCGTCTAATATATCGAATATATTAATACATCGATTAATTCCGAATTAATCGTTCTCTCTCTTTAGACGACATTTTATCCCGGATAAAACATCTCCGTTATTAATCCTAGATTAATTTTCTCTCTCTTCTGTATAATCCCAGATTATTCAAGAGTGCGAGTTATGCGTCATCGGTGGATTATCGGGAAGCGACCCATGAGATCCCCGGATAATCTGGCAGTAAATACGGTCATCGGAGTATCCGAATCACGTACGTACCAAGTACTACGTTCTACCGATTTACGAGCCAAGGTCGACTCCTAGCAAAGCACCAAGTCTACCTAATTCTCCGGACATATCCACTAAAGAATATTAAGATCTGTATCAAGCGTAGTATACTAATGTATTGTGCATATCGGCCCAGTATCGGATAGTCACGTGCTAGGGCTGGGGCTGGATAAGTGTCTGCCCCATCCGAAACACATATCGGATGTCTGGTAACTAGTCTCTATAATCGGATATTCATGACCTGGTCATAATATCACGATTGGATGCGCATCTCTTAAGAGCACTAATACCGTATCCTGCGTGACATCATCTCCACTATGACTGGAGTGATACTTCCGTCTTGACATCACATCCAATACACTACGATTCTCAATATACCCGGCATTGGCGTACACAGAACCATTACAGTCTCAGACGACCTCAACTAAAGTATATCGATTGTCGTAAGCATTATACACACCTACCTTGATTTCGGCCTCCCATAGACACATATTCATAATACCAATGGGATTCCGAGGGGTCTATCCAGAGCGAAGCTGTTTCCCGTACCATCGGTGAAACACGACCTCCTATCGCACTTGCACAAGTATCCAATACTTATATATATGAGAACTATGCCGTTGTGCCCTCACAACGCGCACAAGTGCAATACTAGCCTATTCCGCATTATCGATGTCCAGCCTCGATAATACTACGGCTAGGGATATTTAATGATTAATCCTTCGTGGACTGATACTGTCTCATATCATCTCAATCCAGGAACTAATCATAGGGACCTCTCTTCATTTATATATCTATGGTGATCTAATCACAAATGACGAGAATGCAATTTCCTTGTTACATAGTTAATTTGCTACAGCAACACAATGATCTGTGCAAATAGTGACGCTATGGGTCATTTTGTTCAACAATCTCCCACTTGGCACATAGCTAGTCACTCGAGTGTCTAACACCCGAACTATGTACGGTTCGCTCAAATTGCTGAGGAAAGGTTTTCGTCAGCGGATTTGTATGATTATTGTCTGACGCGATTTATACGATCATCACATCGCCACGATGTATGATCCGAACGAATCAGATGAATATAGAAGTATATATCTGGATCGTCGATGAGACCTTTAATTCTTTATCCTTGTGCTGACGCCTAGCTCATCTGCTAACAGAACTATATCTAATCTAATTAGATTTATTATCGACCCAAATGGCTTCTATTGCTGCCTCAGCTGCAGCAATAATCCGCATTTGTTGTTTATTCGGCAACAGTTATCTTGCTCGGAAGATTTCCAGCTCATTGTCCCGTTATTCAAACTTATAGTACCGCAGTATTTAATTGTTTGGAAACTTGTAGCAGTGATCCCAGTCACTTCAAGTTCTCCTTCTCCATAGTTTAAGACAACATCTTTAGTTCTCTCAGACTAACAGATGTTCTTAATGTTCAATCCAGTGACTATCACTTGATTGACCCATTGTGACTCCATAGCTCGAGCGTATGAGACACCAATACAAGTACATTTTAAATGTACAATTTCCCAGAGAGTGTTAACCACTCTAAATCTATCCCAGTAGATCTTTATTCCTCGAATAAAGGTTGTTACACCCCAGAATTCTACGGAGAATTTCTATTGAAAGAATATCTATGAAAGCCAAGCTTTCATTAATTGCTTCATGGGAATTTAACTGTCAGTGCGCTCTCCCACTAACCTCCTTATATACACAAGAATTATTTCGTTTTGAGTCAAATCATAAATCATTATGATTATTTCAAAACGACAGTTCCAAGAACCTTATGCTTGCTTCAATCCAAACATGGATCGAATAACCCGCAAACCTTGTTTTTGTCGGTTATTCAAAATCGTCAGGATGTTGTAAACATCCTCCAAAAGGTTTCCTTTTCAGGAAAGCGATTTTGATTTGTAACTGACATATTTCATAAATGAAATATACAGTTATCTACAAGCATCTTCAAAATGGATTTACCATGGCAACAGGTAAAAGTTGAACCGTTATTAACACTATGTTGATAACGATACCTTTTCATCAAAGCCCAGCTTTGACGTTGGTATGTTGCCTTCCATGTATGTCTCCTTTTGAAGACGTTTAATGCACCATAGGCACAATGCCTTGTGGTACAACAACTAGTATCCATAATAGTCGTTATACACGGAATCATTTCAGACTCATGGCACTTTGCCATAACAGGGAGTCGATACCTCGTATCACTTCATCAAAACGTAGTCGGTGGATATACCTTCATAAGATTGACATCTTAATGAGGTTAGATCAGAAACCCTACCCTAGGTTGTTTTCTGACTCTATCCGATTTCTTGTGTATTTGAAGATTAATGGTAACAGATTCATCATAGATGAATTGTTTGTGTTCCATTAAGGACTTCGTGCTATGAATAGTATTACTCTACCTATTTTCCGATTTCATTGAGTTCACTATCCTCCCACTGACCACTGCATATCGGTATTCCTCTCAGGAAAAATCACATGGTGAGCAACAATCACATTGTTCTCATGTGAGATTATAAGTACTATACTTATGGTTTCCCTTAGATAACCTATATTGGCACTTATCCAATTTGGGTCTTTTAGTTTGGTATCATCCAAACGTTATGCCTGGCATACCCAAATTATTAGGAATGAGAAACTCTGTTTCTTTCCTTTTCATATCCTATATGATATCTGTCAAACAGATTTATATGGAACCTTATTCTAATAAGTTTTGCACTGTTAATCCATATCCTGTTGAAGGAAACAGTAGCTCAGAGCGACTCGCGAAAAACCTAATCATGTCCAACAAAACTTGGTTTTTTAGTTCTGACACATCATCAATTGACGTGTCTCGGGAGGAGTCCTCACATGAAAGACTACCGTACTCTTTCATGTACATATGAAAACTTACTGCTTAAGTATTTACCAATACGGTCTTACCGTAGCGGCATAATACTACAGCCGATCTGTATGTATACTTCGTGTCGAAACTCAAGTTTTCGTATTTGTGTTCTTCAAAAGAAACACATAACCATAACGTGATGCCACATCCGTTAAGGTCACGAAATATTCATGTTCACATCTAGCCTAGCTAGATATGGGCCCACTTACTTCACCATGAATAGGGCTAACAGATCGGTGGCCCTTTTACTATTACCAAGTAAATAGTATTTTAGGTTTTAACCTAATAAACTAGATTCGTAGACCTTATTTGAATAGTCAAATCAGTCCTAGTATCCACTCTTCAAAAGTGTGGATATACGAGTCTTGTTTATTTGTGTCCTAGACAACAATGCCACAAATAAGTCTCTATTGATCAAATCAATTTGAGCTATTTATTTGTCATTTATATGTATGAGATTTTATTTATATTCAAAATATAAATTATGTTATTTACATCTAATGTATTTATCTCAGTATCATCTTTATATAATGAAACAATTTAGTGTTCTAGAATATAAGGTTTATATCCGCATCGGATTAAACACTGATATAGAGATAATGTCTCTAGTCAAACTAGTTACATTATAACATTTCCTAATTTAAGTACATACCCTAAGGGTAGTTCCTAAACTTAGGTATCTACGGTCGAAACAACGACTTTCGTCCCGTTTCCAATTCGCAGAGAAATCTCGGCTTGAAGCCAGTATCCCAGCTCACAGCGGATTCTGAACGTCAATACATATATGTATTATGTACCACACTAAGTATTTAAAATCCAATTTTAATACTAGTAGTAAACATAACTTTGACAAATATTTTTAAAGTTAGAGCCTCTCCCTATCTTTAATTCCTTCGTGTCTTCCATATCCAAATGGTAGTCACTTTGGGATATGTCAATTACCTTTCCAATATTTCACAAACCTTTGGCCAAGCCTTGGGTTTTAGAATATCGAAATGATGTGCACCTTGTGCTGACATGTCCAATTGCAAACTTTGACTTTTCTCCACTAGAATGGTCAATTAATTCTCCAAGAATTATTAATTGCATTTTAATACTTTAAATCTAAAGATAGATTTATTGTAAGTATATTAATTAAGCACTAAAGTCATCATCACATAAATCTTCCAAAGACTTTATGCTCTACTATTTGCTTAATTATGGGCTTAAGGTATAATGAGTTATTTTATCAAATAAGTAACCTATTATTCATTCCCAATTTGAAAATTAAACCATTTAAAATATTTTAATCCCAGATTATATTTTAAATATCCAACTTTTCAATTCTTTCTTGATTTAATAGTCCAACTATTTAATCAATTTAATAAAGTACTATTTATTATAATGATTACAATAATCCAATTATTTAATCAAGTATAATTTTAATATTGATTACTATAATCTAATTATAAAATCAACTATCATTTTAATTCAATTATATTGATTACTATAATCCAATTACAAATCAACTATATATTGAATGAGTTTGTATATAGTCCAACTATATATTTTAAAAACAACATAAAATATTAGTCCAACTAATACTTTGATTAATATGACGAGTAAATAAAATGAGCGTGTTTAGCGAGTATTCGAACGAATGTTGCAAATTCAATACTTGCCTCCCACTATTTTTCGTCGAGCCTCTAACCCTCTGTCGAGTACTCGGGAAACCGTGTTTCCTAGTGGGCTAGGATCCCGTTAAATATCACACAATCTTGACTTTGGCCAACAAATTGTATGATAATTAACTAGGTAGATCTCGAAGATCAATGGGATCTAATCAACTCCTAGATCCAGTAGGTGGACATCCAAGTCCTAAACATATATCTTATATATGTCTATACATCGAATGTATACCCTAACCTTTTTTCCTCTGAATCAACTAGGCCTTGGCTTTGGCACAACAAACCTAATGATCCCAGTCAAGCGCGGACCCATTGACATGGAAGCTTCGTAATCAATGTCGTTGGACAAGAAGTGGTCTTGACTTTGGCCAACAAACCACAACTTGGACAAGACACCAATATGGAACAAAGCCTCGTGATTAAAACACATCTTTGAAGGACAAGGGCTTGACTTTGGCCAACACACCCTGCCAATCTAGGATCTTGAGTAAGAATCACTCAATGGAAGGAAAAACGCATGATATTTGATGAGGGCTTTTTCGCGTGCAAATTGGCTACCAATTTAATTATCTATGTTAAGGTCTCATCATCATACACCCTAAACATGCATTCTAAATACATAATAAAGCGAGTATGAAAATAAATAATAATGATATGCGGATGGATACTTAACACATTGATCCTAGATCAAATCTCTCCCTTCTCACTCAAGCTAGCACTAGTATTACTTCTACCTCTACCCGTTACACTACACTTCTAAAGAACCTCATATACATAGAGGGGAATAGGTGAGAAGAGAATACAAAGAGAATAGAGGTGATAGGCTGGACACGCAGGTCCAATTTAATAAATCGAATTTATTACAACAATTTCTAAAATTGCGCACCCGTCTAATATCCATCCGATATACATTATTCATTCAACACAACCACGTATTCACACACATAAGCATGCTATCAATCAATCTAATCAAATTAATTAATCTGATAATTAAGTGATCATCCAATGTTCAAACAACGATTTGATTTTGTTCGAGTCAAACTCGTTTTTGCGAATAAGTACTTAAGTACGAATTCATGAATTAAATTAACTACATCATTAAATCTAATTTAACATGTATTTAATACTAATTCATTATTCAATTCCAAATTAAATATTACACTTTTATTCAATAAACCTTTTCGATTTAAATTCCAAATTTAATCGTAACGCGTCTCAAAGACCGATTAACGTCCAACATCAATTCAATTAAAGTCCAATGGGCTTTTGATTGATTTCTTAAGGCGTGGACTTTTGGTCAACTCGGGTCAAACCGATAACCAAAGTCCAATCCGGGATTTACCCCATAAGCCCATAAATCAATCTTGGCCCATTAGGCCCAATTGAACTTTAAAGGTTCATTAAGTGGCATTTGGGCTTTATGGTCAAGGTTTGGGCCCAATTGGATCCAATCCATTTGGCCTAAACCAAACTTGATAAATCAAGCCCAATAGGCCCAAATACAACATTTAAATCCAATTTCCAAAATTAGGCCCAAATAATTAAATTCAAAAATCCAATTTCCCAATTTAATTACCAAAGTGTATTACATGATCAATCAACTAAATCAACATTTCTAAAACACCATATTAGTCCAATTAATCATGCTTGATTCATTATCATATGTCCAACACACAAATTGAAAGATCAAACCCATCTACATGCTTAAAGGTCTCGGCCAAGGGAGTGATTTCATGTCCAATTCGGTTTCAATCCAATTAATCCGCATTCGACATTAATACATATCCCGAATGATTTCCAATACATCCAATTATCAAAATCAAAATTTACCAAGACATTAGGGCATTATACACATTCGGCCATCTCAAAGATTTTGGGGTTTTTGTCCAATTCGAAATCCAATCCAATCCGATTCAAATTAACATCAACCTAATCGATTCTAACTCATCAAATGAATTAAAAAACAAAAAATCCAAGATCCCAAAATGCATATACATTCGGCCAAGGTGAATAAATTGGGGAAAATTATTCCAAATCAATTTTCGTCAAATTAGTCCAACCAATATGAATTTAAACATGTTATAAGCATACTCAAACAAGCAATTTATTCAAATCATGCTCAACAAACATTTACCCAAATTTTAAGCCCTACATTTTTCATGCTTGCAACATTAGCTCTTGATGCCATTGTTGGTAAAAATCTAGGTCCCAAGATCAAATCAAAACATGAAAACATGCGTGAATACACCAACGAAGATAGCGGAATACTTACATTGATCGGTTATGTCGATTTGAAGATGAATCATGCCCAAAAACGCACTGCCTTTGTAAGCCCACTGCAGCAGTCCATGCTCACTGTCTTGGCAGTTTCGGGTCTCAAAACGAAGCTCCAAACTCCTTCGGATGAGTCCCGCCTCATGGTGAACCTCCTACCACTCCTCGCAAGACTTGTAAGTGTGCTAGCACTTGAATTTTCACCATGAAAACCACTCTTGGCTTCCCTTATTCACGCCCAAACTGGTTCAAAACCAGTGAAGAATAGCCACACTTGGGCGTGAGAGAGATGAGAGAATTTGAGAGAGATAAAATTGTGTTAAGTTAAAATGATTTACCAAAATCAATTTATATTTATGCCATAATTTTATTAAATTAATAATAAAATTATGACACAAAACATGCAATGGCTTAGAGTGTCAAACACTCAAACTCCATGCAATGACATTGAGTGCAATGTACACAATCTACATGCAAAGCATTAGAATGACATGTGTCATGTGGGCCCCACGTTTCCAAATGAAAGTGGGCCCACGTGCACTCACGCGTTCGGGTTCGATATTTCCGAAATACCGAGCTTACGTCGCGACGTTAATTCAATCGAATTTAAATAAATAATTGCGCCTAGCGAAGTTATTATTTACGTCGCTAACGAATTAATTCTAAATTAACTCGTTTGCCCGAATTAAAATCTGATTTTAATTCCGCGTCGAAATCTAATTTCGTCTAATATATCGAATATATTAATACATCGATTAATTCCGAATTAATCGTTCTCTCTTTTTAGACGACATTTTATCCCGGATAAAACATCTCCGTTATTAATCCTAGATTAATTTTCTCTCTCTTCTGTATAATCCCAGATTATTCAAGAGTGCGAGTTATGCGTCATCGGTGGATTATCGGGAAGCGACCCATGAGATCCCCGGATAATCTGGCAGTAAATACGGTCATCGGAGTATCCGAATCACGTACGTACCAAGTACTACGTTCTACCGATTTACGAGCCAAGGTCGACTCCTAGCAAAGCACCAAGTCTACCTAATTCTCCGGACATATCCACTAAAGAATAAAGATCTGTATCAAGCGTAGTATACTAATGTATTGTGCATATCGGCCCAGTATCGGATAGTCACGTGCTAGGGCTGGGGCTGGATAAGTGTCTGCCCCATCCGAAACACATATCGGATGTCTGGTAACTAGTCTCTATAATCATATTCATGACCTGGTCATAATATCACGATTGGATGCGCATCTCTTAAGAGCACTAATACCGTATCCTGCGTGACATCATCTCCACTATGACTGGAGTGATACTTCCGTCTTGACATCACATCCAATACACTACGATTCTCAATATACCCCGGCATTGGCGTACACAGAACCAGTTACAGTCCCAGACGACCTCAACTAAAGTATATCGATTGTCGTAAGCATTAGCGATGTAAGTCTCAGGTTAAGACTATACACACCTACCTTGATTTCGGCCTCCCATAGACACATATTCATAATATCAATGGGATTCCGAGGGGTCTATCCAGAGCGAAGCTGTTTCCCGTACCATCGGTGAAACACGACCTCCTATCGCACTTGCACAAGTATCCAATACTTATATATATGAGAACTATGCCGTTGTGCCCTCACAACGCGCACAAGTGCAATACTAGCCTATTCCGCATTATCGATGTCCAGCCTCGATAATACTACGGCTAGGGATATTTAATGATTAATCCTTCGTGGACTGATACTGTCTCATATCATCTCAATCCAGGAACTAATCATAGGGACCTCTCTTCATTTATATATCTATGGTGATCTAATCACAAATGACGAGAATGCAATTTCCTTGTTACATAGTTAATTTGCTACAGCAACACAATGATCTGTGTAAATAGTGACGCTATGGGTCATTTTGTCCAACATAGGTGAGAAGAGAATACAAAGAATAAGGAGGTAATAAGGCTGGACACGCAAGTCCAATTAATAAATCAAATTTATTACAACAATTTCTAAAATTGCCCCACCCATCTAATATCCATCCGATATACATTATTCATGCATCGCAACCATGTATTCACACAAGCATGTTATCAATAAATCTAATCAAATTAATCAATCTGATAATTAATGACCATCCAATATTCAAACAACGATTTGATTTTGCTCGAGTCAAACTCATTTTGCGAATAAGTACTTAAAGTACGAATTCTCGAATTAAATTAAACTACAAAATTAAATCCAATTCAATTTGTATTTAATACTAATTCGCTATTTAATTCCAAATTAAATACTACACTTTATTAACAAACCTTTTACGACTTAAATTCCAAATTTAATCGTTACGGGTCTCAAAGCCCGTTTAACGTCCAACGTCAATTTAATTAAAGTCCAATAGGCTTTTAATTAATTTCTTGAGGCGTGGACTTTTGGTCAACTCGGGTCAAACCGATAACCAAAGTCCAATCCGGGAATTACCCCATAAGCCCAGAAATCAATTTTGGCCCATTAGGCCTAATTAAACTTTAAAGGTCCATTTGTTGCATTTGGGCTTTGTGGATGCGGTTTTGGGCCTAATTGGATCCAACCAATTTGGCCTAAACCCATCTTGGTACAACCAAGCTCAATAAGCCCAATTACAACACTTAATCCCAATTTCACAAAATAGGCCAAAATAATTAAATTACCAAATTCCAAATTCCCAATTTAATTACACAAAGTGTATAACACAATTAATTACCCAATTAACATTTCCAAAACACCAATTAGCCTAATTAATCATGCTCAATTACATCAATTAGTGTCCAACACATTTTGATCAAAAATCAAACCCATTCATGCTTATATCATTCTCGGCAATTTGGGCAATTTGGGCAATTTGTGTACGATTCGGTTTCAATCCAATTAAATCCACAATCGACATTAAATCAACATTCCCGAATGATTCCAATTCATCTAATGAACAAAAAATCAAAAATTCCAAGACAATTAGGGCTTCATTCCTCTCGGCCAAGCGAAGATTATTGGGGAAAAATGTTCCAAACAATTTTCAACAAATTGATCCAATCAATCCTCAATTAAAACACATTTAAACATATTCATTCATCCAATTTCATAAATCATGCTCAAACACATTTTTACCCAAATTTTAACCCTAATCAAATTTCATACTCAACCTTGCTCTGATACCATTGTTGGAGTTTTCTAACCTTCCCAAGATCATTAAAAAAGCATGAAACAATGCGAATACAACGAGGAGTTGTGGAATACTCACATCGAGCGGTTGAGCGACGCTAGAGGCAACAAAAAAAATCTGTTTCTGCTCCTTGAAGTCACGGCAGTGACTGGTGTTGGGCTCCATTTTCGGCCATCAATCTTCAAGAATCCAAGCTCCAGCTTCGTCAAATGATTCTCGGCTCATGGGTGGACTTCCCTATCACATTCGCATGACTTCGTAGTGTGTTAGCACTCCTGATTTTGCCACAAAATCGCGACTCTAAGCTTCCCTATGGCTCTCGGTTTTCAACAGAAAACAGAAGGTTTTTCAGCCCCTTGGGCATGAGGGAGGAAGAAGAAAGAGAGGAGAGAGTTGGTTGTCTGTTGACTAATTGATTTCCAAAAAATCAATTAACATATACCACTTTTGATTTTTCAAAAAATCAAGCCATAAATGCTTGCCAACCACACACATCACTCTATCAATCCATCAATCAATGAATAGTGACCGACGTCAATCACTCAAAGTGAAAGACATCTATCACTTGATTGACGAATGATGTGACACTAGATGCGACTAGCGATTTGACGCTTGATTTGACTTGCGTGCCGCACTTGAATTCGAAATGCGAATGCGCTCGCAAATAATCCCCGGCTCGGGTTCGCTAATTCCAAATTAACGAATTTTCCGTTGCGACGTAATTAAATCTAATTTAATTAAATGATCATGCCAAGCATAATTACTATTCACGTCGCTAACGAATTAATTCTAAATTAACTCGTTCGCTCGAATTAAAATCTAATTTTAATTCCGCGTCGAAATCCAATTTCATATAATATATCAAATATATTATTTTGTCGATTAATTCCAAATTAATCATTTTCTCTCTTTAATTGATATTTTATCCCAGATAAAATATCTCCGCAATTAATCCCAGATTAATTTTCTCTCTCATCTAATTAATCCCATATTAATTAAGAGTGTGAGTCATACGTCATCGGTGAATCTTCGGGAAGCGACCCATGAGATCCCCGGATATGTTGGCAGTAAATTCGGTCGTCGGACTATCCGAACACGTAAGTACCTAGTACTGCGTTTGTACCGATTTACAAGACAAGGTTGGCTTCTAGCAAAGCGCCTACCCAATTCTCTAGAAATATCCTTAAAGGAATAAAAGATCTATATCAGGCGTAGTATACTTAGTATTGTGTATGTCGATCCAGTATCAAATGATCACGTGCTAAGCCTGGGGCTGGAATTGTGTCTGCCCCGTATGAAGCACATGTCGGATGTCTGGTAACTAGTCTCTATAATCGGATAAACATGACCTTGTCATTTTATCTCGATGACTGCAGTACATAAGAGTATTAGTACCGTATCCTACGTGACCATCATCTCCATATGACTGGAGTGACACTTCCGTCTTGACATCACACCCAACACACTATGATTCTCGATATACCCAAAAGAGGCGTACACAGAAACCGGTTAAAGTCTTGGACGACCAAAACCAAAGTATATTGATTGTCGCAAGTATTAGCGGTGCAAGTCTCAAGTTAAGACCAAATACACCTACCCTGATTTCGAACTTCCATAGACACATAGTCATACTACCAATGGAATTCCGAGGGGGTCTATCCAGAGCGAAGCTGTTTCCCGTACCATCGGTAAAACACAACCTTCTATTACACTTGCATGAGTATCCTATACCCAAATATATGATAACTATGCCGTTATGCCCTCCCAACGCGCACAAGTGTAATACTAGTCTTTTACGTATTTATCGATGTCCGATCTCGATAATACTCTGACTAGGGATATTTAATGATTTATCTTTCGTGGACTGATACTGTCCCATATCATTCTCAATCCAGGAACAAATCATAAGGACCTCATATCATTTATACATCTAGGTGATCTAATCACAAATGATAAGAGAGCAATCTCCTTTGTCACATAGTTAATTTGTACAACAACACCATGATCTGTACAAATAGTGATGCTATGGGTCATAATTGTCCAACAATATATTCACTAATTAAAATTTGAGTTAAAAAGGATACCGCCAGATTGGTCGGTTGGTAATTCATTTTAATCTGGTTTAAACCTGATTAATCAATTATACCGCCAGATTGGTCGGTTGGTAATTAAAATTTCTTACCGTCTATATGGCAGGTTTACTTCGGTTTCACCTTTATGGCTGGTTGGACTTAATTTGACTTAATCAGGTTATCGCCTATATGGCTGGTTGGTAAAATAATCACAAGTTAATATATTATATTAAGGGAGATATCTAAATTAGTAGTAGTAAAAGTTGATCCTTTTGCCTTAGCATTTTATTTTATTTTATTGCAATTTACTTTTCAACTTTTACTTTACCGCAATTACTTTTAAGTATTTTTACTTTATGTCTTTTAAAGCCCTAGTTATGTGTTGTAACTAAATTAGTTATCTGGGGTTGTGATGACTTTTAATATCACTGGTTTATAAGGGGTTAGATTATAGTTTGGGTAATATAAAGATTTATTTATTGAGTCTTAATCTTAATGCTTTTTATTAACTGGCCACTAATAAAATTGACTAGGTAAACTTAAAATGAACTAGACATAGGGATTTTAAGTTTAAGACCTTAGACTCAATAGCCCACGATCTTCCTTGAGGATAGATAACCTTTTAATAAATTTCATTACATGATAGACATATACCTATCGGGCGGGGGTAGCCATAATTGGAACTTAAACTTAATGAATCCAGATAATTTGGTTGACATAGACATATGGTTCAATTGGGTTAAATTGGGTATTTGTGTCTGACCATCGACAAAGGCTTTCACATAATTTAGTGTTCCAGGTTAATAAATCAATATATTACCCAACTATAAAATAACCACTTCATCTTTAAAATGATATTGGAAGAAATCACAACCCTAGATAGTTTTTAATATTGAATTTTCTTAAAACCTACTTTCAAATGATTTTATTTACTTGTTTTTAAATTTATAATTGTCACCATTTCAAATCAATCAAACAACCTGTTAGATACTAGTTATCATTTGACCTCATAAAATTAATAGCTTTGGTATTAAGTCATCGTGGATCGATACTTTTTATACTATTTGAACGATACGTGCGCTTGCGTTATACGGGTGTGTAAGCACCGGTCACAATCTACCAGCAAAGAATGACCCGTTTCTACAACAAAAAAGTTCAGACCCGTGTCTTTCTTCCAGGTGACTTGGTATTGAGAAGGGTCACCTTGAACACTCGAAGGCCAGAGGAAGCTTCGTTAGGTGCCAAGTGGGAAGGGCCCTATAAAATTGTGGAGAGGTGGTAAGGCCGGGTGCCTATATTTTGGAACAGCTGGACGACACACGGTTAAGGAAGCCTTAGAACGCCGAGATGTTGAGAAAGTACTTCCAGTAGATTTTTCTTTATTAACAACCCGACAAGGGTTAGGAGCTCAATATAAAGCCTCTCTCGAAATGCCCCGCAGAGAGTTGTATGAAGGGCCGTAGGTCCCCGAATATGAATAAAACTTTCTCTTTTCAATTAAGAAAATTTCCACTCGTTTTTTTAATTAGATTTGAAAGCCGTATTCAATATTTTGGGGATATACTCGATGCGAATGGATGATCTGGGATCAGAAAAGGCACCAAACCCGTGACACACCAATCACAAGTGCTATCATAAAAACCCCGAGCAGAAGTACTCCGATCTGACTCATTTCATTTTTGAGGATCAAGACCACGTCAAGGGATGAAATGCATGAGGGAGCACGTGAACCCTTCGTGGTAGTGTTGAACTCCCGAAGCTGGGGCGTAACTACCATATGACTTGCATTTAAGAGGGATATCTCGAGATGGTAATCGCGGGGAGGGAGTACCCCCGTGAGATGGCTGGCCTGGCCAGTTTGGGAAATATGACTGCGGGGAATGTGTTCCCGTATGTTTTGTCTGACCAATGGATCCGTGAGAAGCATAGCACGGGGATGGATTATGCCATCGTGGTGTTTGCTTGCTCCAGTGTTGCCAAACATAAGGAGGCGTGTGCCCTTAATGTTTCAGACATTCTTTGATCCCTACCTATTTGGTCATTCGGGTCTGTGAGAAGCATAGTATGGGGAGTGATTGTACCCTCGTAGCGTATGCCTGCTCCAGCATTGTAAGGAGGAGCCCTCGAATAATTCACAGGCCCCATGGTGACCTGACGTATAGAGGAATGTGCCCTTACTATTCTAAACGCTTTTTGATCCGAATCCTGGTTCACCGGGACTCTGAATTGAAAGATTCAGAATTATGTTTTGGAGACCTCGAACAAGATGCTGTTTTGAGGCATCTGTGCTGTTGTTTACACTTGTAAATTTTTTTGCTTTGGGATAAGTGCTAGGTCACCCCCGCTTTTTGATTTTATTTTCCAAAGTTTTGTTTTTGTTTTTCGCTGGTCTGGCAAGGGGACGCCAGATTCGATAGGGCTTCAAAGGTTGATTCACTTCCATTTTGAATAAGTACCAAGGACTAATCGCCTCAGGGCTGGACTCGTTCGGCCAAGGCCGCTGCTTGTGTTATTGGCTCGGGGCTGGATTCGTTCCGCCGAGGCCTCTTCTGGTTATTCGGCTCGGGGCTGGATTCGTTCCACCGAGGCCATTATGGTTTCTCTCAGCTCGGGGTCGGGTTACGTCTCTTCGAGTCTGTCTTTTTGGTCTGGGTACGTAACATTCCCCAGAGCCAAGTGTTTCTCTCAGCTCGGGGTCGGATTATGTCCCACCGAGTCAGCTTTTTGGTCCGGGGATGTAACATTCCCCTAGAGCCAAGTGTTTCTCTCAGCTCGGGGTTGGGTTATGTCCCACTGAGTCAGCTTTTTGGTCCGGGGACGTAACATTCCCCAGAGCCAAATGTTTCTCTCATCTCAGGGTCGGGTTACGTCCCACCGAGTCAGTCTCTTCGGTCGGTCAGACCTCGAGTAGTCGTTTGCAATAACACATTCGGAGCAAATTATGGAAGACAATGAGTGGAATAGAAACGTGTATTGACAAAAAGAAAAAATACATAGCTGTAAAAGTTATTACAAAGAGGTGTATTTTTGTTTAAGTTTACATGGGGCCCCGTTCGGGTTACCCCCTACTCATCGACCCGCGCATGAGCAATTGGTTCTTCCTCGATAGGCTCGAGTGGCAGATGGCTGGGCTCGGCCTCGAGAGGAGGGACAGTGGCTTCCACATTGACGGCCTGAGATGCCCCGATAATTATAGCTTCGGGGGCAGAAACAGGGCCTCAGGTCGGTTTTCCTTAAGTACTGGGGGCACCGGGGCGATTGAAATGGGGTCGGGATCCATCACCTCTTCAGGAGATGGGGGTAGCCATTTTTGAAACTCCTCATGTGAGAGTTCCCCTTTGCAGAAGCGAATGGCCGCATGGATAGGCCCAATATCCAGGTTAGGCAATATCATCGGGATAATCTCGGTGCAGTCCCCAACCCCCTCAAGTCTGATTGCGTCCCTCTCGGCCTCTAACTCAGCTTTCTTTCTCTTAAGCTTGTCACGGACCTGTGCCAGTTCTTCATCTTTGGCCCTCAGTTTGGATTCAACGCTACGCACTTCCACCTGTAGGATCATGTTGTCGACCTGGGCAGCCTCCAAGTCCTTCTTGGCAGCCTCAGAGTTTTTCCTCTCCAGAGAGGCGGCGGCCTTGAGAGATTTATTTGTTGAATGAGCCTCGACTGTGGCCAGTTCCAGATTTTTTATCGTTTCGTCTTTATTAGCCAGCTCGACCTCCATTTCAGTAAGGCGGTTCTGAAGCCTTTGGGCTTGGCCACCCTCGGATAGAAGGCTCATGAGGAGATCCTTGTTCTTGGCCGCCAGATAGGTCGCCTGCCGAGGATAAATAGAAAATCAGAATTCAGATTAAGTTATGGCCACATAATGGGAATGAGGGAAATATGCCTACCTTGGCCATCTAGGAGCACAACCCCATAACCACATCCTCGGGATAGAGATCTTTATATCTCAGGATCTTCGCCGGAGGGACTGCTTCGGCCAGTTCGTTGATTGCCGGCACCAGGTGAGAAGTGGCCTCCATGATGTCCTGACCGAGGTCTTCTACGCCAAGAATCACAGCGCCTTTACACTTTCTGGAAGTGCCCTCCGGCGTTTTCTTCTTTTTCTGAACTGGCTGTTTTTTTCTCGGGGCATGTTCCTCCTCTATCTCCCGAGTCAGCTCAGTTTCCTCTGCCCTGATCAGACGTCTTCTTTTTCTAGTAGGGTTTGGGGGGCTGGCAGGTCGGGTAGTGACTGTTGGCGATGCCCTGGATAGGGGAGAAAAGCTTTGGGTAGCCGGCGGGGCTGCCTCTTCAGTCACCCTTTTGGCCTCGGCAGTTGCTGGCCGTTTACGAGAGGGTCCAGCTCCAATATGGCCGGTTTTCTTTGTTGCACCGGTCAATTGATCAAGGTACTTTGGCCTCCTCGACATTCCTGCAAAACGCAAAGGCAAAAAAGTGGTCAGTTCAGAATCTGAATAATTTCAAGTCATCATCATGCTAAGCAAACAAGGGGATCGATTAGAGGGTTAGTAAGAATCTACCTATCCGCCCCGGGACCTTCGGAGGAGTAATCCGAATGAGGCCCGACTCAACAAAGGCCGCATCATTAACCAATTGCTTCCAATGGTCGGCATATCACCGAGCCCATCGTATCCGCACCCGGACCCGATGAGAGACCTTTGGAGCGTCCCTCCAACAAGTTGGGAAGAGTCAAAGAAGTTAGAATCCTATCACAGAGTTAAAGAACAGGAACACTAAGGGTTAGATTCCTAACCTCCCGCTCTAAAGATGTCCGGGACTGAAGTCTCCTCTTCATATGTTGTCAGGGCCCGTCCCCAATCTCCCGTGGCCCAGAACCACAAATCTTTGAAGTTTTTGTTGGAATCGGGGAAATTGCCGACGATGTTTGACGATTCGGCGTAAGCAGAAAGGTAGTACCAGCCATGGTGCGTTCTTGGGTTAGCCTTCAACCGATACAACCTCTTCACTTCTTCAAGAGTAGGTTCACCGAGGCCTGCCCTATGCTAAATCACGTATAGCCCGGCCAAGATCCTCCAACTATTCAGGCTTAGTTGGCAATGGGCGATCTCCATATCGGCCAACAACTAGGCGAAATAAGGCAGAATTGGCAGCCTGAGTCCACACTCGAAGAAAGCCGGAAGAAGAGCCACCGAACCCTCATCAGGTTGACTGGCACGGTCAAGTGGACGAGGGACTTTGAGGGCAATATCTATCGGAATAGCATAGCGTTCCCGGAGCAGTGCTAGATCATATTCGGTTATCTTGGAGGGCTGACTCATGTCCAAAGCCGAACATTCGAATTCACCGGGCTCTGGGTCCTTCCGTGGAGTTCTGTGATGGTAGGTATCTTCTTCAATTTCGGAAGGAGTGGGGGTAGTGTCGAAGTCATCTACGCTTGGTGCCCCCGAGCTCGAGGAGAGCTCTACTGCATGGGGAGTCGAAGGTTTAGCAGGGTTTGCCGAGGAAGATCCATTATCAGACATCCCTGACATCCGAAATGGGAAGAAGAGGTCAGTCTATAGCTAATTTTTAAACTATCGGGGACTTCGTAATTACCATGAGAATCCAGAAAACTAAGCCCATGGGTTCTAAGTGCCCTAACAACATCCATCAAACCATAAATCTCTCTCTAGCAACGTCGAGCAAGACACAAAACCCAGAACAACCCGAAGTCTCCCTAATCCATTACCCATCATCCCAAAATCCAGAAATGGTCCAAAAAAAAAAAAAAAAAAAAACGAACAGCAAGTGCAAACCAATGAGGTCGTTCAGAGACTTACTTGATTCTTTTCGAAGGCTGGAAGAGTGCTTTGGTCGCACTAATCGGACGGGTCGCAGTTGGAGAGAGGAGAGTTTTTACAGTTGATAAAGTTTAATTTTTTTGCCAAACAGACGCAAGGTGATCGCTTCATCTTCCTATGGTCACGTCGGAGCGTTTGTAACCGTTAGATCAAGAAAGAGCCCCAGATGTGTGCCATTTGTTGACTTCGGAAGTGATTTTTCAGAGTTGAATGAACGGTTGAGATTGGATGTATTTCGGTGTCGGCAGTGAACAGTCGGTTTTGTTTGCTTTTGGCGGGAAGCCGGCTGATGTTTGACAAGTGTCAGGCTCAGATTAAACCCTAGAGATGATTTGATGGGCATTTAAATGGATGTGATGATTGCGCGTCTCGAGAGAGTCTCCAAAAGGGTAACGAAAAGATTCTGTTTTGGCGGGAAAGGAAATCAGACCGAGCATCTTAAACGTACCGAGGACATGATGGTGACATGCCAATAAACTTCTCCTCAAAAGGGTCAGCCATCAGTCCGTCAGGAGTACTACTCTTTTTGTATAGTTCCCGGCACCAACTTGTATACTCGTTGGACCCGAGAACTAGGGGACAGATGTTGATGGTATCTTCAAGCACTATGGTATTTAAGCAGCACGACAGGGGTAAAAGGGTAACTCCCTTCTTGATCGAGACCATTAATGCCGACTCGACCATTCGATGTTGCATGCGCCAACGGTAAGGGACCGATCACTTTATGATCGGTAACCGACCACTTAAGCTCGAATGACCGGTCATTATCAGATCGGTGGCAGCATTCTCAGTTCAGAGGACTATTGTGACCGACCTCTTTAAGACCGAGTAGATGGCAAGATATGTTCCAGGTGATAAGTCATCCTATTTTTACGGGATAAGATGATAAATCATCCTATTTTTATGGGATAAGATGATAAGTCAGTGTTCTTATAGAATTTATATGAATGCGAAGGTAGTTTCGGCCAAGAAGTCTTATGGGAAAGGGAAACCGCCTATTTGCTAGTATAAATGGGAGGGGAGAGCATACTTGAAAAAGAGAGAGAGAATAATTTATTAGATCTGTAAACAAGTAACAGCGTATTTGAGTAATAGAATATCACCCGTTTTGTGCCCGTGGATGTAGGTTGAATCTGATCCGCCGAACCACGTTAAATCCCTTTGTTGATTGGTGTGTTCATCCATCTTTTGCCAAATTTGCTTTTGATTTCCCATAACAAAAACAAATTCACAGTTGCAGGAAGATTGTCTCGGGAGAGAAGAACCCTTATTGCCCCTAAGATTAAAATCAGCCGTCAACAACCGTCAACAATATATATTCTCTTTTAGAGTATTAGTTTAAATTTTGAATATGTGGGGATTGTTAGAAAATTAGTTGTTCAAAATAATTAAACCAACTGTTGATGGTGTTTTCAAGCACTACAGTATTTAAGACAGCACGACAAGGACAAAAGGGTAAATTCTTTCTCTGGACCACATCATATGAAGACCGACCACATCATATGAAGACCGACCACATCATGAGAAGACCGACCACTTTGGTTCAGATGACCGAGCACTATAGAGGTCGGCAGGAACACTCTCAGCATAAAAGATTGTCATGGCCGACCTCATTAAGACCGACCAGACAACGGGCCGTTCAAGACAACAGCACCCCATTCTTATAGATAAGATAAGAAAGATATCCTGCTCTCGCAAGGAGAAGGAGTCAGAATCCAAAAGGGAATACGGAAGAAGAAGGCATTACCGGATCAGGAAACCATGCAAGAAGAGAAGACTGAGTACAAATAGGATTTCTTATGCAAATAGGAGTCTGATTTTTGTATTATTATAAATAGGAGGGTAGAGCATGTGTAAAAGATCATCTGAAAATCATCACAAGAGTGAGAGATTAGAGTCATAAAGTTCCAATTTGTAAGAGCAAAGGAGAGGCCTGAGAAGTGTATTTGAGTAATAAAAAGAGTACCACCCTGTTCTTGTCCGTGGACGTAGGTCGGATCTCAAAGTCCACCGAACCACGTTAAATCACCTTGTCTGATTGGCATATTTCTTTGTTTTACGCTAAGTTTGCTTTTGGTTTCCCGCATAACCAAACAAATTCACAGTTGAAGGAGGGTTCCCTCGGAGGTGATATTCCCGTATTACCCTGAGACCAAAATCCACCGTCAACAGTTGGCGCCGTCTGTGGGGAACTTCAACAAAAAGCAACTCGCGTGATAAGACAAATGGCGGAAGACAGAGATCACCAACCAGGAGGTCCGGCAATGGACTGGATGAAAAGAATGGAAGATAGCATGAGGACTATGATGGATCGACTAGAAAGAATGGAAGGAGCAAACAACGAGGAACCTGAAACCGGGGCCGGCCAGAAGAGGAAAGAGAGGGAAAAAGGAAAAAGAGTAGTAGATATAAGCGAAGACGAGGGACCCAGAAAGAGAGGCCCTTATGGGATAAGATCTGAAGTGGTAGGAAGAGAGCCACGATCAGAAGACACATGGGAAGAGGAGGAACAATCACCCGACCCCTCCTCCGACAGTTTTTTCAACTCCGAGAGGGAGAATAGAAAAAACAACGAAGACGTACAGGAGACCTCCGAGCTCAAGGAACGCCACGCCCAGAACGACAGGAGAACAGAAGGACACAGAAGGCGACACGGGGGCACAGCCCGTGAAATAAAATCTTGGTTGAAAAAAGAGATGACCAGATGGGAAGAAAGCCTCAAAATCGGCGCGGGAGACACCCGAGGCGAGGAAGAGGGGTCTCCCCTTACAGAAGAAATAAGGACAGCACAGTTCCCGAAGCGGTTTAACATGCCGACCATAGCGCCATACAAAGGCCACTCCGACCCAAAATCCCACATTGAGAATTTTGTCCTCCTGATGGAAGTACAGGGGGTAACGGGCGACGCCGTATGCAAAGTATTTCCCTTAACTTTAGGTGGACCTGCCATCCTATGGTATAGAAGTCTGGCCTCGGGGAGCATCCAGAGCTTCTCCCAACTTAAGAAATCGTTTATCCGACACTTCAAGGGAGCCTGCACCCCTAAAAAGACAATAGGAGAACTAAGGCTCATAAAACAGGGAGACGACGAAACACTAAAAAGCTTCGTTGAAAGGTACCACAACACCGTGCTCGAGGTCGGATGGTACGAATCCCAAGAGGCCCTGGAAAGTCTAAAAGGGCCCCTAAGGGTCGGGAAACTATGGACCCACCTGAGAATCCATGAGACACCAGACTACGCTACCGCACTGGAGATAGCCAGGAAGTACGTCCTGCTAGAAAGCGAAGAAAAAGCATCCCGGAGGGGGACAACCACCAGAGAAAGGGTGACAAGGAGGGAAGACCACCGGCGACCGGAAAGAGAATTCCGGAAGTTCAATCCAAGACCCAAAGAATTCAAGCCAATGGCACAGAAGGATCAAGGAAAGAGGCCCACAACTCAGGTAAACCACGTGGTTCGAGAGGAGGCATATATCCCTTTGAGCAAACCGCCAGGAGAAATCATCATGGAGATACGGGAGAAAGGTCTTTTAATAGAACCCGACCTCAGGAGGTTTCCCCCAGACAGAAAAAACAAAAGGTCCTACTGCCTACACCACAATCTAAAAGGGCACACAACCGATGAGTGCAAGGATCTGCGGGAACAAATGGAGGACCTGGCCCGAAACGGGTACCTGAACAATTACATCGACCACGAGATCATGGCCGCCAGACAAAGGGCAAGGAATCGAGGGGTGCACGTCATCGCAGGAGGGGCAACGCTGGCCGGGGACTCTAACCGGTCAAGAAAGAATTACAGCCGAGCACGGGGGACAAAGGTGCTGAAAACAGAAAAAACCCCAAACCCCCAAGGAAATCGGTCAACACCCATTATGTTCACTGATAAAGACGCTCAGGGGGTAAGTTTCCCCCACGATGACGCACTGATAATCAAAGCAACGATCGGTGGCACAGAAGTAGACCGAACCCTGTTGGATCCTGGGAGCGCGGTAGACATAATTTCTAAAGAGACTTTGGAGGACCTCGGGGTAGAATGCACAGCCCTAACCAAAGACAGCACCCCCCTATACGGATTCGGGGGTTCAACGGTCATCCCCCTGGGAAAAATTCAGTTAGCAGTAACGATCGGGGCTGCCCCCAAAACCCGAACAATCATGATAAACTTCACCGCAGTAGACTGCATGAGCAGTTATCAAGTCATTGTCGGCCGCCCCTTCATGATGAAAACCAAGGCCGCAATGTCCTGTCATTACTTGAAATTAAAGTTCCCCACACGGGAAGGGATCGGAATCGTATGCGGAAGCCAGAAAAAAGCCCGCAGCTGTTTTGCCACTTTCTCGTGAGAAAACCTCTGCGTAGAAAGAGGCACCAAGAAGAGACAGAGAGACGAGGATGACGAGAATACAAGGAAAGACCCTGCTCCTCGGCCCGATAAAGTTGCACGGCTCGGATCAGCCGAAGAATTGGAAGAAGTAAAACTATTCGGGCCAGAGAAGAACATAAAAATAGGAGGAAGTCTAGACAAGGCCCTAAGAAAAGACTTGTTGGAATGTCTACAGGAGTACCCCGACGTTTTTGCATGGGGACACGATGACATGCCCGGGATCGACCCAAAATTCATAAGCCATCGCTTAGCAGTAAACCCATTACATAAGCCAGTAAAACAGAAGAGGAGAATATTCAACCAGGAGCGGTGCGGAGCAATAGCAACCGAGGTGGAAAAATTGCTGAAAGCCGGCTTCATCCGGGAAGTAAAATACCCAGAATGGGTGTCCAACGTGGTATTGGTGAAAAAATCTAACGGAAAGTGGAGAATGTGCGTAGATTTCATCGACCTCAACAAAGCATGTCCAAAAGACAGCTTCCCCCTCCCAAATATAGACCAACTGGTAGATACAACAGCCTGCCAAGGGCTGCTAAGCTTCATGGACGTCTTCTCGGGATACAATCAAGTCAAGATGCACCCTGCGGACGAGGAGAAGACCACCTTATCACAGACCAAGGGCTGTACTGCTATAAAGTAATGCCTTTCGGATTGAAGAATGCAGGGGCGACTTTCCAGAGACTGGTGAACAAAATCTTCAAACCGCTCGTCGGCACGACCATGCTGGTATATGTCGACGACATGATAACAATGTCCGAGGAACCAAGAGGCCATGTAGCCGACCTGAAGAAAACTTTCGAACTCCTGAGGAAACACAGTTTGAAGCTCAATCCAGAGAAGTGTGCATTCGGGGTAGCCTCGGGAAAATTCCTGGGCTACATGGTAAGTTCACGAGGCATTGAAGCAAACCCGCAAAAGATACAGGCCGTGCTAGACCTGAAGTCTCCCCGGACAGTTAAGGAAGTGCAAAGCCTTACAGGAAGAATCGCCGCACTCAACCGATTCATCTCGCGAGCAACCGACAAGTGCCATCATTTCTTCAAAGTCATCAAAAAAGCTCAAAAAGGGGTCGACTGGACACCCGAGTGCGAATAAGCCTTCCAGCACCTAAAACAATACCTGGCACAGCCCCCTCTCCTAGCCAAACCCCTCCCAGGGGAGACGCTGTATCTATACCTGGCCGTCTCAAAACACGCAGTAAGCTCGACACTGGTACAAGAGACCGACCACGTCCAGAAACCAGTTTACTACGTCAGTAAAGCCCTGCTGGACGCAGAAACTCGATACCCCATACACGAACTCATTGCCCTGTCCCTGGTCACTGCAGCACGGAAGCTACGACCCTACTTTCAAGCCCATCCGATCAAGGTATACACGGATTATCCCCTGAGACAAATCTTACAGAAACCGGAGGCCTCAGGGAGACTGATGAAGTGGTCAGTAGAAATAAGCGAGCACGACATCTCCTACCTCCCGAGAACAGCAATAAAAGGGCAAGCCTTAGCAGACTTAATAGCAGAACTCACAGAACCGTAGGTCTTAGCCGTAGAAGAAGACAGATGGGAAATGTCTATAGACGGGTCCGCAAGCTCGCACGGATACGGAGCAGGGGTAGCACTAAAAAGTGAAAAGGGAGAAGAAATACTGCTCGCCCTCAAATTCGCCTTCAAAACTACAAACAATGAAGCAGAGTACGAGGCGATACTGGCCGGGCTAAGGCTGTGTACTGTAGTAGGGGTCCACAACGTAGTGATCAGGAGTGACTCTCAGCTAGCAATACAGCAGCTGAAAGGAGATTTTCAAGCCAGAGAACCAGCCATGGTAGCTTACTTAGCCGAAGTAAAGAAGTGGGTGGAGAAAGTGGGAAACGTACTCTTCGAACAGGTCGGACGAGAAGACAACTGCGAAGCAGATTCCCTGGCCAGGCTTGCCTCTTCAATGAAGACAGAAAACCCCAGGGTAATCCCTCTTATATACCTCCAAGAAAGAAGCATTGGGGAGACAGAGGTGGATGTACTAGAAGAAGAAGACAAAGATTCATGGATGCAACCGATCAGGAGGTACCTGGAAACAGGAGAAACCCCAAAAGATAAAAAGGAGGCCAGGAAGTTGAAGTTCAAGAGCACCAAGTTTTCCCTAATTGGGGGAGTACTCTACCGGAGAGGATACACCGTACCCCTCCTAAGATGCTTAGCACCAGAAGAAGCAGACTACGTGCTCAGGGAGATTCACGCAGGCATCTACGGAAGCCACGCCGGGGGAAGATCAATCGCCTTCAAAGCCTTGAGGTAAGGATTTTACTGGCCAACCATGCACGAGGATGGCGTGAAGATAGCACGGAAATGCGAGGGATGCCAAAAGAACGCTGTTGATGGTGTTTTTCGGGCACTATGTTATTTAAACAACACGACAGGGGTAAAAGGGGTAACTCCATTGATCGAGACCGTTAAAGCCGACCCGACAACTTGACGGTAAGAGGCCGAGCACTTTATACTAAATGGCCGAGCACTTGAGATCGGATGACCGAGCATTATCAGATTGACAGCAGCATTCTCAATTCAAATGGCTATCATGACCGACCTCATGAAGACCGAGCACATGACGAGGCGTACTCAGGAAGATAAAGCATCCTATTCTTGCGGAAAAGGGATAAGTTGTCCTACTATAATGGGGTAAAATAATAACTTAATATCCTAATAGGATAAAGGAAGTAAATGTAGTTTTGATTAGGAATCCTTATGGGAAAAGGGAATAGTTTTGACTAGAAATCCTGATAGGAAAAGGAGACCATCTCCAATTGGGAATTCTTGTACAAATAGGAATCTGGCTTCTTCACCATTATAAATAGGAGGGTAGAGTGAGTGTAGAAGGACAAGTTGAAGGCATCATCTGAAAATCATCACAAGAGTGAGGGATTAGAATCATCAAGCTCCGGTTTGTAAGAGCAAAGGAGAGACCCGATGAGTGAATTTGAGTAATAAAACGTACCACCCTGTTCTTGTCCGTGGACGTAGGTCGGATCTCAAAATCCACCGAACCACGTTAAATCACCTCGTCTGATTGGCGTATTTTCTTGCTTTCCGCTAAGTTTGCTTTTGGTTTCCCGCATAACCAAACAAATTCACAGTTGGAGGAGGATTGCCTCGGAGGTGATATCCCCGTATTACCCCGAGACCAAAATCCGCCGTCAACAGTTGGCGCCGTCTGTGGGGAGTCAACAAAAAGCAACTCGCGTAGTGAGACAATGGCGGAAGGCGGAAACCACCAATCATCAGGGAGCTCGGCTACAGATTGGATGGAGAAGATCGAGGAGAACCTAAGGAAAGAAAGGGAGGAAAATCAAACCCTGCTAAAGACCATAGTAGACCGGTTAGAAAAGGTAGAACGAGTGCACAACGGAAAATTCGAGGCCGGGACTAGCCGACGAAGGAACGAAACAGCAGAGGGAAAAAGAATTGTCGATACAAGTGAGGACGACAGACCAGGGAGGATGGGTCCCTACAGGGTAAGATCTGTGGTGGTGCAGAGAGATTCCAAGACCGAGGACACATGGGAAGAGGAAGATGACAAATCATCACCAGATCCCTCCTACGATAGCCCTCACAGTACTCGGAGGAGAGGAAAAGAACATACCAAAGAAGTGCGGGACGACACCGACCCTGAGAAGCGCCACTCCCGAGGTAGTAGAAAGAAAAGAAACCACAGGGGGCGGCATGGAATCAAAGACAGCAGCATGAAATCTTGGTTACGGGAGGAGCTGGTCAAATGGGGAGTATACCCCAATACAAACAAGGGAGATGTCCAGGACATCAAAGATGAGTCCCCCCTCACGGAGGAAATAAATCGGAGAATTCCCAAAAAGATTCAGCATGCCGACCATGACACCATACAAGGGCCGTACCGATCCCAAAACCCACATCGAAGACTTCGTCCTACTAATGGAGGTACAAGGGGTAACAGGGGACGCCATTTGCAAAGTGTTCCCCTTAACTCTAGCCGGACCGGCCATCCTATGGTATAGAAGCCTAGCCCCAAGAAGCATCAGCAGCTTCGCACAACTGAGAAAGTCATTCATACGACACTTCAAGGGGGCTTGTGTCCCCAGAAAGACAATTGGAGAACTAAGACTTATGAAGCAAGGAGACGATGAGCCTCTGAAGATATTTATTGAAAGGTACCATAATATGGTACTCGAAGTCGGAGGGTATGAATCCCCCGAGGCCCTGGAAAGCTTGAAAGGAGCCTTGAGGGTCGGAAGACTATGGACCCATCTAAGGATCCAAGACACCCCAAACTACGCCACTGCTCTGGAGGTGGCCCGAAAATTCGTTTTATTGGAGAACGAGGAGAAAATATCCCGATAAGGGAACACCATCAGAGAAAGAACCACAAGGGAGGGCGCCCCCCGCCGTATAGAAAGAGAACCCAGAAAACCACCCCCGAAGCACAAGGAGTTCAAACCAGTGCACCGTGACAACCAATAGAGAAGGGCGCCGACCCAAAGTAAACCATGTGGTCGGGGAAAATGCATACATTCCTCTAAATAAACCACTGGGATAAATTGTCGTGGAGATCCAAGGGAAGGCCTCTTAGTAGAACCCGACCAAAGAAGATTTTCCCCGGACAAGAGGAACCAAAAGGCTTATTGCATACACCACAACTCCAGAGGACATGCAACGGACGGGCGCAGAGACCTGCGGGAGCAGGTGGAAGACTTGGTAAAAGAAGGCTATCTCAGTGTGTACATAGACCATTCGGTTTTCTAGGTCGACCAAGTTGATAGCGGAAGTCATCCGGTCGGATGCGTGGAATGCTGAGATGCAGAGATGATATATTAAGAAGAGCCTTGCTTGTAGTGACCAGTGTAGAGTTGCAAGAAAGGCAACAGATCCCAAAAAGGTGAGTAAACCTCTTCTGACTTAGGTTGACATTTGATTATGCTTGTTTGTTATGGCTCACATAATGATTTTGATATTTGTTTTCCGGCTCGGGTCTGCTCTTCTACCGCCGAGACCAATGTCTCTTTCCGGCTCGGGTCTGCTCTTGTACCGCCGAGACCGATGTCTCTTTCCGGCTCGGGTCTGCTCTTGTACCGTCGAGATCGATGTTTGTTACAGCTCGGGGTCGGGTTACGTCCCACCGAGTCATGCTCATTGGTCTAGGGACGTAACATTCCCCAAGGACCAAGTGATTTTTACAGCTCGGGGTCGGGCGATGTCCCACCGAGTCTGCCTTTGGACTGGGGACGTAACATTCCCCCAGGACCAAGTGATTCTTACAGCTCGGGGTCGGGCGATGTCCCACCGAGTCTGCCCTTTGGACTGGGGACGTAACATTCCCCCAGGATCAAGTGATTCTTACAGGTCGGGGTCGGGCGATGTCCCACCGAGTCTGCCCTTTGGACTGGGGACGTAACATTCCCCCAGGACCAAGTGATTTTTACAGCTCGGGGTTGGGCGATGTCCCACCGAGTCTGCCTTTGGACTGGGGACGTAACATTCCCCCAGGACCAAGTGATTTTTACAGCTCGGGGTCGGGCGATGTCCCACCGAGTCAGCCTTTGGACTGGGGACGTAACATTCCCCCAGGACCAAGTGATTTTTACAGCTCGGGGTCGGGCGATGTCCCACCGAGTCTGCCTTTGGACTGGGGACGTAACATTCCCCCAGGACCAAGTGATTTTTACAGCTCGGGGTCGGGCGATGTCCCACCGAGTCTACCTTTGGACTGGGGACGTAACATTCCCCCAGGACCAAGTGATTCTTAAAGCTCGGGGTCGGGCGATGTCCCACCGAGTCTGCCATTTGGACTGGGGACGTAACATTCCCCCAGGACCAAGTGATTTTTACAGCTCGGGGTCGGGCGATGTCCCACCGAGTCTGCCTTTGGACTGGGGACGTGACATTCCCCCAGAGCCAAGTACCTCTTTCAGCTCGGGGTCGGGTTACGTCCCACCGAGTCAGCCCTTCGGACTGGGGACGTAACATTCCCTCAGGTCCAAGTGCCTTTCACAAGCTCGGGGTCGGGGTACGTCCCACCGAGTCAGCCCTTCGGACTGGGGACGTAACATTCCCTCAGGTCCAAGTGCCTTTCACAGCTCGGGGTCGGGGTACGTCCCACCGAGTCAGCCCTTCGCACTGGGGACGTAACATTCCCTCAGATCCAAGTGCATTCTCAGCTCGGGGTCGGGTTGCGTCCCACCGAGTTAGTCCTTCGGACTGGGGACGTAACATTCCCCCAGGTCCAAGTTCCTTTCTCAGCTCGGGGTCGGGGTACGTCCCACCGAGTCAGCCCTTCGGACTGGGGACGTAACATTCCCTCAGGTCCAAGTGCCTTTCTTTCACAGCTCGGGGTCGGGGTACGTCCCACCGAGTCAGCCCTTCGGACTGGGGACGTAACATTCCCTCAGGTCCAAGTGCCTTTCACAGCTCGAGGTCGGGGTACGTCCCACCGAGTCAGCCCTTCGGACTGGGGACGTAACATTCCCTCAGGTCCAAGTGTCGTTCTCAGCTCGGGGTCGGGTTACGTCCCACCGAGTCAGTCCTTCGGACTGGGGACGTAACGTTCCCCCAGGCCCGAGCATCTCTCACAGCTCGAGACAGGATCACATGCCACCGAGCACATCATCATTAGCTCAGAGGAAAAATTTTCTCCTCACAATCGAGATTGGATCAGTCAGGGGTCAGGATCCCCAAATCTCTGGTACAGATATTACAGAGGAGGAGTCATTTTTAGTTTGGACAACAAGAGGAACTTCATCTCCTGATGGAACGACCCAAGTAAGCAATTTGCTTTGAGGTGGAGAATCATTCTGAATAGAGTCAGCATCTCCAATAAACCGAGGATATGAAGATAGAAACAGAAGACTTAGTTGATGGCAAAGACAATTTCTCGGTGATTTCTGGAGCGACCACCAGCAAGGTGATCAGCACACCATTTTTTTATAGTTCCCGGCATCAACTCACAAACTCGTTGTTACCGAGAACTAGGGGACAAATGTTGATGGTGTTTTTCGGGCACTATGTTATTTAAACAACACGACAGGGGTAAAAGGGATAACTCCATTGATCGAGACCGTTAAAGCCGACCCGACAACTTGACGGTAAGAGGCGGAGCATTTTATACTAAATGGCCGAGCACTTCAGATCGGATGACCGAGCATTATCAGATCGACAGCAGCATTCTCAGTTCAAATGGCTATCATGACCGACCTCATGAAGACCGAGCACATGACGAGGCGTGCTCAGGAAGATAAAGCATCCTATTCTTGCGAAAAAGGGATAAGTTGTCCTACTATAATGGGGTAAAATAATAACTTAATATCCTAATAGGATCAAGGAAGTAAATGTAGTTTTGATTAGGAATCCTTATGGGAAAAGGGAATAGTTTTGACTAGGAATCCTGATAGGAAAAGGAGACCATCACCAATTGGGAATTCTTGTACAAATAGGAATCTGGCTTCTTCAACATTATAAATAGGAGGTTAGAGTGAGTGTAGAAGGACAAGTTGAAGGCATCATCTGAAAATCATCACAAGAGTGAGGGATTAGAATCATCAAGCTCTGGTTTGTAAGAGCAAAGGAGAGACCCGAGAGTGAATTTGAGTAATAAAACAGTACCACCCTGTTCTTGTCCGTGGACGTAGGTCGGATCTCAAAATCCACCGAACCACGTTAAATCACTTGTCTGATTGGCGTATTTTCTTGCTTTCCGCTAAGTTTGCTTTTGGTTTCCCGCATAACCAAACAAATTCACAGTTGGAGGAGGATTGCCTCGGAGGTGATATCCCCGTATTACCCCGAGACCAAAATCCGCCGTCAACAAACGCCAACCTCCACCATCAGCCGGCAGAACAGCTGACCACCATATCCAGCCCCTGGCCCTTCGAACAGTGGGGGCTAGACATTATAGGGACGATGCCGAAAGGACAAGGTCAGGCGAAATATGCAATCGTGGCCATAGACTACTTTACCAAATGGGTAGAAGCAGAACCATTGTCCACCATCTCGGAAAAGAAGCCACGGAGTTCCTGAAGAGAAATATAATTTGCCGGTTCGGAATCCCCCAGGCAATCATCACCGACAACGGAAAGTAATTCGACAGCAGGGGATTCAGAAAACTTGTGAAGACCTCCAGATAACCTTAAAATTCGCCTCGTCGGCCCATCCCAAGTCGAACGGGCAGGTTGAAGCCACCAATAAAACCATCAAGTCAAACCTGAAAGCTCGGCTCGGATCAAGCAAAAGCCTATGGGTCGAGGAGCTACCAGAGGTACTGTGGGCACACCGAACGACCTTCAAGGACTCAACAGGAGAGACACCCTTCTCCCTATCATACGGATGTGAGGCCGTCATCCCGGCAGAGATCGGAATATCAACCCACCGGGTCCGTCACTTTGAAAACGAACGGAACGAAGAACTTATCAAAATCACCTCGACCTGATCGAAGAAAGAAGAGAGCAGTCAGCAGTAAGAGCAGCCATCTACCAACAGAGAATGGCCCGATTCTACAATAAGAGAGTTCGGACCCGCTCCTTCCTGCCAGGTGATCTAGTACTAAGAAAAGTGACTCTGAACACCCGACGACCTGAAGAGGGTTCATTAGGTGCCAAGTGGGAGGGACCTTACAAGATCACTGAGATAGTAAGACCAGGGGCCTACATCCTGGGGCGTCTGGACGGCAAGAGATTGAAGAAACCATGGAACGCCGAGATGTTAAGAAAGTACTTCCCATGAAGATCAACTTTCCTTTCTTCTATTTTCTTTTTTGCAGAAGCCGGACAAAACACCGAACCAGAACAACTGTTGTAAAAAGGGCGGTCCGCCCCCAAACATGAATAAAAATTCCTTTTTTGACGAAATCCTTTAAATTCGAAAAACGACGGATCGGGGCTGGATTTCATTCCGCTGAGGCCGCTTGTTTACTTAGCTCGGGGTCGGGTTACGTCCCACCGAGTCGATCTTTGGACTGGGGACGTAACATTCCCCCAAGGCCAAGTGATTCAAACAGCTCGGGGTCGGGCGATGTCCTACCGAGTCTGTCTTTGGACTGGGGACGTAACATTCCCTCAAGGCCAAGTGATTCTAACAGCTCGGGGTCGGGCGATGTCCCACCGAGTCTGCCTTTGGACTAGAGACGTAACATTCCCCCAGGGCCAAGCGATTCAAACAGCTCGGGGTCGGGCGATGTCCCACCGAGTCTGTCTTTGGACTGGGGACGTAACATTCCCCCAGGGCCAAGTGATTCTAACAGCTCGGGGTCGGGCGATGTCCCACCGAGTCTGTCTTTGGACTGGGGATGTAACATTCCCCCAGGGCCAAGTGATTCTAACAGCTCGGGGTCGGGCGATGTCCCACCGAGTCTGCCTTTGGACTGGGGACGTAACATTCCCCTAGGGCCAAGCGATTCAAACAGCTCGGGGTCGGGCGATGTCCCACCGAGTCTGTCTTTGGACTGGGGACGTAACATTCCCCAGGGCCAAGTGATTCTAACAGCTCGGGGTCGGGCGATGTCCCACCGAGTCTGTCTTGGACTGGGGATGTAACATTCCCCCAGGGCCAAGTGATTCTAACAGCTCGGGGTCGGGCGATGTCCCACCGAGTCTGTCTTTGGACGGGGTAAAAATTTTAATACTTAACACAATTTTATCTCTCTCAAATTCTCTCATCTATCTCACGCCCAAGTGTGGCTATTCTTCACTGGTTTTGAACCAGTTTGGGCGTGAATAAGGGAAGCCAATAGTGGGTTTTCATGGTGAAAATTCAAGTGCTAGCACACTTTCAAGTCTTGCGAAGGTGGTAGGGAGGTTCGACCATGAGGCGGGACTCATCCGATGGAGTTTGGAGCTTCGTTTTGAGACCCGAGACTGCCAAGACAGTGAGCATGGACTGTTGCAGTGGGCTTACAAAGGCAGTGCGTTTTTGGGCCCCCAGGGCCAAGTGATCAAACAGCTCGGGGTCGGGCGATGTCCCACCGAGTCTGTCTTTGGACTGGGGACGTAACATTCCCCCAGGACCAAGTGATTCAAACAGATCGGGGTCGGGCGATGTCCCACCGAGTCTGCCCTTTGGACTGGGGACGTAACATTCCCCCAGGGCCAAGTGATTCAAACAGCTCGGGGTCGGGCGATGTCCCACCGAGTCTGTCTTTGGACTGGGGACGTAACATTCCCCCAGGGCCAAGTGATTCTAACAGCTCGGGGTCGGGCGATGTCCCACCGAGTCTGCCTTTGGACTGGGGACGTAACATTCCCCCAGGGCCAAGTGATTCAAACAGCTCGGGGTCGGGCGATGTCCCACCGAGTCTGTCTTTGGACTGGGGACGTAACATTCCCCCAGGGCCAAGTGATTCTAACAGCTCGGGGTCGGGCGATGTCCCACCGAGTCTGTCTTTGGACTAGGGACGTAACATTCCCCCAGGGCCAAGTGATTCTAACAGCTCGGGGTCGGGCGATGTCCCACCGAGTCTGTCTTTGGACTGGGGACGTAACATTCCCCCAGGGCCAAGTGATTCTAACAGCTCGGGGTCGGGCGACGTCCCTCCGAGTCTGTCTTTGGACTGGGGACGTAACATTCCCCCAGGGCCAAGTGATTCAAACAGCTCGGTGTCGGGTTACGTCCCGCCGAGTCAACCATTTCGGTCTGGGGAGGTAACATTCCCCCGGAACCCAAGTATTTCGCTCAGCTCGGGGTCGGGTTACGTCCCACCGAGTCAGCCGCTTCGGTATGAGGAGGTAACATTCCCCCAGAACCCAAGTATCTCGCTCAGCTCGGGGTCGGGTTACGTCCCACCGAGTCAGCCGCTTCGGTCTGGGGAGGTAACATTCCCCCAGAACCCAAGTATCTCGCTCAGCTCGGGGTCGAGATACGCCCCACCAAGTCAGCTCTCCGGACCGGGGACATAACATTCCCCCGGGTCCAAATGCCTCACTCTTCCCAGGGTCAAGCCAGACCCCTCCAACTCGTGCTGACCCCTGATGGGCCTTAAAATTGCTAGGATAACCAAAAGCATAAAAAGAAAAGAAGAAGAAGCAAGAAACAAATAAGCATAAATATATGTGTGTACAATAAATACAAATTGTAATATTAATACAAGTGTACATAGGGCCCCGGTAGGGTTACCCTTTCTCATTCAGCCCGCACAGGGGCAGGAACCTCTTCTTCAGCTGGCTCAGGTGGCGGGTCGATCGGCTCGGCATCAGGAGGAGGAGCTGCGACTTCGACCTCGGCGTCAGTAGGAGGAGCAACGGTTTCAAATTCGGCAGCAGGGACAGCCTCTGCTTCAAGAACAGGAGGAGGAATCTCAAGGCAGTCCTCGTCCGCAGCAGGGATCTCCGATCCTTCTTCTGGAGGAACCTCGGGAGCCGGAACAACCGAGATGGGGGCGGGATCCATCACCTCCTCAGGTGGGGGAGGGATCCACTTCCGAAACTCTTCCTCGGAAATGTCCCCTTTGCAGTAACTGATAGCCGCGTAGATAGGGTCCATATTCAGGCTCAGCAGCACGATCAGTATCATCTCGGCACAATCGCCAACTCCCTCGAGACGGATGACCTCCTTCTCGGCCTCGAGATCAGCTTCTCTCTTCTCCAGCTCGGTCTCTCTCTCCTCGAGATCAATCTCCCTCTCCTCAAGCTCGGTTTTCTTCCTCTCAAGACTGTCTCGGGCACGAGCAACCTCCTCATCTTTGCTCTTCAACTTTGCCTCAGCACTGGCTATCTTCCCCCTCAGAACCCCAATTTCAGATTGGGCAGCCTTCAGATCCTCCCGGGCACTATCAGCAAGTTTCCTTTCCAGCACAGCAGCTGCCTTGAGGGCTTTATTCGCTTTGAAGCTCTCGACAGCGGCCGCCTCATGATTCTTGATCACCTCCTCCCGGTCAGCCAACTTTGCCTCCACTTCAGAGAGACGACTTTGAAGCCTCTGGGCCTGACCGCCCTCGGACAGCAAAATCAGAAGAAGACCTTTGTTCTTAGCCATAAGGTAGTTGGCCTGCACACAGAAAGGGAGAAAAGAGTCAATAAAAAAAAAGAAAGAAGAGAGAACCAAGACCCAAAAAAACCGAGAAGGGGAGTGAAAATACCTTCGCCATCTGAGAACTCATCTCAGTCACAACACCCTCGGGATATACATCCTCGTACCTCGAGACCTCCCCCGGGGGAATCACCTCGGCCAACTCATTGAAAGCCGGCACTAAATGAGAAGTGGCCCCCCGGATGCTTTCTCCCAAGTCATCCACCCCGAGGACCATAGGGCCCTTCCGTTTCCTGGAGGAGCTTTCAGAGGACTTCTTCCCCCTATGAATGTCCTTCCTCTTGACTGGAGCAGCTCCCTCGTCTTCTCCCTCCTGGGCCAACTCGGTCTCCTCGGTCCCGAACTGACGCCTCCTCTTCCTAAGAGGTTTCGGCGGACTGGCAAGGTGAGCAGGTCCTGATGATTGCACGCCAGAAGGTGAGGATAGTCCCCGAGCACTTGTTTGGACTTGTCCAGAAGATATGTTCTCAGCAAGATCAGTTCGTGCCCGGGAAGTTTCAGCATCAGCATGGCCGGCCTTCTTCACGGTACCGGCCAATTTCTCAAGAAACTTTGGCCTCTTCGACATACCTGCAAAGAAGAAGAAGAGGAAGAAAAAGAAATCAAGATCCGAGAACATAATAAAAGCATCAAAACACGTAAACAAACAAGCATCCAGCAGACCTCCACCAATCCGACCCGAGGCCTCCAGAGGGGCGGCCCGAATAAGGCCCGAATCAACAAAGGCCGCATCATTAACCAACTTCTTCCAATGAGCAGCATACCCCCGAGCCCAATGTACCCGCCTCCGAACCTGACGAGAAACCTTGGGAGCATCTCGCCAACAAGCTGGGAGGAACCAAAGAAGTTAGAAAACCTAAAAGAAACTAGAGAACGGGAACAAAGAAAGAATGAAGGGGCGTTAGACTCCAAACCTCCAGCCCTGAAGACGTCTGGAACCGAGACATCCTCCTCAAACGATCTCAGGACCCGACCCCAATCCCCAGTTGCCCAGAACCAAAAGTCCTTGAAATTCTTGTTAGAGTCAGGAAGTTTCTGGACGAGATTGGACGAGCTATCGTAGGCAAAGAGGTAATACCAACCGTAATTAGTCTTTGGGTTGGATTTCAAACGATACAACCTCTTCACTTCTTCCAAGCAAGGTGCACCCAAGCCTGCCCGATGCCAAACCACGTATATGCCGGCCAGAATCCTCCAGCTATTTAAGCTTAATTGGCAAGGGGCAATCTCCATCTCAGCAAGCATCCAAGCAAAGTAACGTTGCATCGGCAGACGTAGCCCACACTCGAAGAAAAAAGAAGAAGAAGTGCCACCGAGCCCTCGTCAGGCTGACTGGCACGATCCATTGGGCCAGGAACTTCAAGAGCAATGTCTATTGGGATGCTGTATCGTTGCCGCAATAACGCCAGATCATCCTCGGTTATCTTAGAAGGACGGTTCATATCCAGAGCCGACGACCCAAGTTCTCCAGGCTCTGGGTCCTTCCGAGGAACCCTCTGATGATAGGAGTCATTTTCGACCTCAGAAGGGGTGGGGGTAGTGTCGAGATCTTCTACACTGGGCGCCCCTGAGCCCGAGGAAAGCTCTTCAGCAGGGGGAGTTGAGATTTTGGCAGGCCTTTCGGAGGAAGAATTACTGTCAGACATCCCTGACACCCAGAAAAACAGAGAAGGGGGAAGAATCAGTCTACGAGAAGCTACCCACGGTGCCCGTGCTAAACTAGATATGGAGTCTCTAAAGAAGTGCCCTAAAGCAAGACCCAACAAAACCACAGTCTCTCCCTAAGCAAAATAAGCAAATAGAATCACAACACAACAAAAGAAGGAAGATCGCTCAGAAGACTTACTTGTTCTTCTCGGAAGCAGGAGGTTATACGCTGCGGTGATGCTCGTTCCTTAGGTGCTCGGCAACGAAAAAAGGATGAAGACCGCGATCGAGTTTCGAGAACACAGGAGTTGAAAGGATCGTAAAGAAAATTACAGAAGAGAAGGAGAAATTGCCGAAAAAATGGAACAGTGAAACCCTCGTTCTCTTATAGTCATGACTGGGATGCACATCACCGTCGGTTTTGGCGGGAACCCAGCGGATGTTTGACATATGTCGAAAGTTAGAAGAAAACCTAAGTTGATTTGATGGGCATTTAAGAAGACATGACGGTTGTGCGTCTCGAGGAAGAGAATGATGAAACGGCAAGAAGATTCTTTTTTGCATTCTAGGACGACTACCTGCAAGGACAATCAGCACACCCTCTTCATATAGTTCCCGGTACCAACTCGCATACTCGTTGGAACCAAGAACTAGGGGACAGATGTTGATGGTGTTTTCAAGCACTACAGTATTTAAGACAGCACGACAAGGACAAAAGGGTAAATTCTTTCTCTGGACCACATCATATGAAGACCGACCACATCATATGAAGACCGACCACATCATGAGAAGACCGACCACTTTGGTTCAGATGACCGAGCACTATAGAGGTCGGCGGAAGGAACACTCTCAGCATAAAAGATTGTCATGGCCGACCTCATTAAGACCGACCAGACAACGGGCCGTGTTCAAGACAACAGCACCCCATTCTTATGGATAAGATAAGAAAGATATCCTGCTCTCGCAAGGAGAAGGAGTCAGAATCCAAAAGGGAATACGGAAGAAGAAGGCATTACCGGATCAGGAAACCATGCAAGAAGAGAAGACTGAGTACAAATAGGATTTCTTATGCAAATAGGAGTATGATTTCTGTATTATTATAAATAGGAGGGTAGAGCATGTGTAAAAGATCATCTGAAAATCATCACAAGAGTGAGAGATTAGAGTCATAAAGTTCCAATTTGTAAGAGCAAAGGAGAGGCCTGAGAGGTGTATTTGAGTAATAAAAAGAGTACCACCCTGTTCTTGTCCGTGGACGTAGGTCGGATCTCAAAGTCCACCGAACCACGTTAAATCACCTTGTCTGATTGGCGTATTTCTTTGTTTTCCGCTAAGTTTGCTTTTGGTTTCCCGCATAACCAAACAAATTCACAGTTGAAGGAGGGTTCCCTCGGAGGTGATATTCCCGTATTACCCTGAGACCAAAATCCACCGTCAACACCAACTTATGCTTTTCTGGACGGTTGTTACTTTTTAAAATTTAACCCACTTATGCGTACTTATAATACACTTAATAAACAGTAAAAAGGCTAGTGAGAACAAAATATGTTACATTAAAAAATAGAACAACTTAGAGATATTTGTCCCTAAAAAAGATCAAGATTTTACTTACTTATTTCTATCCTAGTTTCCTTCACAAGTCGATGTGGGCAATAAACTCAAAGGCTTGTCGTCATATCTACTAAAACTATTTGGAAAAGATTCCATCAGCAAACTCTCTGAGGGGCGGGTGCAAACAGCGCATTTAGGAAAGCAATTACATCGTGTTTCAAACCTTCTTCGATTCTGTAGTATTTTGTTGTAATCAAGTTATTCAGTTTGAAATTGTTCTTACGTTTGATGGAAGAAACTTTTACCTTTAGTGTAATTTTTCAAATAAAATTTTTACTAATAGAATTTTTAGAAGTAAAGTTTGTAATTAAAAAAAAAAAAGGTATTTGATTATTAATGAAATTTTTTATTAAGAAATATAAAATTATTTTATTAGATAAGTTTTTTTAAATTATATTAGGAAATTAAAGAAATGATTTTGTTAAAATAAATAAAAATATTATAGATAATTTAACATTTTAAATAAAATTTTCGAGCTCTACTTACAAAAACCCAAATTTTAAGCTTTGACTAGTAGAAATAAAATAACTTTTTTAATCTTTAAAAGTTCTATTTAAAATACAACAAAAAATCATCAAAATTTTTGAAACGAACTTTTGGATTAAAAAAAAATATTTTACACCACTAGAAATGATACCAAAGAGACACTTGCCACTATATCCATCAAATCTATGACACTAATCAGATTTTATGATAATATAAATGATGAATATAATTTTTTGTGATTGGCTGGAAAGCAACTAGAGAGAAGCCATCACCGACAGACAGCTTTACAAAAGTTGATTTTGCATTACTGCAGAGAGTGTGGATGTTGATCTGAAGTTTGTGCACGGGAAATCTCCCGCTTCAGAAAAAGTGCATAGAGAAGCTCATTCCATGAATCTGGGACGCCAGGTGTCACGGGCCAAACTTTGGAGTCATCAAGTTGGATCCGTGCGGCACTTGTTAACGTTGCGTCTAACAAGTCAGCCTAGAATTGAGCCTGCAAGGACAAGCTCAAGGTTAGCCATCAACAAGTTGCGAGCATTGTTAAACAATGGGAGTTCAGTATACATCATTAGCACACATTCACATGGCACGAGATAAAGAATCATATATCAAGCTTAAAGCATAAGCATTCAAGCATCACATTGGGACAAAACAATGGGACATCAAAAGAATCATATTTCATTAAACAAACCAACTAAGGGCGAGGGAGTACACGGCTTAAGCCCCTAGTATGCTGGTGGCCAAGGCCCTTCTAAGGTGCCCGGGTCACCTCCCCCTAAAGAGGTTTTAGAGACATTACAAAAGTGGCACAAGGAAACACACATGATGTTTGAGTTGTCACCCCCCTAAAATAGAAAAATAAAATAAAATAAGAAAAATACAATAGTGCACACTAGCACCACAACACAAGCGGCCATGGGCAAGACATTGGCCTTGGACAAGCTTGGGGTGTTGGCGCGTTACATCCTCCCCCACTTAATCTGTCGACGACCTCGTCGACATGGCTAATCTGCTCCTCCCTTGCTCTTCACTTTGGTGCTGACAGGCTTGAAAATCTTCACTCTGCTGCTGAGGCTTTCGCAGGTCTTCGGCTCTCTCGTCACGACGCTGAAGGGCTTGAAAGTCTTCAATCTGCTGCTTAAACTGCTGGAGGTCTTCGGCTCTCTCCCAACTAGTCTCTTCTTCTCCCAAGTCTCTCCACCTCACTAGGAACTCCTTTCCATGTCGTTGGTTACCGGTCGCCTCTCTTTCGGTCAAAATCTCCTCAACTTCCCTTGTGGCTCTCTTCCTTGTTGGTTCTTTCATCTATGGTCTTTGTGGTTGGTTACGGGTTGCATCACTACTATCTGCATGAAAAGGTCTCAGCCTGCTAACATGAAAAACCGGGTGCATCTTCATCCACGCGGGAGTCTCGACTTTGTAGGAAGCCTTACCCACATTCTTAAGGACGGCAACAGGTCCTTCATACTTTCTCACCAGTCTCTTGTCTTTGTTCCTTCTGAATCGTATCTGTTCTGGATTTAACTTGATTAGCACCAAAACTCCAGGTTGGAATTCAAGGGGTCTCCTATGTTGATCTGCCCACTTCTTCATCCTCGCAGAGGCTTTCTCCAAGTATGCTCGAGCAATTTCTGCATTGGTTCTCCATTCCTTCGTGAAGTTGAAAGCTCGCGGACTCTTCCCTGAATACTCTGTCACTGTGTGTGGGAGTAGAGGTTGTTGACCCATCACAATTTCAAAAGGAGTTTTATTGGTGGCAGAGCTTTTCTGAGAGTTGAAGTAAAATTGGGAAACATCCAGTAGTTGTGCCCAATTCCTCTGGTTGGTAGTAACAAAGTGGCGTAGGTATTCTTCTAGCATCCCATTGAATCTCTCTGTTTGGCCATCTGTTTCAGGGTGATAACTCGTCGACATGTTCAGCTGCGAACCAAATAGGTTGAAGAGTTCTTACCAAAAGGTGCCTACAAATCTCTGGTCCCGATCACTCACGATCTGTCTGGGTACCCCCCCAGTACTTCACCACATGCTTGAAGAACAGTCTTGCGGTCTCTTCTGCCATCCAATACTTCGGTGCTGGTATAAATGTCGCATACTTAGAAAACCTATCAACAATCACCAAAATGTTGGTTAGGTCACCAATTTTTGGAAGGTTGGTTATGAAGTCAAGAGAGACACTCTCCCATGGTCTAGTTGGGACATTCAAAGGCTTCAACAACCCTGGGGTCTTCAACTTTTCCACTTTGTCTTACTGGCAGATGAGGCAAGTCTTCGTGTACTCTGTCACATCGTCACACATATGTGGCCAGTAGTATCCTTGTTTTAGCAATGCATGAGTCCTCCGCCATCCTGGGTGTCCAGCCCATAATGTATCATGACATTCCTTCATAAGGGTCTTCCGCAGGTTTTCTGTTTTCGGAACATATAAGCGATTCCCTTTTGTCCATAAAAGTCCATCCTCAAACCAGAACCGACGAGCTTTGCCCTATTTTACTAGCTTCAGAAGCGCCTTAGATACAGAGTCCTTTTCTAGGTTGCTTCGAATAAGTTCTCTGATTGGCGTAGAGATAGTGTTGAAGGACATGTTGGCTAACACCTTCAAATGATTGAGTTCAGATTTTCGACTCAGAGCATCTGCTGCCTGATTCAGACACCCCGCTTTGTGTTGGAAGTGAAAGTCGAATTCTTCCAAAAACTCCTGCCATCGAGCCTGTTTTGGAGTAAGCTTTGGTTGGGTGAGGAAATGGCTAACTGCGGAATTGTCTATTTTTACCACAAATCTCGACCCTAGTAGATAATGTCTCCACACCCGCAAACAATGTATCACCGCCAAAAGTTCATTCTCATGGGCCGTATATTGTCGTTCTACTTCAGAAAGCTTACGACTCTCATAGGCGATGGGATGGCATTCTTGTAACAATACTCCCCCAATTGCAAAGTCTGAAGCATCTGTTTGAACTTCAAATGGTTTGCCAATATCTGGGAGTGCGAGTACTGGATCTTCCACCATAGCTGCTTTGAGGTTCTCGAAGGCTTCTCTACAGGCGTCGGACCATTTCCAAGTCACTTATTTCTTTAATAGTTCAGTCAAAGGTGTTGCCTTCTTGGAATATTCCTTCACGAATCTTCTATAATAGTTGGTGAGTCCAAGGAACAACCGCAATTATCTAACATTGCTTAGAGTATTCCACTAATGAATTGCACTTACTTTCTCCATGTCCATTCGGATACGCCCTTATTCTATAATGTGCCCGAGAAACTTAATGCGTTCTTGAGCAAAAGAGCATTTCTCTCTCTTCACATAGAGTTTATTCTCCATTAACTTTTGGAATACCATGGCTAGATGTCTTTTGTGCTCCTCCATGTTGGTGTTATAGACCACGATGTCATCAAGGTAGACCACTACAAATTTGTCAAGATATTCATGGAAAACTTCATTCATTAATGTGCAAAATGTGGCGGGGGCATTAGTCAACCCGAAAGGCATCACTAGGAACTCAAAGGCTCCATAGCTAGTGACACAAGTAGTCTTCGGTTTATTCCCTTTCAGCTATCCTCACTTGGTAATATCCCGAGCGCAAATCTAGCTTCGTAAAGTATCTTGCCCCACTCAGCTGATCAAACAAGTCTGCTATGAGTGGGATAGGATAAGTGTTTCGTACCGTCAACTTTTTCAGAGCTCTGTAGTCTATGCACAATCTCAAACTTCCATCTTGTTTCTTCTGAAATAGCACAAGAGCTCCAAAGGGGGCCTTTGAAGGTCTGATGAAACCTGCCTCCAATAGCTCATCTAATTGTTTGCGAAGTTCCGCCAATTCTGGTGGGGCCATTCGGTAGGGTGCTCTTGCTGGGGGTTTGGCTGAAGGAACTAATTCAATCTGGTGGTCAATGGACCTCCTCAGAGGAAGGGTCTTAGGAAACTGATCAGGCATCACTTCCGCAAACTCTTCTAACACACTACTGATCTCGGGAGCAAGGATTCCATCCATTTCTTCTCTGATTGAGGTAGGGATAACAATGAATGTTGGTTCTCATCGCTTAATCCCTTTCTTGAATTGTAGTGCGGATAGGAGTTTCACCTCAGTAGGTGGTTTCATATTTGCTAGCACCATCGCAGGTTTTTCCCCCATAATCAACAAACTCCCTGCAGTTGTGATGGGAATGGCCCTCTTTTCAAGAAGGAATTCCATTCCTAAAACCACATCAAAGTCATCCATCTGAACCACTACAAGGTCTGTCTGTCCTTCCCATGTACCAATCTTCACCTTTACTTGTCTCGCTAACCCACTCGTGGGTAGCGCTTGAGAATTGACCGCCTTCATGCGGCCTGCGTCTCGCTCCAACTTGAGCCCCAGATGCCTCGCTTCCGCAGTAGAGATAAATTTATGAGTGGCCCATGTGTCCACCATAACGCTCTTTGCTGGAACCCCATTCACCACAACATCGATAAACATGAGGCCTTTCTTTAAGGTCTTCGGAGTTTCTGGCTGTTTGTTCAAGGCATTAAGCATCCTCAATGCCACCATTCGGCCAGCTTCTTCCCTTCTCGGGTTTTCCTCGGTCTCACGTCTACGTACTCCTTCTTCTTGCGCCAAAATGGCTGTCATTATAGACTTCTTAGGGCACTCCATAGCTCAATGCGGCCCATCGCATATCCAGCAAGCTAAATGCCTTTTCCCATTCGAATGACCGTTCTGAGATGTAGGCTCTTTTGAGGTTGAGGAGCTAGACTCCACTCTCTTGTCCGCTCCCCCACTCTTGTCGTTGCTCTAATTCTTGGCCCTTTTGTTCCCACTGTCATTGGTGGTGGGTGTAGGCAAGGATCTCTTTGTCGGGGTCCCATCAAGCGAGTAATCTATCAATTACTATGCAGCAGCTTGTGCGGAGGAGTAATCCTTAACCCGCTGCCTCTGCAGCTCATTTCTGGCCCAAGGCTTCAACCCCTCAAGGAAATAGAATAGTTTGTCATGCTCAGACATGTCTCGAATATCTAGCATCAACCCTGAGAACTTCCTCACATATTCTCAGACTGTACCTGTATGCTTAGTTCACGCAACTGTCTCCGAGCCATGTAAGCTATATTCCCGGGAAGGAATTACACTCATATTTTAGATCTCTCCAATCTCGGATGGAGCATCGCCCATCCTGAATCTCCATGTATTTTGCCCTCCACCAAGACTTGGCATCTCCAGACAAGTACATCAATGCAATCGAGACCTTGTCCTCTTCATCTACGATCCGTGAAGCTCGGAAGTATTGCTCCATGTCAAAGAGGAAATTCTCAAGTGCTTGAGCATCTCTAACACCTTCATAAGCTCTAGGCTCTGGGACATTAGATCTCATCGGTTCCCTACTTGGAGTAGCTGTTGGTAGATTTGAGAGAGTAAGGGCAGTGAGGTTCACCCTCACGCTCAATTCGGCCAATTGTTCTTTGAGCGTATTGACTGCGTCTACCCAATCGTTGGCATGTCCCTCCTCTCGGGGAGCACTAGTGCTAGCACCATTAGCTTGGGCCTCTAAGGCACTTACTCGATTCGTTAGGGCTTCAAGTACCTTGATAGTTTGTCTAAAGTTCTCAACATCAGAAGTTTTCTTCGTTAAAGTTGTAATGTAGCCATCAATGTCAACCAGCTTTTTCTCAACAACATCCAACCACTCTTTTATAGGTGTTCTTGTAGCCATTTTATGGTTCCAATCTTGAACCCGCTCTGATACCAACTGTCACGGGCCAAACTTTGGAGTCACCAAGTTGGGTCCGTGCGGCACTTGTTAACGTTGCGTCTAACAAGTCAGCCTAGAATTGAGCCTGCAAGGACAAGTTCAAGGTTAGCCATCAACAAGTTGTGAGCATTGTTAAACAATGGGAGTTCAGTATACATCGTTAGCACACATTCACATGGCACGAGATAAAGAATCATATATCAAGTTTAAAGCATAAGCATTCAAGCATCACATTGGGACAAAACAATAGGACATCAAAAGAAGCATATTTCATTAAACAAGCCAACTAAGAGCGAGAGAGTACACAGCTTAAGCCCCTAGTATGCTGGTGGCCAAGGCCCTTCTAAGGTGCCCGGGTCACCTCCCCCTAAAGAGGTTTTAGAGACATTACAAAAGTGGCACAAGGAAACACACATGATGTTTGAGTTGTCACTCCCACTAAAATAGAAAAATAAAATAAAATAAGATAAATACAATAATGCACACTAGCACCACAACACAAGCGGCCATGGGCAAGACATTGGCCCTGGACAAGCTTGGGGTGTTGGCGTGTTACACCAGGCAAGCACCAGTGGTTGCAATCTTGTCGGTTGAGTTTTGAATATAAAGAAGAATGGCCATCTTTCCTACGGGATGTCATGTCTGTCACATTCAACAAACCCAAGTTCATTACTTGTGACTCATTCATGTGTTTAGACAAAGCATCGGCTTCTATTCTGAAATGAGTTACAGACGGAGCAGGTAATGGGCCCAAGTATCGGAGCTTTTCCAAGTGACGGGTACCACCAGAATTCCAATTGCCATTTCTGTAGCATCTAACTAATATTTTTAGTGATCGATCATGATAGAGCACAATTGGTGCCCAATCATAACTAATACTATACAAATAAACCATATAATATACATATAAAATAAAGAAGTCATAGATGACATTCCATTGATAAGATGGAGATAGCATTCAACATTCAAATTGTCATGTTACAGGTGATTCAATTTTGGATTTCAGGAACATTACTAGGCAATTCTTTGAAGGTCATATTATTGGGAACAACTTACAAATAATCTCGGATGTTTCAAAAATTAAAATAGAAAATTCCAAAGGAATAAAAAAATTAAAAAAATAAAAATACTCTCAGAATCCCCTGTTTTAATTTAAATGGAAGAACACTGATGCAATATTGCTTTATAGTTAGTTACATAGTCTACTTCAAGGCACCATGTTTAAAAGAAAGATGATTTCAAGTGCTTCTGGTGAAAGAAAGCAGGTGTAAATACCAGGACTTGCATAAATAAAATCAAAGAGGAGTGTTACATCTCAACAAGACCAATGAAGAATATATTTTATAAAAAAACAAAAAATAACAAAAATAACAAAAAAAAAAAGAAAAAAGAAAAAAGAAAAAACGAGAAGAAGTTGAACTGAACCTGAAGTGCACATGAGCATAGGTTCGAAAGAGAAATTGGGTCTTAAGCATATTAACTTGACTTCCAATCCAATGGATTAATGTTTCAATTGTTTTCTGGAATGCAGTTTCAACACTCATCTCCATCATTACCATCTCCCTTTCTTCAAAATAGCAACCCATAAACAACATGAATCCAAAGATCAGGTATTATATTATAGCTAGAAAAACCTAACCATCTCTCAAATACAAGTGTGTTTGCGCAATTTTTATGCGTGAAGAAAGAAGAGCGTGTAAGGTTCAAACCTCCTGAGATAATGTCCCAGCAAGAGGTGTTTGATTAAGTGAATAAGCCTCCAAGGGGCGCAAGCACACAAGTTACAGTCCTAAGATTACAATCTAAGAAATGAAAAATAAAAATATGCTCATTTGAGTCTTCATTTGATCGGCTATTCTCTTAGTGTAGGTAGGATTTTATAGTGAAGCTTGTCAACCGTTTTAGGCAGTTCTAGTATCTCCCTGCAGCTGTAAGATCGTGCCTGTAACCGCTGAGCTGCATGTCTCAACTGCTTGGTTATGGAGGGAAAACCGTCCAACTGCTACGATCGTGGGAGTAACCGTATCATGGGTTTTCGCCCTAACCATTGGTCCGGTCACCCCAAGCTCTTCGTCGCTCTTCGGCCCATCGTCATTCTTCTCTTCGTTCTTCCTTTTGTCCTAGGGCGACTTCATCCTATGGTCCAACAATTGTCCCCCAAATTTACCTTGATTGCACAGGGAGTGTGAAGATCGAGGTGAATTTTCTTTTTAGTCTTCCGTCCCGGTTTGTTGTTTCCTCATTTCAGGGAAGACCGCTACTCTAATCGAGGGATGGTACCCGGCCAATCCCTCAGTCCAGAGAACCTGCAGGATGGATTTCTGGTCGAAGAAAAAAATGCGTATAGATTGGCCTGAGAGAAGCTTAAGACCATTCCTTTCTGCCTTCGACCGGCCCACTATTCGGTCGTTCCCCCAGTCCATAGAGTCCGGGGAGCGAATTTTCGGTCGGAGAAGACGAAACAGCGTATAGATTGGAGTGATGGAAACTTATATGATCACCCGTTTATGCCTTTGGCCGGCCCCTCATTCGGCCAATCCCCAGTCTATAGAATCCGAGGTCCTAGGTAAGCAGCATGCTCCACGTAGAGAAGCTCAGGCAAGCTATTGTTAACGAGCTTAACCCAGTCGCAACTCGGGAGGTGCAGTACCTTCCACACAAAGAACCCCGGACAATCTGTCCCTAATGAACGCAGCCCATCCACAACCTTACATTTCATTTCACACCTTACACCGTGTGGATAGCCGTTAGCGAGTCTTCTTACATTCCATTTCACACCATACTAAAGAGAGGCTTCCATCTCTGGTGGCCTATGTTTCATGCAGAGCTTTTCCTTTTCCCAACTCTGCTTTGCCTTTTCTGATCTTTTCCTTCTCATTTTCGGGACTCTGTTCGACTATGGAGAGTTTGGTTAGTAAGGTTGCCCTTTAAATAGGTGGTGAAGGGTTTTCCTTGGTACTGTTGTCACGTGAAGGGTTTTTTCACGTGCTGTCTGATCGATTGGAGGGGCTCCCTGCCCAAAGTCTGGTCCTCTATCAGAGTAAACCCGTGACCTAATGGTCTTGTCATATCAGTATTTGCGTTAATAATGGAGAAGGCTTGGATGACGACTTTGGAAAGTGTAGTGTTGACACCTGTTCTTGGCCGATTCTGAAGGCTGATGTAAGATTCTGAGACTCGGCCGATTTGTTGGAGGCCGAAGTAGTGGGGTCGAGCGAAGTAGATTCGGGGTTAGATTCTTCACCCTATAGTTTGTCGGGCCGTCCCTTAGAGTTCTACGTAAAACCATCATATCGGTAATAAATGTGTGGCCCTTTCCTACACGTTTCATCATGAGGCCCATTTAAAAGACGCTTTTTATGTCACTTCCGTGTTTCCTTCCGTCGCACGTCAGTTGTGCAGCGAGTTCCATTCGAACACCTGTCTAGGGCAACTTTCTATTCTTTTCCATTTTCCCGCTGTTCTTACTCCTCGACGATTCATGTTGCGACAGCTGTCCCAGATTAAACCCTTCGTCTGTCCATAAGGCTTCACCCCCCTCTGTCTCTCGCTATACCTTTACTTTTTCTACAAACTCGCTTGTATTTCTTTCTTGATCTTTTGTCATCAATGGCTTCTTCTTCCTCTTTTCCTAAAACTAACGACTCAACTTTCGCTGATTACAAGTTGGCATTGGAAGATTCTTCTGTGGGCGCGTTTGGCCTTCACACTCTTGATGAGGATTTCGGCCAGTGCGCTCTTGGCCCCATCTTCATTGACGATAACGCTATCGCAACGGCCCCGTTGGCTCAGCAATTTCCCTCTTCTTCTAGCCCTCCGTTTTCTGAACCACTTAACATTTCTGTCCTTGCTCAGTCTAGTCCAATTCGTACCTGGCCCAAGCTTGATACAGCTTTCGAAGCCTGGTATCAACGTATGTTTTTACATGCGGATACCCGTGCCTTTTTAGACAAACACCATCTTCTTCCTCTTATTGAGCTTTCCTTGTCTCTGCCAGCTTTTGATCGCAACTTGTTTCCCATTTCCTTACTCTTTTGGTCTTCCGAGTACAACGTATTCATTTTTCCGGTCGGGCCATTTATTATCACCCTTCGTGATGTTGGTGCTCTTACCATTTTGATCCTCTCGGAGCGACCATTTCGGTCTCCTCACCCTTTCGTTTTCCCCCTCCTTCAATTAGTCCTTCCTCCTTTTCGTCTTATTCTTCTCTTCTCCGTACATATTCGAAAATGGCTGGTACGGTTTCAATGCTAGAACGTACAGCCTTCATTCATTACTGGCTGTGCAAATATATCGTTTGTACACCCAACCAAAAACCTGTGGCGGGTTACCTCCCCATTTCTTCTGATCTCGCCATGGCCGTCATTTAGACTTGGCCTCTTTTCTTCTTGCTGCCATGTATCGGGGGCTGGCCGTCCTTCAAAAGCAACTTCGGTTGGGGTCATCACCCATTACTTCTGGCCCCCTATGGATTGTCCAACTTTGGTTAAGAGCCTATTTTCCTATTTTTGGCACAATTGATTCGACTCACCCTTACTCTTGTCCCGGCCTTCTCTTCGCTCAGCTTAGGCCGTCTTCTTTCCTTCCTCGTGCTACCTTTGATTATTTTTATACTCTTCCTCGGGTTCCTTCTTTTTTCCCTTTCACTGTGTCGAACAGTCCGTCTTTTGTTCATGACATTCCCCTTTCGGAAGAGGATAAATCATGTCTTCGTTTATGGCACAAGTTTTTATGCAGCCGTGACTTGGTTAATGACATCTTGACCAAGGCCAATGGCAAGGCTGGAGTGGATTCATATTCGTCCAACTTCGTCGCCCGTCAATTTGGCCTCGTCCAAGGGTGGCCTCTTACTCTCTTTCATTCGTATTCTGCGTCGTCAGACCGTTTTAAGGTCTTTTCTATTTCTGAAGTTGAGGACTCCTTGGTGGAGACTCGCTCCTTGCTGTCTTCTTTTGTCATAGCTCCTTTCGCTCCTTGTACATCGGTTCATCCTTGATTTGACCATTTCTGGCAATCACCCCGTGAGAGATATTTTTCTTTTCCTCCCGCGAGGGTATTTTCTTTTATTCCTCTGTCCCCCAAATCTTCTGAGCCGTCGGGGTCAAAGAAGGCAGCTGAGGCGTCTAAACCAAGAGCATAAAGCTTGCTAAAAGGAAGCAGCCTTCTCCCAGCCGAAGTTCTGATTCAGACGTTCCGCTCGCCCGTCGCTCTAAGGTATGAGCTTGAGACCTGCTTTCCTTTACATTCATACAGGTTTGAGGTATCTTGATATCATGACTGTGCATTTGGTACAGGCCCTTAAGATTGATCCACCTTCAGCGATTCCTGAAACGGCACGAATTTCGGAGGCCGAAGCTCCTGTGGGTGGAAATGAGGGAGCGAGACTTGCAGGGATACCGGTTGTTCAAATTCCCTCTGATGAGGATGATGCTGTCGAAGGTCCCGTCATGACGCAATTCCCAGGCGAGGGAGATGCAATTGGAGCCGACCCCCAAGGTACGGAGCCATCTGTTGAATCTGGCTATTCGCGTCTAAGAGTTGAGGAGATTCCTGGTGATCATTCCCCATTTGAGGGCTTCTCTTCGGACGGTTCTGTACCAATCATGCAGGATCCGGATGATGAGGATGAAGTTCCAGAGCCTATTTGGCCGACTGGGGCTCTGTGGCATTACCTTAGGCAATTCTACCCTTTAGTACGTAGGATGTCTACCTCAGGACTCAGAGGGAGTTATAGGGACGTGGACGGCCTCTAGAGTTTGGCCGAATTGGAGTCATTAGAAGAGGCTCGGTCTATGTATAAAGACGACGTACTTCGTCGCATTTACGAAGAAGATGAAATCATTTATATTTCTGATTCGTCCGACTTCGATTCTCTTGCAGATGTTCGGCCGACTACTGCGCCATAACTTTCGATGCCAGAAGTGGTATCTCCTAACACTTCTGCGCATCAGACTTCGGTCTTAGCACAACAGTCGTCTTTGGCTCCTCTGTCTTCTTCTCCTCAAGTGGAGTTTCTTGAGCTTGAGCGGCCGTCATCTTCGGCTCTCATGGTTGTTTCTTCCGCAGCTCCTACTCAGATAGTCTAAGTGATGGCTGCTCCTGAGCAGCCGTCACCCTATCGGGCTGAGTCTCTCATTTTGCCAATGAGTTCTCCTGCTCGGCCGTCTTCTCCTCAGACCGCACTGCAGTCGACTTTTGTCCCCCAGCATCCATCATCCCCAGGGCCTTCATTTCACAAGAGTTAGCGCAGCCCGCGACTGAAGCATTCGAGGCACTTTGCCTAATATAATAGATTCGTAGACATTATTTGAATAGAATCGAATTTGTCCTAGTACTCACTCTTCGAAAGTGTGGATATACAAGTCTTGTTAATTGTGTCCCAGACAACAATGCCACTATTAAGTCTCATCTGATCAAATCAGTTTGAGCTATTTGTTTGTCCTGTCATATGTTTGAGATTTATTTATATTCAAAATATAAATATTGTTATTCACATCTAATGTGCTTATCTCAATATCATCTTTATAAAATAAAACACTTTAGTGTTCTAGAATATAAAGGTATACCCGCAACGGGTTAAACCCTGATATAGAGATAATGTTTCTAGTTAAACTAGTTACATTTCAATAGTTTCCTAATTTAAGTACATACACGAAGGGTAGTTCCTAAACTTAGGTCTCTACGGTTAAAACAGCGACTGTCATCCCGTTTCCGACTCGTAGGTCAATCTCATCTGAAGTCAGTATCCTGCTCTCAGCAGATTCTGCACATCAGTACATATTTATGTACCACACTCAGTATCTAAAATCCAATTTTAATACTAGTAGCGAACATATTTATGACTAACATATTTGAAGTCGGAGCCTTGCACCGTCTTCAATTCCTTCACGTCTGCCTTGTCCAGACGATAGTCACGCTTCAGTGACCCCGTTTGCCATAATTTAGGCAGACATTTTGGGATATGTTCTTTGTCTTCCTAGAATATTATAATGACTTTGCCTTTGCCCATTTTTCACATCCCAGAGGACTTTGGCCAAGCCTTGGCCTTCTAGAATATCGAAGTAAGATGCGCCTTACGCTTCTTGCCTATAGCGAACTTTGGCTTTATCTCCTTGAGAGTAGCCATTAACTCTCCAAGAGTTTACTATTGCAATTTGTTCTTCTAAGATCTAAGGATAGATCTATGAAGATCCTTCAATTTCGATATCATACTATAAGGATCTAATCCTTAGTTCTGACTAAGAAATTAAGGAGTTTATTTGGCAAGTATAATGGATTAAGCACTAAAGTTATCTTCACATGAATCTTCCAAAGATTATGTTCTACTATTTGCTTAACTCCGGGCTTAGGCCGAAGATGTTATTTTATCAAATAAAGTAACCTCTTAATTACCAGGACTATCCCGAGGTTTTATTCCCAATTTGAAAATTAAAGCTGTTTAAATACATTTTCACCCAGGATTATGTTTTAAATACTAATCTTTCAATTATCTTGATTCTAATAGTCCAACTATTTAATCAACGATTTTAGGTACTATTTATTATAATGATTACTATAGTCTAACTATATAATCAACTATAATTTAATAGGTTAAATTCAATTATATTGATTACTATAATCCAATTATAAAATAAACTATTAATTGAAATTAGTTAATTCAAATATATTGATTACTATAATCCAATTATATAATCAACTATAAATGAAATAGTTTGAATACAGTCCAACTGTTTAATTTAAAACAACATTAAATATTAGTACATCTAATATATTAATTTATTTGACGAAATATTTGAAATGAGCGTGTATGGCAAGTAACTAAACGAATATTGCAAATTTAATACTTGCCTCCCACTATTTTTCGGCGAGCCTCTAACCCTCTGTGGAGTACTCGGGAAACCTTGTTTCCTAGTGGGCTAGGATCCCGTTAAATAACACACAATCTTGACTTTGGCCAATAAATTGTATGATAATTAACTAGGTAGATCTCTAAGATCAATTAGATCTCATCCAATTCCTAGATCCAGTATGTGGACATCCAAGTCCGAAACATATATCCTATATATGCCAATATATCCAATATATTTCCTAACCTTTTTCCTCTGAATCAACTAAGCTTTGGCTTTGTGTAGGCATTGCATTTTTGCATACCAGCCCAATGAGGAGCCTCGTATGGAGGCACTACTTTTTAGTTGCGGAAGTTGCAGAAAGCGGTCGTCGGAAAGGGAAAGTCAAGAATTGACGTTTTGTGGATTTTATTCGCTCGTTTGCTTCGGGTTCGTCGTCGCCTTTTCCATTTCAGAATCATCCTTCGCTCGGAACCTTATCCTCACTCTTTTTCACACCTTTTCTCTCTCCAACTTCCATGCAAAAATAAAAATCTACCAACCAATTAAATTATTTGAATTAAATTAAATTATTAAAAATTACCAACCAATTAAATAACAATTTTAACACCAAATAACGAAAATAATAAACCAAAGCCCACCCTTCACGTGACAACCCATAACTCCTTTCCAAACCACAAAGCAACAAACCAATACCCATAACCACTCTGCAAGCCTTCACGCCCATGCATCTCATCAAACACAAAATAACAAAAACACCCATCACTCCACTGACCCTCCATACTACCCATGATCATACCCATACCTAGCCTAGCACACCCCCCACTGACCAGACGGCCGGACCATCAATCATTTTCCCTCGAATCTCACAAAAAAAAAGACCTCTCAACGCATCAAAAACCCTGACCAGATTCATTCTCAGATAGCCTCACTTCAGCCCGCTGGGAGCACCATTCATTGATCCAGCCAAGCAACTCCATCACACCTCTCAACAGCCCTGGACTGCCTCGACATCACAGCTCCCTCTCCATCATCTTCCCCCCCACGAAAAAACCCTAGACATCACAGCTCCCTCTCCATCATCTTCCCCCCCACGAAAAAACCCTAGACATCACAGCTCCCTCTCCATCATCTTCTCCCCCATGAAAAAACCCTAGACACAGCCCTCACTCCACTGCCAGCAGCCTCTCACGCAGCACACTGCCACGTCCCTTGTCTCCATCTTCAACAGCAACTTAAGCCCCAGCAGCTCACGCCATCACCTAGCCATTTAACCTTTCAAACCGAGTAGCCTCCATGCCAGACCGATCAGCTCACTGCCTTCAAACATAGATGCACCACACAGACCTGATCATCACGCGCCCTATCATAAAAAATGATCTCTATCAATCTCTATCATCACTCTTGAACTCTCCACGATCAAGGGATCCATCTTCATCGACCCTTAACAGCCCACTGCAGACTCACTGTGAAACAAGACCATTTACCGAGACCATGATCATCCATCAAACATGAAGGACGCTCTGGACTTCATCACTGAAACTGTACACTGCCTTGAACCCTTCTTTGCCGAGCCACTGCTCCATCAATCCAGCCAATACCGAGCACTCCTTAGCCTCTACTAACCACTACCGAGTATTCTTCACGTAAACACTGCCCCTGCCCTAAACCAACGCATAAATAATTGCACCTCTACCCTTCAACATGCCAAGCATACCCTTGCCGAGCCTTCAGCCAGAAGCCGAGCCCTACACCCACTGAACCACACGAAACCAGCCCCTTCACCCACCGAGCCCCTTTGAAGTACCCACATACACACACATGCGTACGTAAATAACTGTCCCAAAACCGTGACCAAAATAACCCAAGAATAATTTAAGAGAGAGAAAGAATTTGAGTTGGAAACAGAGAGAACATCGAGTGAAAATAACAGAAAAATGCAGAAAAATGATGAGTGAAATAACGAGTGAAACGGCGAAAACGGCGAGTCAAAACAGTGAGAAAACGGAAAAAATGGTAAACTGTAACCGCGGGTGAAAACAGTGAAAACAGCAGAAATAGCAGATCCGTTGAAAACGGACAAAACATCGGAAACGGCGAACCGGGACAAAACATCGGAAATGGCGAACCCGGACAAAACATCGGAAACGGCGAACCCGGACAAAACAGCGGAAACAACGGATCATTGAGAACAGTGGGATGCTAACCCTTCCGGCACCGTGGAACGCACTCCCGGATAGCGACTAAAAGGTAAGACCTGAGGGCACCTATTTTACTTATCATCATTTATTTCTTAGTTAATTTGTTATTTTTATTCGCATGAACTAATGGATTAGAAAACATGTAATTTGTTTTATTTGTATGGATTAGTGAATTAAGAGGCATGTAATTTGTTTTATTTGTATGGATTAGTGAATTAAGAGGCATGTAATTTGTTCGCATGAAACAATGACTTAGTATGTGATGTGATTTTCGGATGAATGGAATATGTGTTCTTGCTTGTGGTATATCAGATGGAAACCCAGACGTAAATTCCGTAGCCGATTCCGAATGGACGGTAGTGCGGTCTGCACTCGGGATACAATGCCACGTACCACTTAAGATACACGTATCTCGTCTCATCCGAATTTGTATTTGAGCATGTTATAGCCTTTAGGTTATTTGTTTATTATTTAAAGCATGATTTAGTTAGTTTGTTATTTATTTGTTAAAGCATATTTAGGTTGTCCTTTATGCATGTTATTAGTTATATGTGTTTTTGGTAACGATTTATGCATGTTAATGTAATGATTCAATGTACTCGTTGTGATATATTGCGTTGAATTATTTGGATGAAAGCATGTTAGATCTAAAGTACCCTTGAGCATGCATGCTAAGTAGACTTGGTTAATATTACACAAATCACAAACATTACAAGATGACATAAAGTAAGAGACCATTCCGAACCCAACGGTTTGAGGTCTCCTCCTGCGAGGAGTGAGTGCGGCCTTAAATCTTTGTCCCGGTTCACACCGGGTGGCGACTCCATGTTATTTCACACTTCCCATCCGGGCCGCGAGCCCGGAACAGCGTCGTCCAGTTTCTATTGTCTACAGTCTGGCGACTCCACTGGGGATATAGAGAATTGGCTCCGAAATGATATCTTGTAATGTTTGTGATTTGTGTTTTAATTAATCATGATTACTTGTGTTTATGCCTTTGTTTTAGAACTGTTGTCATTTGTGTTTATGTTTGTGTTTTGGACTGTTGTCATTTGGATTTATTTGGACTCTTTGTTAAAATATATGAACTCGTTTTCGTTTAAATCAGGACAAGTTCATGTCCTGTTGACAATTAGGCCAAAATTTCTGAAATGTCGATGGGCCAGTTTGTGTTTGGGCCTTTCATCATTTGAAGTTATTTAGTCGTGTTATCGCAAAAGTGTAAACCTGTTAGGTCTTTTCAAACTGGAACAAGATTGCACCGCGCAATGATGTGATTGAATACTTTAAAATGATAACGGGCCAATTAGTGTGAATTATTTTAAGAGTTTATTTATTTATATACATCATACATTATGTCATGCATACATGCATCATGTTAACCCTTTGTGTCTTAAAAGCTATTATAGACTCCTGTTGGGTTGGGAAAGAAGGAAGATTTGTTAAAGAGTCGTCAACCAGTAGAGTAAGTCAACTAACGGGGAATCTCGCCTAGATTGATCGGAAGCCAGGTAGCCGAAATTGCTGAGCAGTTGCGAGTTTTGACCAATGTTGTGACCAGTTCGACTGTGCCCCACATAGCCAATAACAGAAACTTGTGCAACCAGAATGAAGGGACATTGGAGAATCTTCAAGGATCAAGACTATTCCCTCAGAGAATCAGAAACATACAATTCTCAAACTTGGGTAAACATTTGTCAAAGATGTTTGAAAAATGAAGATGCAATGAGAATAAGAGTTAAAGGGATAATTGTTGTTCTACCTCAGAAGTCTGGCACAGACAATCTTTGACTTTAGATTTCAGCACTTGTCGGAAAAAATCAGATGACTGACACATTGGTGACACTAGCTGCGGCTTGAGAAAATCCAGAGAAATTGGTGATGGGACCACTTGTGCTGACAACTGCAAGTAAGCCGGTATATGAGACATGAGAGATATCGGATGTGGGAGCCGATGACAGAAGGCCTTGGTATCACGATGTTCAGAGGTATCTGGGACAAGGAGAATTCTTAGCGAAATAAGCAGAAAAGACAGAATATTGGGAAACAAGGCAATGAGACTACCGGATTTGGGAAATGAGGAATTCACCAAGTCGGTCGACGTAAGCAGATTGAAGATGCACTTTGCTGGGAAAAATAACTGAGCGGTCACCGAGGGAACATGCAGAAGACCTAACCCAACGGGATAGGAAATACATATATGCATACACGTAACTTGCATCCTTTGTTTTGTGTTGTGTTTTTGCAGATTTCAGAAGAAAACCAGCAGAGAGCGACTAGAGACATGTGGCGCCGATGAGCACAATGAAGATCCAAGCCATCACAAAAAGGGAGTATCTCTACCCTTGCATACTTACATGCACACGTATTTATTCTGTTGTTTTGTATTTGCAGGTTTAAAGAAAAAAAAAGAAAGAGAGAAAGAAGAGAAAGCATCAAAAAAAAAAAATGGCGAGCACAAAAAGACGACGGTGAAGCCACGATGACAGAAGAATTTCGGTCATGTCTGGCTGAAGACGATGAACAAAGGCGGAGCAAGGAAAGCAGCGAAGATCAAAAGCGGCAAGCACTAAAGACGACGGTGATGCCACACTGACAGAAGAACTTCGATCATGTCTGGCTGAAGACAATGAAGTTAATGCTGAAAGGGAGGCAACCTATGCAAGTTGCTGTGTGATTCCTGTTTCATGTTCTTGTAAAATCTCTAATTTTGTGTTATTTTTGCAGGTGAAAGCAAAGGCGGAGCAAGTTAGGACATAGGGATTGGTGCTTGGCAATCACAAGAATGGGAGATAATTCATTAATGGTGGCAGAAATCTATAACTGTTTGGACCATTCACGACATGTTGAAGTGGAAGAGATCCACAACTTTTTGACATTTTAGAGCTTCCTTTGGTATTTTCTGTTATTTTCGTTGAAAGAATCCACAGTTTTTTGACGTATCGCGATCTCCTTTGTTATTTTCTGTTATTTTCCTGGAACGAATCCACAACTTTTTGACATCTCACGATTTCTCTCGTTGTTTTTGCAGACATGATCCGATGGCCTTTCTTGACTTCTGATGACTTCTTTTGTGATCTAGCTAACCGTCATTCAGTGGAATATGTTATTGCAATTATTATTCACCTCTTTTGCAGGTCCTATAAATTCAGCGGCATTGCTCTCCTCAACACATTCAAATATACATCCAAGTAAAAAAAAAAAGATGGAAGCTACCTCACAGCAACGATTCAAGAAAATTTGTGTCTTCTGTGGATCTAACCCTGGTAACATACCTAAATTCTTGGAAGCTGTTAAGGAATTGGGGCGAATCATGGCTGCGAAAAACATGCACTTGGTATATGGCGGTGGCAATCTGGGAATGATGGGAGCTGTTTCAAAAGCCGTTCAAGATGGTGGCGGTAATGTTTTGGGAATCATCCCGAGACCTTTGGCAGATGAACAGTTAATCGGGCCAACAAATGGAGACGAGCGCATTGTATCAGGTATGTCTGAACGACTCCATGAAATGATTAATACTGCAGATGCGTTCATTGCATTACCAGGTGGACTTGGCACATTCGAAGAAATATTTACAGTGGCGTCATGGGCACACCTAAACGTTCACCGGAAACCCATCGGGTTGCTTAATATTGAGCACTTCTTCGATTTCCTGTTTGTGTTTCTTGCGGAAGCCAAGAGACATGAATTTGTCACCAATCTGTGGAAGACATTTTTCTGACGGCAACAAAGGCCGAAGAGTTGATTGACCAGATCCTGGCTTTTGAGCCGAAGCTTGACCCTATCATCTCCAAATTGGACTGGACTGATAGTGATCGTGGCAAGAAGCGCAAATTGGACATTGATCTGAATCGATAATGTGCCCTGCTGACCAGGTATCCCAAGGCCTATTTGAAAGTTTGTGTTTTATTTGAAAAGTTTGTATTTCATTTTAATTATGAAAAAAAAAATGAATGAAAAAAGTAAAAAAAAAAGAGTAAAAAAAAGAGAAAAAAAAAGAAAAGAAAAGAAAAGAAAAAAAAATTGAAAAAAAAAGAAGAAGAAAAAAAAAAATGAGTGAGAGAAGTCTTTGATAATTAGACATATGTCCGGTGATGACATTGAATGCTGTAGGGGGAAACCCTAGAAACGATAAGTGCGAGACACGCTCTCTTCCGGTATCCTGAATGGATTGATCTTAGTTAGACTCACGAGCACTTGACTACGGGATCCTAGCAGTAGAAGCCTGAGTAGTTATCGAGGTGACTAGTTGAAGAGATAATGTATTAGTGAATGACCGTTTTCCTGGGTGTCTACACTTGTTTACCGATGCTATGATATATGATATGGTTGGAAATAAATAAAAAAAGTCTCTGAGAAAAAAATAAAAAAGAAAAAAAATAGACCACCTATAACCGATAAGCGTGAAGCTACCCATGGGCGAGTATTAGGACCACCATGAGGAGAAATGCTACCTTAAAGGGTAAGTGTGTCAGAAAAAAGAAAAAAAGAAAAAAAAAAGAAAAGAAAAAGAAAAAAATTGAAAAGAAAATTCAAAATGAAAAGAAAGAGACAAAAGAAAAAAGCTGAAGACCATATCATGTTGAGTATGCTGAAGTAATCACAGAATGTGATTAAGACATCCAGGTTGGTTAGACCCACTGGTTCCATTCTCTGAAACGAAATCACCAAGTTGGCTTACTTAAGGACTAAGCTGCGAAAGAGCCTTGGCACACACACACATAGAGTCTAACTCAGATCACCCATTCAGATGATTGGACTTGAGTATGTCGAGTACTTTGAAGGTTCTTCGGTTTCGACGCGAAAGCATTCGTTGAGGATAAGATATGTCTATCTATCAAAGATTATCTCGTGAGAAATGATGTAATGTGTGAAATAGAATATCATGTCAGCTTAGGGGCGAGGCCTCATATCAGCTTGAGGGCAAAGCCCCACATCAGTATCAGTTCGAAGGCGAGGCCTATCTCAACCTGGGGGCGGGGCCCATATCAGTTCATGATCAGTATTCGCCGGGTATGGGCACTTAGGGGGCAGGGCCCACATCAGTTCATGATTAGTATCTGCCGGATACAGCACTCTGGGTCGAGGCCCACGCCAGTTCGAATCAGTATCAGCCGGGTATGGCATTCTAGGGCGAGGCCCACATTAGTTCAGTATCAGTTCTGCCGGGTATGGCATCCTGGTGGCGAGGCCCACATCATAATCAGTCTTTGCCAGGTATGGCACTCTGCGGGTTGAGGCCCACATCACTATCAGTCTTTGCCAGGTATGACACTCTGCGGGCGAGGCCCATATCTTTGTCAGAATCGGTTTTGCCGAGTGCGGCGCTTCGGGTATGGACACATCAGATCAGTTCTGGCAGGTACGACACTCCGAGTATGAAGACATTGTATCAGTTTCAGGGATGAGTCCCATGGTTGAAGCCCACATCATTATGAGCAGTTAAGGGATGAGTCCCACGGCCGAGGCCTACATCACATCTGTTACAGTATCAGTTTTTGGGACGAGTCCCAGGGTCGAGGCCCACATCATATCAGTATCAGTTTCGGGTATGAGTCCCAGGGTTGAAGCCCACATCATTATCAGCAGTTCAGTCAGGGATGAGTCACAGGGCCGAGGCCTACATCACATCTGTTACACACATCAGTCGAGGGCCGAGGCCTATTTCAGTTTCAGTTTTGGGGATGAGTCCCAGGCCGAGGCCCATATCAGCAGTTCAGGGATGAGTCACAGGGCCGAGGCCTACATCACATCTGTTACAGCACAGTCGAGGGCCGAGGCCTATTTCAATTTCAATTTTGGGGATGAGTCCCAGGGCTGAGGCCCATATCAGCATGAGGTTGGGGGCGAGGCCCACATCAGCATCAGTCGAGGGCCGAGGCCCATTTCAGTTTCAGTTTTGGGGATGAGTCCCAAGGCCGAGGCCCATGTCAGTATGAGCTTGAGGGCGAGACCCACATCAGCATCAGTCGAGGGTCGAGGCCCATTTCATTTCAGTTTCAGGGATTAGTCCCCGGGGTTGAGGCCCACATCAGAATCAGTCGAGGGTCGAGGTCCATTTCATTTAAATTTCAGGGATGAGTCCCCAGGGTTGAGGCCCACATCAGCATCAGTCGAGGGTCGAGGCCCATTTCAGTTTCAGTTTCAGGGATGAGTCCCCAGGATTGAGGCCCATATCAGCTTGGGGGCGAGGCCCCATATCTTTATCAGTCTGGGAGCGAGGCTCCACACCATATCAGATTGGGAGCGAGGCTCCACGTCAGTATCAGTTTCGGGAATGAGTCCCAAGGCCGAGGTCTACAGCAGCATCATTATCAGATTGGGAGCGAGGCTCCACATCAGTATCAGATTGGGAGCGAGGCTCCACATCAGTATCAGCTTGGGAGCGAGGCCCCATATCTTAATCAGTCTGGGAGCGAGGCTCCACACCATATCAGATTGGGAGCGAGGCTCCACATCAGTATCAGTTTTTGGGACGAGTCCCAGGGTTGAGGCCCACATCGGCATCAGTATCAGTTTGGGGAATGAGTCCCAATGCCGAGGCCTGCAGCAGCATCAGTATCAGATTGGGAGCGAGGCTCCACATCAGTATCAGATTGGGAGCGAGGCTCCACATCAGTATCAGATTGGGAGCGAGGCTCCATATCAGTATCAGATTTGGAGCGAGGCTCCACGTCAGTATCAGTTTCGGGAATGAGTCCCAGGCCGAGGTCTACAGCAGCATCAGTATCACATTGGGAGCGAGGCTCCACATCAGTATCAGATTGGGAGCGAGGCTCCACATAATATCAGCTTGGGAGCGAGGCCCCATATCTTCATCAGTCTGGGAGCGAGGCTCCACACCATATCAGATTGGGAGCGAGGCTCCACATCAGTATCAGTTTTTGGGACGAGTCCCAGGGTTGAGGCCCACATCGGCATCAGTATCAGTTTCGGGAATGAGTCCCAATGCCGAGGCCTGCAGCAGCATCAGTATCAGATTGGGAGCGAGGCTCCACATCAGTATCAGATTGGGAGCGAGGCTCCACATCAGTATCAGATTGGGAGCGAGGCTCCATATCAGTATCAGATTGGGAGCGAGGCTCCACATCAGTATCAGATTGGGAGCGAGGCTCCACATCAGTATCAGATTGGGAGCGAGGCTCCATATCAGTATCAGTTGGGAGCGAGGCTCCATATCAGTGTCAGTTGGAGGCGAGGCCCATATCAGCTTGGGGGAGGCCCCATATCTTTATCAGTCTAGGAGCGAGGCTCCACACCATGTCAGATTGTGAGCGAGGCTCCACACCATATCAGATTGGGAGCGAGGCTCCACATCAGTATCAGTTTCGGGGATGAGTCTCAAGGCCGAGGCCCACATCAGCATCAGCATCAGCATCAGTTTTGGGGGCAAGGCCCATATCAGTTTGGGGCGAGGCCACATCAGTATCAGTTTGGGGCGAGGCTCATATCATATCAGCTTGGGAGCGAGGCTCCACATCATCATCAGCTTGGGGGCGAGGCCCATATCAGCTTGGGAGCGAGGCTCCATATCATATCAGCTTGGGAGCAAGGCTCCACATCTTATCAGCTTGGGGGCGAGGCCCATATCAGATTGGGAGCGAGGCTCCATATCATATCAGCTAGGGGGCGAGGCCCACATCAGCTTCAATATCAGTTTGAGGGTGAGGCCCATATTATCATGGGGGCGAGGCCCACATCAGCTTCAGTGTCAGTTTAGGGGCGAGGCCCATATTAGTATCAGTTTTGGGCGAGGCCCATGTCAGTATCAGTTTGGGCGAGGCCCATATCTATATCAGTTTGGGGCGAGGCCCATATCAGTTTGGGGCGAGGCCCATATCTATATCAGTTTCAGTTTGGGGGGGGGGCGAGGCCCACATCAATATCAGCTTGAGGGTGAGTCCCACATCAGTATCAGTCTTGGGGCGAGGCCCACATCAGTACCAGTTCAGGGTCGAAAATCCATTACATCATCATATTCAGGGCGAGGTCCATATTGCAGCGGTATTGGGTCGAGGTGCCCAGGGTCGAGGTGCCTACTACATCATTATTTCGAGGGCGAGGTCCCTATTGTCAGCGGTGTTGGGTCGAGGTGCCCAGGGTCGAGGTGCCCCCGTTGTCAGTTGCAGTTATTGGGATGCGTCCCAGGGTCGTGGACCCACTGCATTATTTTGGGGATGCGTCCCCGGGCCGAGGCCCATTTTTTCAGCGGTATTGGGATGCGTCCCAGGGTCGAGGCCCCCGTTGTCAGTTGCAGTTATTGGGATGCGTCCCAGGGTCGTGGACCCACTGCATCATTTTCGGGATGCGTCCCCGGGCCGAGGCCCATTTTGTCAGCGGTATGGGATGCGTTCCAGGGTCGAGGCCCCCGTTGTCAGTTGCAGTTATTGGGATGTGTCCCAGGGTCGTGGACCCACTGCATCATTTTGGGGATGCGTCCCCGGGCCGAGGCCCATTTTGTCAGCGGTATGGGATGCGTTCCAGGGTCGAGGCCCCCGTTGTCGGTTGCAGTTCCGGGATGCGTCCCAGGGTCGAGGGCCCACTGCATCATCATCACAGTTCACATTCGGTGGTTCGGGAACAAAGCCCAGAGGTCGAGGCACCTCGCCATCATATCAATTCAGTTCGAAGCAGCAGGTGAGTCAGGTGGCAGCTGGCGAGCCAGGTAAGTAAAAATACATTGCACGTACTTTGATAGAATTGTCATTGTCACACACTGCACAAGTCCCATCAAAGTGGGGGCGACTGTAGGCATTGCATTTTTGCATACCAGCCCAATGAGGAGCCTCGTATGGAGGCACTACTTTTTAGTTGCGGAAGTTGCGGAAAGCGGTCGTCGGAAAGGGAAAGTCAAGAATTGACGTTTTGTGGATTTTATTCGCTCGTTTGCTTCGGGTTCGTCGTCGCCTTTTCCATTTCAGAATCATCCTTCGCTCGGAACCTTTATCCTCACTCTTTTTCACACCTTTTCTCTCTCCAACTTCCATGCAAAATTAAAATCTACCAACCAATTAAATTAATTTGAATTAAATTAAATTATTAAAAATTACCATCCAATTAAATAACAATTTTAACACCAAATAACGAAAATAAAAAACCAAAGCCCACCCTTCACGTGACAACCCATAACTCCTTTCCAAACCACAAAGCAACAAACCATACCCATAACCACTCTGCAAGCCTTCACGCCCATGGCATCTCATCAAACACAAAATAACAAAAACACCCATCACTCCACTGACCCTCCATACTACCCATGATCATACCCATACACCTAGCCTCACCCCCCACTGACCAGACGGCCGGACCATCAATCATTTTCCCTCGAATCTCACAAAAAAAAGACCTCTCAACGCATCAAAAAAACCTGACCAGATTCATTCTCAGATAGCCTCACTTCAGCCCGCTGGGAGCACCATTCATTGATCCAGCCAAGCAACTCCATCACACCTCTCAACAGCCCTGGACTGCCTCGACATCACAGCTCCCTCTCCATCATCTTCCCCCCCACGAAAAACCCTAGACATCACAGCTCCCTCTCCATCATCTTCCCCCCCACGAAAAAACCCTAGACATCACAGCTCCCTCTCCATCATCTTCTCCCCCATGAAAAAACCCTAGACACAGCCCTCACTCCACTGCCAGCAGCCTCTCACGCAGCACACTGCCACGTCCCTTGTCTCCATCTTCAACAGCAACTTAAGCCTCAGCAGCTCACGCCATCACCTAGCCATTTAACCCTTCAAACCGAGTAGCCTCCATGCCAGACCGATCAGCTCACTGCCTTCAAACATAGACGCACCACACAGACCTGATCATCACGCCCTATCATCAAAAAAATGATCTCTATCAATCTCTATCATCACTCTTGAACTCTCCACGATCAAGGGATCCATCTTCATCGACCCTTAACAGCCCACTGCAGACTCACTGTGAAACAAGACCATTTACCGAGACCATGATCATCCATCAAACATGAAGGACGCTCTGGACTTCATCACTGAAACCGTACATTGCCTGGAACCCTTCTTTGCCGAGCCACTGCTCCATCAATCCAGCCAATACCGAGCACTCCTTAGCCTCTACTAACCATTACCGAGTATTCTTCACGTAAACACAGCCCCTGCCCTAAACCAACGCATAAATAATTGCACCTCTACCCTTCAACATGCCAAGCATACCCTTGCCGAGCCTTCAGCCAGAAGCCGAGCCCTACACCCACTGAACCACACGAAACCAGCCCCTTCACCCAAGCCGAGCCCCTTTGAAGTACCCACATACACACACATGCGTACGTAATAACTGTCCCAAAACCGTGACCAAAATAACCCAAGAATAATTTAAGAGAGAGAAAGAAAATTTGAGTTGGAAACAGAGAGAACTTCGAGTGAAAATAACAGAAAAATGCAGAAAAATGATGAGTGAAATAACGAGTGAAACGGCGAAAAAACGGCGAGTCAAACAGTGAGAAAAACGGAAAAAATGGTAAACTGTAACCGCGGGTGAAACAGTGAAAACCAAAATAGCGGATCCGTTGAAAACGGACAAACATCGAAACGGCGAACCGGAACAAAACATCGAAATGGCGAACCCGACAAACATCGGAAACGGCGAACCCGGACAAAACAGCGGAAACAACGGATCATTGAGAACAGTGGGATGCTAACCCTTCCGGCACCGTGGAACGCACTCCCGGATAGCGACTAAAAGGTAAGACCTGAGGGCACCTATTTTACTTATCATCATTTATTTCTTAGTTAATTTGTTATTTTTATTCGCATGAACTAATGGATTAGAAAACATGTAATTTGTTTTATTTGTATGGATTAGTGAATTAAGAGGCATGTAATTTGTTATTTGTATGGATTAGTGAATTAAGAGGCTGTAATTGTTCGCATGAAACAATGACGTAGTATGTGATGTGATTTCGGATGAATGGAATATGTGTTCTTGCTTGTGGTATATCGGATGGAAACCCAGACGTAAATTCCGTAGCCGATTCCGAATGGACGGTAGTGCGGTCTGCACTCGGGATACAATGCCACGTACCACTTAAGATACACGTATCTCGTCTCATCCGAATTTGTATTTGAGCATGTTATAGCCTTTAGGTTATTTGTTTATTATTTAAAGCATGATTTAGTTAGTTTGTTATTTATTTGTTAAAGCATATTTAGGTTGTCCTTTATGCATGTTATTAGTTTATGATGTGTTTGGGTAACGATTTATGCATGTTAATGTAATGATTCAATGTACTCGTTGTGATATATTGCGTGGAATTATTTGGATGAAAGCATGTTAGATCTAAAGTACCCTTGAGCATGCATGCTAAGTAGACTTGGTTAATATTACACAAATCACAAACATTACAAGATGACATAAAGTAAGAGACCATTCCGAACCCAACGGTTTGAGGTCTCCTTCTGCGAGGAGTGAGTGCGGCCTTAAATCTTTGTCCCGGTTCACACCGGGTGGCGACTCCATGTTATTTCACACTTCCCATCCGGGCCGCGAGCCCGGAACAGCGTCGTCCAGTTTCTGTTGTCTACACTTGGCACAACACAACTTAGTGATCCGAGTTAAGCGAACCCATTGACTATGGAAAGCTTCGTAATCGATGTCGATGGACAATCACTTCAAAAATGACACATGGAGAATGACAAAATGTACCATGGTTGTCACCCGATGACATGTTTATGGCACATTATACAAGACTCATGTGATGATTTATGTAGACAGCCTTAATGTAGCTGAAAAAGAGGCTTCTCAAAATCACCGATATGGAACAAAGCCTTCATGATTCAAACACATCCGCGACGGACAAAGGTCTTGACTTTGGCCAACAAACCAGTGCCAGTCTTGGATCTTGAGTAAGAATCACTCAATGGAAGGAAAAACGCTTAATATGATGTTGAGGGTTTTTCGCGTAATTGGCAACCAATTAATTATCTTTGTTAAGGTCTCATCATCATACACCCTTAAACATGCATTCTAAACACATAATAAGGTGCGTAAAAATAAATATAATAATGATATGCGGATGGATATTTAAACACATTGTTCCTAGAACAAATCTCTCCATTTCCTCTCTCCCGCTAGCACAAGTATTACTTCTACCCGATTACATAACACTTCTAAAGAAACCTCATTTACATTGAGGGGAATAGGTGTGAAGAGAAATACAAAGAGTCAAGAGGTAATAGGCTGGACACGCAGGTCCAATTAATAAATTCTAAATTTATTACAACAATTTCCGAAATTGCCCTCACCCATCTAATATCCATCCGATATACATTATTCATACATCGCATCCATGTATTCACACAAGCATGTTATCAATCAATCTAATCCAATTAATTAATCTGAAAATTAACGACCATCTAATGTTCAAACAACGATTTGATTCTGCGCGAGTCCAACTCGTTTTGCGAATAAGTACTCAAAGTACGAATTCTTGAATTATATTAAACTACAATATTAAATCAATTTAATTTTATATTTAATACTAATTCATTTATTTAATTCCAAATTAAATAATACACTTTATAATGTGCCTTTACGACTTAGATTCTAAATCTAATCGTTACGGGTCTCCAGCCCAATTAACATCCAATGTCAATTTAATTAAAGTCCAATGGGCTTTAATTAATTTCTAAGGCATGGACTTTTGGTCAATATGGGTCAAACCCAAATACCAAAGCCCATTTAAGGAATCACCTTTATTTGCCAAAATCAAATTTAGGCCCATTAGGCCAAATTAATATTAAAGGTCCATTAAGTCATAATTGGACTTTATGGATATGGTTTTGGGCCCAATTGGATCCAACCAATTTAGCCTAAACCAAACTTGGCCCAACCAAGCCCATTAAGCTCAATTACAACTTTACAAGCCCATTCCAAAATAAGCCCAATTAATTTAATTTCAAATTCCAAATTTCATAATTAAATTAACCAAAGTGTATGCCATAATTAATTAACCAAATTACATTTCCAAAATATAATTCACTCAATAATTATGTTCATTATCATCAACATATGTCCAACACATTTGAATCAAAAAATCACATCATTATACATGCTTCAAGTCACGGAAATTTGGGGGTTT
>SKCR01001283.1:0-65831 GCA_019454045.1 Zanthoxylum bungeanum
GTATACCAGAGATTACACGCCATGAGAAGATCTTCACATTTGTTAGAACCCCCACTTTCCAGATATGTAGTCAATCCTACGATCTCCCTAACGATGGGCAGACATGTCTGGAATGTAAAACTTGTATAGCCATATGATATTCTGATTTAACCGAAAAAACTATATTTTGGGCACGGTGCCCAAGATCTGGTCTTGCTTAGCCGAATTAGGAATCTTTATTTTCTTAATGATCTGGGTGTCCACAAGCAGAATATGTCGGTGTAGTTTTGTCAAGTTCCAACTGTTATCTTCCAATAATTATTCAACCACCACATAGTTTTCATGAAATGGGGTCGGAGAGATAGGCTTAAAATTGAGAGGTCGAGGTATCCAATGATCATGGTAAATACAAATATAAGCCCCAGAAACAATCCAATAATGAACACCCATACGCAATAGCTTTCGACCCCATAATATGCTTCTCCAAATAAATGAGGGGTTGCTACCTATATTTGCTTCCAGAAATGAACATCGCAGATGATTTCGAGCTTGGAGAACCTTAGCCACCAGCTAGTCTCCTGCAATAATCAACTGCCAACCCTACTTTGGTAACATGGATTGATTGAAGCACCCAAGATCCCATAAGCCGAGTCCACCATTTTCATTGGTTAAACACAACTTATTCTAGGAAATCCAATGAATACGACACTGCTTATCTGAGGATCCCCACTAGAAAGAATTTAATTGATGATGAATTATCTCACAGAGAGACGCTAGTAAGCGGAAGACACTCCCATACCATATGTTAGGATTGCCCAAGCGACAACCTTAACCAAAATTTCCTTCCCCTACAAGATAAGTGTCCATCGTTCCAACTTCTCATTATCTACAGGATTCAACATTTCAGATCTTGAATTAATTCTATTTTTGACGACCCATCATTGCTGGTAATCCCAGATATTTATCATACGATGAAGTCGCTGTAAGACCAAAGACATCTCAATCCTCTTTCAGCCACATTCAAGCTAACCATAATAGAGGATTTCTCAAAATTAAAAATTGTATTCGAGGTACCGGAATATGCACCAAAGATATCATTCAAATATTTGCACACCGAAATAGAGGACTGGCAAAAAATAATGCTATCACCTGCAAATAAAAAGTGGCTGGCCGAAATCTCTGAAGAGAACCAGATCCCCCGAAATAGCTTTGCACCCTTTGCCTCACATCACGTAACATAGCGGAAAAAACCCCAGTGCAGAGGATAAACAGATGGGGAGACAAAAGGCACCTATGCCGTAAACTTCTCTCATGATGAAGCCAACCTTTGACCTCACTATTTATCAAAAAAAGAAAAAGATGAGGTGGAAAAACAAGCCATTATAAGACCTATCAATCTCTTTATAAACCCTCATTTTTTGCATTACCTCCCATAAAAAACCCCACTCAACCTGATCATAGGCTTTGCTCACATCAATTTTTAATGCCACTAGGCCCTGCTTATTTATTTTACAATACCTCAGCTTGTGTAGGCATTCATATCCAATAATGTCATCATATGTAATCAACTTATTTGACACAAAGACACATTGGTTTGGAGAGACAATCCTATCAATTACCACTTTTAGCCGATTTTCCAGCACCTTTGTAATAACTCTATAGATCATTACACAAACTAATAGGTTTAAAATCTGAGACTTTTTGCTAGATTATGGATTTTCGGGACTAGGACTATAACAATATGATTTAGGATGGAGATTTCTGAGTTACCATTCAAAAAATCGAGACATGTACATATTACTGTAGGAGCGAGATGAGGTTTACCGCTATACCTATGACGTCTGCGACCACTACACTGTGGAGCTCGTAGATCGTAGAGAGTACGGATAGTTCCGCGGGAGGACTAACCGGAGAATAATGGAGTCGCCACCTAGTATGAGACATCATGAATGATTTCGGGCCGCACTACACCCTTCAAAAAGTGTTACCTTAAACCTATTTGGGTTCGGAATGGTCCATTACTGATGTCAATATAATATTTATGCTTAAAGGAGGTATCCTTATGTCTTATAATGGAAGATCATGCTATAATAGTTTAAATAAAATACATGGTGCAAGCAAATAAAAAAATATGGTAAACAAATGAAGTTTAAATGCATGAATAAACTATCACATCAATGATTAAATAAGCTAAAACATGTAGCCAGACATGACTTGAAGTCAGCTGGATATATTGTTCAATTTTCATGTCCTGCCAGACTTACTAGAAGTCAGGTCAGATATATTGTGTAAATTAGAAATGAAAAAACATAGGCCAATGATTACAGATACAGTAAACGTGCATTATGGATATCACAATGATGAAATGGGCATCTCTCAGTGGTATGTGGAGTTGTATCCTGAGTGTGAACCATATTACCGTTCATTCAGAATCGGCTATGGAACTTACTTTTGAGTTTCCATCCTATATACCACGACGATCATAGAGTCGGATATAAAATATGACCGACCGAATAAAGAGCATGTCTGACCAGACTTCATTCGCAGATCACACAGTAAGTATAACATGCATGTTATCTTAGATAGTAAAATAAACATATACGCATTGTCATTTAAAGCAATAAAATAAAATAATTAAACATGCATAAACTAATGTTAACGAGTAACATAAAAAAAACTAGCTAAGCATGCAATTAACTAAATACAATAATAAACACAGCCTGACATACTTATGGACGGCCGGAGGCGTGTGCATGTCCAGTTGGAGATACCGTGTTACTATAGAAGCTCCAAAGTATAGGAATAATCAAAGGGTGTCCCCAGGTCGTACCTTTTCTGTAGATGCTATAGCTAAAAAGGCACCTCTGATCATCAGGTTGATGTTTAGATGCTTGCTGGAAGTGGAGGGAACTTTAAGGATTTTACCGCTCTTTCTTACGACCTTTTATGCCCCTCTTCACAGAATCTCAGTGTGTGGGTTTTTTAGGGTGGATTCCAACTATCTTTTGTGAAGGGTAAAATCACTTTTTATAGTGCAAGGGAATGGTCTAAAATTGGAAGGGGGAACAAATCTCTCTATTCTCTCATGTCTGTCTCAAGTGATTGTCACTCTGTCTACAGTTACAGGTCGATACATATTCGACTGTATGTACATTTTGGAGTGTATAGCTGACCGGACATAATTATACCCGTAATTCCAGCTGTTTGAAGTGTTGACAGCTCGATACATGTCCGACTGGTTATAAAACTTGAATTATATGTCTTACCAGAGATAATCAGATTCCTAAACTTCAGTAACTGACAATTTTCTCATTTAATGATAGCTGTTTGATATCTGGCCAGATTTTCTGGCTAAAGACAAGTTAGGCCGGACATAAGTGATGTCTGGCAAGCTTTTAGCTGTGTTTCCTAGAGTTTCTTTGCTTCATGGCATTCATCCTTATAATTCCCCAATTTTCAGAGGGTGTCCCTGTAAGAGACTCATCATCGGGCTATGCATAAAAATATAGTGTCTACAGTCGTCCCCACTTTGATAGGCTTGTTCAGTGTGTGACATGGCTATCAAAGTCATGCATGCATTTTTTACGTACCTGGCTTGCCGGGCCTCGCCGGGCTTACCTGGTTGTGTTATAGTAGTTTGTTCATTGTTTGGTGTCTGTACCCCATTCTCGGAGTCGTTTGTGACGCTTCTACCTTGTTCCTGAAGTTTGTACCTCATTCTCGGAGTTTTCTGTGATGTTGTAACCTCATTCTTGAAGTTCATACCCCATTCCCGGAGTTGTTTGTTGTCTTGTCCTCATCTGCTGTTTTTTCCTCATTTTTTAGGTTTGTACCCCATTCTTGGAGTCGTCTTCACTCTCGAAGTCTGTACCCATTCTTGGAATTGTCTTCATTCTTGAAGTTATCTTCATTGTCTTCATTCCCGAAGTTTTTTGTCTTCATTCTCGAAGCCTGTATCCATTCTTGGAGCTGTCTTCATTCTCGAAGTTTGTTGTCTTCATTCTCGAAGTCTGTATAGAGCTGTCTTCATTCTCAAAGTTTTTTGTCTTCATTCTCGAAGTCTGTGTCCATTCTCGGAGCTGTCTGATTCTTATCCTCATTCTCACAACATCACTTCATTCTCGAAGTTATCTAATGTTCACCCTTACTCCCGAGGTTTCACTTCATTCTTAAAGTTGTTTTATGTTTGTCCTTATTCTGAGGTTTTATTTCATTTTGAATTTATCTGATGTTCATCCTCACTCTTGAGGTTTTACTTCATTCTTAGAGTATTCCATCATCTGACCTCCTTATTATATCGTAGTCATTCGGCTTTGCCGCCTTCAATTACCATGTCTGGGTGGTCTCCCCCCAATATTCTTTTCTTAAGAGGGTCTCCCCCCTAATATCTTGTTCTTCTGTCTGTCGGGTGCTCGGTGCCTTGAAGGCTTGAACTTTTGACCGCTACTGAGCGTTATATGTCTTACTCCACTTTATGGAGGTTGGCTTTATTTGAATTTTCCAGCAAAAGAAATGATATTTTATGTATGTGTGTATGCATGTATGCATGGATATTTATATTCAAATGATCTCTAATTGCATGCATGTTCTTCGGCTTGTATGAGTGCGAGAGTTGTGAAACTCCTTTTGTGTAGGTACCTTCATCTCATTTTATGCTCAAGCTATCTGTTGGGATTTCCAAATCATCAACTTTTCTTTCCAAATTATTTCTTCATCATGCAATGACTCTTCGTATGTTCTCAAAAGTTTTCTCGAAATTCCATCTCTTTCAAAGTTTGAGCATTGTCCAAATTTAAAATTCAATTCCAACAAAGGTTTCACATTTCGAAGGCTTCCCTATGTGTGTGTGATTCTCTTACCAAGAATTGTGTGCAACCTGGATTCGTTTATGCTGGGGCTAAGTGTAGACTAGTGCTGTCACTTTATCATTTTTTGTTTTTTCCTTAGTCAATGTAATCTAACACCTAATTAAGTATCAACAAGATTATAGACTACAAATTTATTTCCTGTAGAGCTTATCTTTATCCCTAAATTCCTTAAGTCATCAAATTGCCTTTTGACTCAAAGACTTTATATTTATGATGCGAGCCTCTGGTTACTTAAAAATTTCACCAACTCAAGTTGCTTTGCATACTCAATATTTGAGTTGTCGTTTGACGTAAAAGTACTCGTGAGGTTCACGATACTCTTGGTTACTAAATAATTCAAACAACGAAATAGATTTGTGGGATTCGCCCTTTTTCTTTTTCCCTATTTTTTCCTTTTACACATTTTTTCTCTTTTTTTTTTTCTCTTTTTATCTTTTCTTTTTCTCACATTTCTTTTTATTTTTTTGCGCCATCTCCTTAACCAAGTGTCATCTCATCCCTAACTTTGGAAAAAAGTCAAATGAATGTCAAATGTCCTAACCATCTCTACACATTGTGTCAGCATAAATTCTTTTTAAGTAGGCAATACGATTCTAAGCTCAATTTTTAGTGCGCAATTTTGGATAGCATTCCGCTAGTGATTCCAAAGTTCAAAATTAGTTTAAAGATTTAGACATGCTCATTTTCTTATCGAGAGATAGAATATTATTGAGAAAAACTGAATTTTATTTCATCATCGAACGTTTGAAAATAGTCATTACATGATAAGAAATGAAAGATGCAATGCCTAGGTACAGTATCCTTCGGGTTTAGGTGATGAAAATTAAAAAATGTATATTTATTAAAAGAAAAATTAATCATTTTACACTTGTAGTTTTAATCTCCTTAATTTAGCATATTTGTAAAATAATAATTAAATTTATGTTTTATATATTTATTGTGATTTTTATTTCATATGTAGGTGAAATAGCATAATTAGAAAAATGGACGTAACATTTGGATTTTGGAGGCCAAAAACTTAAAAGGGCGTTCTAAGAGTGTACAATTTTTGAAATTATAATTTTGTACAATTTTTGTATTTTGGCCTTAACTTTTTACTCCGATATCGGATTGATGCGATTCTAGTTCCAGATGAAAGAAGACTCAAATATCTACAATTTTATTGTTGACAAGATTTTATAATTATGAGGTTCTTAAGACCGAAATTGACGAAAAATTTAAAATGTGTTATATGTAATTATTTAAAAAAAAATTAGTGGAGGGTTTCGTCCACCTTTCGGTGGATTAACCCTCCACATGTCTCTTTCTTCAATTGAAAATTGCAATTGCCTTCAACAATCACAATTTGTAATTGTTGAAGAGTTGAGCGTCCTCTATAAATAAAAGGATGCTCAGCTCTTAAAATTTCATACTTTCTTCTGAATTTCTCTTGTAGAATTTAGGAGAGTGTATCTTGTGTGTTTTATTTTTTTTTTAATATTTCTTGTAATTTCTTTTTCTTTCAGTAATAAAATCATGTGTGTTTTTATTCAAATCATGATTAACTTAATTTCATCCTGTTGGGGTAAAGAGTGAAGCTTTTAATATGAAAATATAGATTAATCTTATTTATATTATAATATATAAATTATAATCTAATGATTAATATTTAATTTAAATCTGGATTAATTATTGATAAATTTTGTTATCGCCTATATGGCTGATTTTATTTATTTGGCATAATTGAGTACCTAACTGAACTTATTATATACAAATATTATTACCACCTTTATGGATGGTTTTATATGTTTTGACATAATTAATTCATGAAATAAATTAACTGGGTAATAATGACAATTTATATATTATAAAAAGTAAGATTTCTAAATTTGAAATATTAAAAGTGGATCTCCTAGCCCCAACATTTTATTTTATTGTTGCAGTCCAATTTAAAAATTGTTAATCACTTCAAATAATTTAGTCTTTTTATTTTCACTCAAATTATTATTTTATTTTACTAAATCTATTCTTGTGGATCGACCCCAGACTTACCGAGTTATTTTATTACTTCGACACTTTTATATTTGAGAATAAAGAACCAGTTTGTGAGTGTGTCATAAGGTATTCTGCCAGCGTCAATTAGGTCTTGAATCTCATGTTTTAGACGTGTGCAATTGTCAGTGTCATGACCTTTTTGTTGATGGAAACGACAGTATAAATTCAGGTTGTAGTGGCGAGGGATAAGGTTCGGTAATAGTTTAGCTTCCAAAGGTTTTAATAGTCTTTGTCCTTTAAGCTCGTCTAAAATCATAGACATTGGTTCTCGTAGGTTGGAAAAATATCATCTCCGGATGGTGTTTAGTTCTCTAGTTCTGTTTTCCAAATTCCTTGAGTCTTCCCCACGACTCTTCTTGTACAGCCTTTGGTCGTAGAGCTCCTTGTACTTGGCTTTTACGGAGAAATCTGTCAATTTCCTCCCTTCCAGGTTTCGTCTCTTCGTCTGAATAATACCCCAACCATTTATTAGTAGTCTGCCCTTTGAAATCGGGCAGTGAGCTTATGCATTGGCCTAGTGCCCCCAGCCTAGTGTTAGGCTCATAATTCATCTTTTTCATGATCCTAACCACATTAAGATCTACCCATTCTTCAATGTTCGTCGTGACTTGGAATCTCACGCAATGATGGTCCTCTAGAGTGGCCATAATATTTCCTGCTTCGGCCCCTAACGCTTGAGGTGTCGTTAATTTGGCCACAACATTGGCCAGGTTCTACAATTATTTCATAATTTTGTGCACGGTTATTTCCAATTGGTCTATACGAAAACTATCATTACTAGCCATTTTTTGATTTCAAGTCACTTTCTACCTTGTTCTCTAACCTAACAGGCCGCTATGATAGCTGCATCGCAAGGTGTTAGCATAATGCATGTATGCATGCAATGCATGAGATACATATAATGCATGCTCAATCAGTATATTTTCTTTCAAAAATTTTCCTCTCACACACATGGTAAGTCCATATCTGCCATAGGTTTGGCTTTGTTTATATACCAACGGGGGGTACATAAGCTCGTTCTCTCCCATGCTATAAAGGGTGAACCTTAGCTACATTGATTATGTTCCATCGTTAAAAGACAAAAGTCACCCATTTATAAAAATTACTAAGCCTAATATATGGATTATGTCATTATCTAAAAGTGACGAATTGGACCTTTAGTAATTATGGTTATTTGAGATGGGCTTAAGATGTTTAAGAATATCCAAATTGGCTAAAACAAGGCATATCCCTTTCTGGATGAAAGTCAGCGAAGGTATCAGACTCATGTTTGGCACTTTTAGATCCTAACTAAATATTTTCAGGCCGAATGAGATTTGCATACAAGGTGGCTGTAGGCACTGTATTTTTGCATATAAGTCCCTATGATGAGTCTCATTTGGAGACACTACCTTTTAAGTCACGGAGGTCACGGAAAACGGACATCGGATGGGGAAATTCATATAAACAAGGTTCACTATTTTCGTTCGTGCTGCGTTCGTGTATACGTTCGAATGCCAAACAGATTGCGGGCGTTCGTGCCGCGTTCGAGGAGGCATTCGAATGGTGTCGGTAATTCTGGTTTTGCTGTTAGCCTCACATTAAGCCCAATTCGCCCAAGCCTTGGCCCACACGCCCAAGCCCACTTAAAACACATATTTAACACATGGTGAAATCAAAAAAATTTCAAAATCACATACCAAATTAAAATAAACATTAAAATCAATCAAATATTTTAACTCCCTAATTAAGATATTCACCCACCAATTGCACAAGATCCCTTCCTTTCATAAACCAATCAAAATATCTCCCTTATTTACTTGATTCTCTTCCTTACCTAGAAACCCTAGCCTTTGCCTATAAAAAGAACCATTCACTACCCTCCTCTAGGCTAGCTCATACACATAACTCACACGAAAATCACAGCAAGAAACCCTAGAAGTTCACGCATACTACAAAGAAATAACACAAAAATTATCTTCATCTCCTTCCCTTAATCACCGAAAATCATACCTCCATTTAGCAACCTCGTATCACCGAAAAATAGCCCATACAGCAGTCCTAAAACATGCATACAGCAGCCCTAAAAACACACAAACAGCAGCCCTCCACCACCGAAAATTACAACCAAAAACCGAACTGCAGTAACATAAAAACTGCACTTATAATCCTTGAAATAACCACACAAAACTGCACCAAAAAACCCCAAAAACAGCAGCCATGCATGCCAAAACAGTGACCTGAACAGTGAGTGGAAAATACAGAGGACACAGCAGCAAAATGGAGTCCAAACAGCAGCAAAAGATGGGGAACGACAACTCAAAACATTAAGACAACGAACGAGAGCAGTGAACCAGTGAACCGGAAGAGTTACGGAGCATCCACCCTTCCGACGATCGTGTACCGTACATCCAAGAGGTGATTTAAAAGGTTAGACCTGAGGGCACTTTTCTCATTAGTTTATATTCATCTTTTGATTGTTTATTGAATCTATTCGCATGAGAGTCGTTTGTGGATGCATGTTGTGGCTTGAATGAAATGGAAAATGTGTCGCCTCTTGTGGTATATAAGATGGAAACCCGGACATAAATTTCATAGCCGATTCCGAATGGACGGTAGTATGATCTGTACTCGGGATACAACTCCACGTACCACTTGAGTAAACGTCACACTCTTTTGTTTTATGTTGCTTCGGTTTATTATTTTTCGTTATTTGAATTCTGCATGTTACTTTTGTATGCATGATTCAATCGAGTGCATGGGCTTAGTAAGTTGGATTAAAGGTCCCCTATTTGGAGGGGTTAAAATCATTTACCACAATGCTTTTTATGTATGTATTGCGTCACATTTTGTGCATCAGGTCTGTTCCCGTTCGAACACGTTATCGAACGCTATACGAATGCGAACCTTCTGTTTCCCATTCGAACGCGTTTTACAAACGCTACTCGAACGCGCATGCATTTTATTTCATCAGGTTTGGATCCGTTCGAATGCGTTATCAAACGCTACACGAACGCGAACCTTCTGTTTACCGTTCGAACGCGTTTACGAACGCTACACGAACGCGCACACACTGAACTAAGTCTGTCTCATCATATTTCATGCACAACTGCCTTTTGGGTGATCTCCCTTGTATTATGTAGCCAATCATATTATTTGTATTCCTGCATTTATCCATTCGATGTATTCTTGGGATGATATTCAAGCATGATTAGGCTGTTAGCATGTTATTTGGTTAATATATTCATGAGATATTACTCAAGCATGATTAGGTTGTTCTTAGTTTTCCCTATCATATGATTGAGAAATGTTTGTGAGATTGCCATGTGATGTTGCATGTTGTGATGATTAATTTCATGCATGTGAATTTAGAAGCATGATACTCTTGGAAATAAGTGTTACTTAGGCCTGATTAAATTATTACACAAATCCTTTCATTACAAGTGACATAAGTAAGGGACCATTCCGAACCCAACGGTTTGAGGTCTTCCCTTGCGAGGGGTGAGTGCGGCATTAAATCTCATTTTCCCGGTTCACACCAGGTGGCGACTCCATTATTCTCCGGTTTAGTCCCCCGTGGCTACTCCGTACTCCCAACTGGGCCGCGAGCCCAGGACAGCATGCGTCGCCCCAGTTCCTGTGTCCCACAGTCTGGCGACTCCACTGGGGATAGAGAATCGGCCCCGAAATATTGTCCTGTAATGTTTGGATTTATGTTTTAATTGACCGTGTCTATAGTGGATAAAATGGGGGTTTAATCAAAGGCATTTTAAGGCTAGGTAATGGTTTGGTGTCTTCCTTCATTCACTACCTTTCTAGAAGGAAAAGCTGTGAAGGCACCTATATAGCCATCTACTCGTAGCCTATTGTGATGGGCTAATTTGGAGGACTCGTTGTTTATTCCTGACACCAAGCGATAAGAGCCTAAGAGGCTTGGGTATTTAAGTGAGCCTCGCTCCACCTTCCCTCTGGGGAATCTACAACGGGAAATCCATTTGACAGTCAGTCACACACCATAGCTCATTGGCACGTACCTTAGTGTATAAAAAGGGTGCGCTCACTTGGTCGCTCAAACCCTTGATTGGGGAGACCTAGTTGTGGGCCATCCTTCACCGATGAGAGCATTTGTCTACACTCTTGTGAACCCACCCATAGACCGGGTTGTATGGTTAAAGTAACAATTATTTCCTTGAGTATGTGCTTGTGGACCATTCTCATTTAGATGCAGTTGGACCATTGTCAGAAATGCGGACTTGCTGGGCTAATTAAACTGGGGCGAGTTCGTACCTTATGACGATTGGGCCAAAGGCTTCTAAGTGTTGATGGGCCACTTTGTGCTTGTGTTCGGAACATTACCATTTGGATTTAGTTGGGCTCCTTGCCATGAGATGTGAACTTGTTGGGCCATTTAAACTGGGACGAGTTCACTCCTATGACAGTTAGCCCAGAAGCTTCTAAAATGATAACGGGGCCGATTTGTTTGAAAATTTTAGTTGATTTAGAATGTTATATATGTTACATGCATCTCATGCACCCAATGCATACATACATCATGTTAACCCTTGTGTGCTGAAAGCCATCATAGATTCCCGTTGGGTTAGGGAAAAGGGAAGACTCACCAAAATACTGGGAACAGACATGAGCGAATCAGATATTGAGGTATCCCGTATGGATCAGTTGGAAAACGGTCTCGCCAAGGTCACTGAACAGTTGCAAGCCTGACTACTGCCATGACAAATATGGCTGTGCCCCGTGCTGGGGGAAATTCTGAGAATATGAGGCGTGAGGAGCCTCCGAACAGGTTGGGGGATGATATCCCCACTTTTGATGATGACATGACAGAGCATGCAACAGGTAGAGTGATTGGGTCTCAGGCAGAATTTCAGAAGCTTCGGGATCAGGTTGAGTCAGTTACCCGTAAGATGAAGGGTAAGGACGAAGAATTACTAGACTATGAGGGAATGGCTTTTGAGGAACAGTTGTCTGCTCAGTTCAAGATGCCGGATATGGCCAAGTTCAACGGGAATGGGGATCCGAGGGTCCACCTCCGACAATATGTGTCAGTTATCAGTTCAGTGGGCCTAACACAGCGCCAAGCTCAGAAGATGTTTGGGATGTCACTTGAGGGGGCACCCGTAGTGTGGTACCATAGCCTTGAAAGAAGGTTAAGGAAGATTGGAGGGAACTAGCTGATGCTTTTCTGAAGTAGTATGTTACGGACTTAGAAATTGACTTGTCACTCCGTGATTTGGAGAACACTAAGCAGAAGCCAGAGGAAAGTTTCAAAGAGTATGTGGATCGCTGGAGAAGCCAGCTTCTGAAAATGCAGACTCGGCCCTCTGAGAATGACCATATTAAAATGATCATCAAGGGCACTAAGCCCTCGATCTATGGCAAGTTGAGGAGGATGACTTCAATGATTGCGGATTTCCGACAGTTGAGGGAAACTGTCATGGATATTGAGGAAGAAGAGGCTGAAAACAGAAAGTTTTATGGCCAGAATATGAGGAATTTTGGAGGGCATTCTGAGACCAAGCCCGCTACTGCCGAGATTGCTGCTATTAAGAATAAGTGTTTTTCTAACTTGGGTATACCATTGTCCAAAGTGCTTGAGAAGCTGACCAGGCAAGGACTCTTAAAACTCTTGGAACCTAGACCACTCCCAAATCCTCCCCCACCAAGCCTCAATATAAACCGCTACTGCCACTTCCACCAACAACCTGGCCATGACACCAATAGTTGTACCCGTCTCCGCCATGAGATCCAAGACTTAATTGACTCCCACAAAATCCCTGACCCTGAAAGAGAACAACCAAACACACACACCAATCCTCTACCAAATTATCACTCTGTTCCCCCACCCACCTACACGATCAACTCTGGCTTGCCCGAAACCTTCGTCCTCCAAGCTCTCAACCACCAAGCTTCGTACATGGGGATAGGGGGTGACAACGATGAAGAACCATAGGCCGAGGAAGAAGGCAGCGCTGCGAATGATGAAGTTGTTCCTCCTAGTTTGTTTGATCCTGCATTTTTGATATAGACATTGATTTTTCCTGTTTCCTCGAACCTTTTTCTAATGATAATAAAGACGTTCATTTCCCGTACTCGCTTGAATATGCAACATGAGTATATTTGACAAAAGCATTCAACCTTGGTATTATGATACACAACGATGCTTATAACACGGGGAATCCTCGGAAGAAGCAAACAGAAAGATAAGATAGTCATTCAGAAACTGGGAAACGGGGACAGTGAGGTTGTCAGACTTGGAAGGGAATGAGTTCACCGAGCCGATCAATGTTGACAGATTGAAGCTGTATTTTACCTGAGACCGGGCAGTCACCAAGAGAATTGGCAGAAGACCTAACCCAACGGGATGGGAACATTCACGCATACATGCATACACGTAACCATTTTGCACCCTTTTATGTTTGTTTTGTTTTGTGTTCACAGGTTTTGAAGAAGAAAAAGAGAAAGCGGCGAAGACAAGCCAATAAGGCATAACAAAAGCACAATATCGGAATCGGGTAATAATCCTGGGGTTGAGGCCCATATTAGTGTTAGATTCGGGTAGTAATCTGAGGGTTGAGGCCCACATTAGTATCAGTCTGGGGGCGAGGCCCACTTCAATACCAGTCTGGGGGCGAGGCCCACGTCAGTATCAGGTTAGGAATGAGTCATAGGGCCAAGGCCCACATCAACATCAGTTTGGGGATGAGTCCCAGGGTCGAGGCCCATATCCGTATCAGTTTGGGGATGAGTCCTGAGGGTCGAGGCCCACATCAGTATCAGCTAGGGGCAAGGCCCATATCAGTATCAGTGGGGGCGAGGCCCGCGTCAGTATAAGTTGGGGGGCGAGGCCCACATCAGTACCAGTTTAGGGTCGAGGCCCACATCAGTAACAGTGTTGGGGCGAGGCCCACATCAGTTTGAGGGCAATGCCCACATCAGCATCAATCTAGGGGCGAAGCCCATATCAGTACCAGTTTGGGGGCGAAGCCCACATCAGTACCAGTTTGGGGGTGAAGCCCACATCAGTACCAGTTTGGGGGCGAAGCCCAAATCAGCACCAGTTTGGGGTGAGGCCCACATCATTATCAACATCAGTTTTGCCGGATATGACACTCTGGGGGCGAGGCCCATATCATTATCAGAATCAGTCAAGCCAAGAATGGCACTCCAAGAATGGAAACACAGTTCGAGAATGAACAAGGCGGGAATGGCACTCCAAGAATGGAAACACAGTTCGAGAATGAACAAGCCGGGAATGGCACTCCGAGAATGGAAACATAGTTCGAGAATGAACAAGCCAGGAATGGCACTCCAAGAATGGAACAAGGTTCGGGAATGGACCGCATCACAGTAACGGTTCGAGAATGGACCACCTCTCATCGAAACGTCCAAGAATGGACCACCTCTCCTCAACTTGGTTTGAGAATGGACCACCTCATCAGTATCAGTTTGGGGCAAGGCCCACATCAGTATCAGTTGAGGGCGAGGCCCACATCAGTACCATTTTAGGGTCGAGGACCCACTACATCATCAGTTCAATGGCGAGGTCCCTATTGTCAGCGGTGTTGGGTCGAGGTTCCCACTACATCATCAGTTCGAGGGTGAGGTCCCTATTGTCAGCGGTGTTGGGTCGAGGTGCCCCCGTTGTCGGTTGCAGTTATTGGGATGTGTCTCAGGGTCGAGGCCCACTGCGTCATCAGAACAGTTTTGCCAGGTACGACGTGTGGACTATGTGAATTATGTGGACTGCCGTGGACTATCTTGAAGTGTTGTGGATTATGTGGACGACCGAGGACTATCGTGAAATGTTATGGACTACCGTGGACTATCATGAAATATTGTGGACTACCGTGGACTATCATTGATTATGTGGACCACCGTGGACTATCGTAAAATGTTGTGGACTACCGTGGACTATCTTGAAGTGTTGTGGATTATGTGGACTACCGTGGACTATCATGAAGTATTGTGGAGTATTGTGGACTATGTGGACTACCATGGATTATGTGGATTATATGGATTATGTGGACTACCGTGGATTATCGTGGACTACCGTGGATTACCGTGGATTATCGGGGACTATTTGGACTATGTGGATTCCGTGGATTATCGTGGACTAGTGTGGACTATTGTGGACTACCGCGACACCCTAAGTACGAGGTTTAGCACGCCAAGAATGGCACGTCATCAAATTCAGGTCGAGGCAGCAGGCAAGTCAGGAGGCAGCTGGCGAGCCAGGTAAGTGAAAATGCATTGCATAACTTTGATAGGATTGTCACTGTTACACATTACACAAGTCCCATCAAAGTGCGGGCGACTGTAGGCACTGCATTTTTGCATATAAGTCCCTATGATGGGTCTCATTTGGAGACACTACCTTTTAAGTCACGGAGGTCACGGAAAACGGACATCGGATGGGGAAATTCAGAATAAACAAGGTTCACTGTTTTCATTCGTGCTGCGTTCTTGTATACGTTCGAACGACAAACAGATTGCGGGCGTTCGTGCCGCGTTCGAGGAGGCGTTCGAATGGTGTCGGTAATTCTGGTTTTGCTGCTAGCCTCACATTAAGCCCAATTCTCCCAAGCCTTGGCCCACAAGCCCAAGCCCACTTAAAACACATATTTAACACATGGTGAAATCAAAGCAAATCTAAAAATCACATACCAAATTAAAATAAACATTAAAATCAATCAAATATTTTAACTCCCTAATTAAGATATTCACCCACCAATTGCACAAGATCCATTCCTTTCATAAACCAATCAAAATATCTCTCTTATTACTTGATTCCCTTCCTTACCTAGAAACCCTAGCCTTTGCCTATAAAAAGAACCATTCACTACCCTCCTCTAGGCTAGCTCATACACACAACTCACACGAAAATCACAGCAAGAAACCCTAGAAGTTCACGCATACTACAAAGAAATAACACAAAAATTCTCTTCATCTCCTTCCCCTAATCACCGAAAATCATACCTCCGTTTAGTAACCTCGTATCACCGAAAAACAGCCCATACAACAGCCCTAAAACAAGCATACAGCAGCCCTAAAAACACACAAACAGCAGCCCTCCACCACCGAAAATTTCAACCAAAAACCGAACTGCAGTAACATAAAAACTGCACTTATAATCATTGAAATAACCACACAAAACTGCACCAAAAAACCCCAAAACAGCAGCCATGCACGCCAAAATAGTGACCTGAACAGTGAGTGGAAAATACAGAGGAAACAGCAGCAAAATGGAGGCCAAACAGCAGCAAAAGATGGAGAACGACGACTCAAAACAGTAAGACAACGAACGAGAGCAGTGAACCAGTGAACCGGAAGAGTTGCGGAGCATCCACCCTTCCGACGATCGTGTACCGTACATCCGAGAGGTGATTTAAAAGGTTAGACCTAAGGGCACTTTTCTCATTAGTTTATATTCGTCTTTTGATTGTTTATTGAATTCTATTCGCATGAGAGTCGTTTGTGGATGCATGTTGTGGCTTGAATGAAATGGAAAATGTGTCGCCTCTTGTGGTATATAGGATGGAAACCCGGACATAAATTTCATAGCTGATTCCGAATGGACGGTAGTATGATCTGTACTCGGGATACAACTCCACGTACCACTTGAGTAAACGGCACACTCTTTTGTTTTATGTTGCTTCGGTTTATTTATTTTTCGTTATTTGAATTCTGCATGTTACTTTTGTATGCATGATTCAATCGAGTGCATGGGCTTACTAAGTCGGATTAAATTCCCCTATTTGGAGGGGTTAAAATCCTTTACTACAATGCTTTGCCGCGCCGGTTGATGTGTGTTCGGTTGGATATAAGATATGTTCAATCGGATATACTAAGTTTGATATGATTGTCTTTATTTTTGTATGCATGATGTGATCGAGCGCATGGGCTTAGTAAGTACGATGAAAGGTCCTCTAATTGAAGAGGTTAAAATCCTTTACCATGATGCTTTGCCGCGCCGATTAACGTATATTCGGTTGAATGTAAGATGTGTTCAATTGGGTACATGAAGTCTAAGGTTATTGTCTTTATTTTTTATATGCATTGAGATAAGCGCATGGGCTTAGTAAGTGCGATGAAAGGTCCTCTAATTGAAGAGGTTAAAATCCTTTGCCACGATGCTTCGTCCCGCTTCGTATTTCGCTATTTGCTTTTTATGTATGTATTGCGTCACATTTTGTGCATCAGGTCTGTTCCCGTTCGAACGCGTTATCGAACGCTATACGAACGCGAACCTTATGTTTCCCATTCGAATGCGTTTTACAAACGTTACTCGAACGCGCATGTATTTTGTTTCATCAAGTCTGGATCCGTTCGAACGCGTTATCAAACGCTACACGAACGCGAACCTTCTGTTTACCGTTCGAACGCGTTTACGAACGCTACACGAACGTGAACACACTGAACTAAGTCTGTCTCATCATATTTCATGCACAACTGCCTTTTGGGTGATCTCCCTTGTATTATGTAGCCAATCATATTATTTGTATTCCTGCATTTATCCATTCGATGTGTTTTTGGATGATATTCAAGCATGATTAGGCTGTTAGCATGTTATTTGGTTAATATATTCATGAGATAGTACTCAAGCATGATTAGGTTGTTCTTAGTTTTCCCTATCATATGATTGAGAAATGTTTGTGAGATTGCCATGTGATGTTGCATGTTGTGATGATTAATTTCATGCATGTGGATTTAGAAGCATGATACTCTTGGAAATAAGTGTTACTTAGGCCTGATTAAATTATTACACAAATCCTTTCATTACAAGTGACATAAGTAAGGGACCATTCTGAACCCAACGGTTTGAGGTCTTCCCTTGCGAGGGGTGAGTGCGGCCTTAAATCTCATTTTCCCGGTTCACACCGGGTGGCGACTCCATTATTCTCCGGTTTAGTCCCCCGTGGCTACTCCGTACTCCCAACCGGGCCGCGAGCCCGGGACAGCATGCGTCGCCCCAGTTCCTGTGTCCCACAGTGGCCTATTTTCATTTCAAAACATTTGGCCCAATCATCATGAAATGTAAACTTGTCTCAGTTGAAAAGGCCTAACAAGTTTACATCCCGTGACAAAAAGATTCAAACAACTTCAAATGATTGATGGCCCAAATACAAGCATAAATGAGACTTCTATAGGATAACACCTATGGGCTTTCATGTGGGCTTAAAAAAGTAAAGCTTAAGCTCTTATCGGTGAAGGGTTGCCCACAACTAGGTCTCCCCACCCAAGGGTTCAATCGACCAAATGAACACACATTTTTTATACCTATAGATATAAAAGATTGTCCACAACTAGGTCTTCCCCCAATGGTTCAATCGACCAAATGAATGCACCTTAATATCCAAGGGTATGTGCCAATAAGTGATGGTTATCATCACATATTAATCCACCGCCTAGAGTGAAAATGATTTCTCGATATGCAACCCCATCAGGTTTAAAAAGCGTATGTAAAAGATGAAGATATGGTTCTCCTCAATCTCGTCATAAATACTACAAGATATTTTTCGGGGCCTATTTTAAATCCCCAGTGGAGTCACCATTTGTAGGAGCGAAGTGGGGTTTACCACTATGCCTATGGCGTTGGCGACCAATACACTATTGAGCTCGTAGCCCGTAGAAAGTACGGATAGTCCTGCGGGGGACTAACCAGATAATAAGAGATTAGTCACCCGGTATAAGACATCGGTAATGATTTAAGGCCATACTACACCCCTCACAAGGTCCGACCATAAACTTATTTGGGTTCGGAACAGTTCCTTACGGATGCCAATATAATATTTACGCTTAAATGTGGTATCTTCATGTCTTATAATGGAAGATCATGCAATAATATGTTAAATAACATAAATAGTGCAAGCATATAATAAAATACAGTAGATTAATAAATTTTAAATGAAGGAATAAACTATTACAATAATGATTAAATAAGATAAATCATGTACTAGGTAGGTCGGGCCTCGGAGAGGCCAGGTCGGACATGGCCTAAAGTCGGCTGGATATAGTGTTCAATTTTCATATCCGGCCAGACTTACTAGAAGTCTAGCCGAATATACTGCATAAACCAGAAACACAGAAACATAGGTCAATGATAACAGATACAGTAAACATGCATTATGGATATGACAGTGATGAAATGGCCATCTCCAAGTAGTACGTGGAGTTGTATCCCGAGTGCGAACCATATTACCGTTCATGCGAAATCAGTTATGAAACTTACGTTTGGATTTCCATCATATATACCACGGGGATCATACGGCCGGATATAAAACATGTATGGCTGGACATAGAGCATGTCTGGCCAGACTTCATTCGCAGATCACGCAGTAAGCATAACATGCATATTATCTTAGATAGTAAAATAAACATATACCCATTATCAACTAAAGCAGGAAAATAAAATAATTAAACATATATAAACTAATGCTAATGAGTAACGTAAAAAAAACTAGCTAAACATGCTATTAACTAAATAAAACAGTAAACACGGTCTGGCATGCTTATGGACGGTCGGAGGTGTGTGCATGGCTGGCCTCCGGCCGGACATGTTGTACGTCCGATCGGAGATAATATGTTACTACAGAAGCTCCAAATCGTAGGAATAATCAAAGGGTGTCCTCATATCGTACCTTTTCTTTGTACGTTGTGGCTCAAAAGACACACCTGATCGTCGGGTTGATGTTCGGATTCTTGCTGGAAATGGAGGGAACTCCAAGGATTTTACCGCTTTTTCTTACAACCTTCTATCTTTGTTCACATAATCTTAATATGTGGTTTCTGAGCATAGATTCCAACTATCCTTTTGTGAAGGGTAAATATACTTTTTATAATGCAATGGAATGGTCTGAAAATGGAAGTGGGAACATAATCCCTCATTCTCTCATGTCTGTCTTGAGTGATTGTCACTCTGTCTGCAGTTACAGGTCGATACATATACGACCGGATGTATATTTTGGGATGTATATCTGGTCGGACATAATTATGCCTGTAATTCCAGCTGTTTTAACTTTGCACGTGTGCTGACAGCTCGATACATGTCTGGACGGCTATACAATTTGAATTATATGTCCGGCCGGAGATTATAAGATCCTTACATTTCAGTAACTGATAATCTGATCATTCAAAGATAGTTATGTCATATCCGGTCAAATTTAGGGTTTTCAGGTCATGTCCGGCCGGATTTTTTGGCTATAGACATGTAGGCTGAATATAGGTGATGTCTGGCCCGCTTTTGATTGTGTTCCCTGGAATTTCGTTTCCTCCTAACATTCATCCTTACGATTCCCCAATTTCAGAGGGTGTCCCTATAAGAGACTCATCATCGGACTATGCATAAAAAATACAGTGTCTACAATTACCTAATCCCCCACGGCCTTCTAGTGATCCTGGAAGAAAGCATGAGGTAGCTCGTCTGGCGTGGGTGCATTTAACGGGTGCATCTGCATAACTGTTTGCTTCACTTCCTCTCCAGTAAAAGCCGCGGTCAACTGCATATTAATAACCCGATCAATACTCATCCCCATGGGCGACTTCACATCTAAAAGAACTTCTGGATCTGGCCTCGTGGATTGAAACAGAACTATATAAAATTTCACTACCATATCTCCAATCCACTCAAGATCAGTTACACCATTAAGCCATTACATTCAAGATCTTTGTTTCCAATACAAGTCCTCTTCATTCAACAGAGCATCAATTTCTCGTTCTAACTCCTGCAGTCAAGTCGCATCTACAGAGTGCATCGCCTCATCTTGAATATACTATAATTTGATCTTGTTCTCAAACTTTCGGCCCCTTAAACTCAACCTTGCTCCAGTTTTGCAATTCAACCATCATATTATCTGCCCTATCCTGAAAGTTTCCAATTTGCTGCTGGCCCTCTCCGGTTAGACCTTGCCAATGCTGACGAAAATATCTTTACACTGGTCATACTCCCTTCAAAAAGCCTCATAGTAACGGCGTTGTGTACCCTACCGCCTTGCTTACTCCTCACCGAATTCGGCTACCCATGAAATATTAGATAGCAATCAGATGCCTAGTTATCAAGGTATTTGACAACCTTATTTCATCACAAGCGGCATTACAAAGAAAACGATCGAGTCTTTCTTCCACATGACAAGGGCCAAATCTGCGATTACTCTATGTAAAAAGGTAGCCTATAAACTCCATATCCATCAGCCCACACTCCCATAAATTATGAAAACCTGATGGTGGGGGCTATAAGAACACACTGAAACATGGGTACCTTCTTTCCACATCAATGCGATACCATCACTCATCCCAACTCTTCCAACTGAAACACAATTATGAAAACCCAAAGTCCTACTAATTTTATGCATATTTGAATCAACTTATTTCGTCTTACATAAAAACACTAGATCTGGTTGAGCTCATTGGATAATTTTTCGAAGAGCACGAAATATCTCAAGATTCCCCAAATCTCGGACGTTCCAACATAGGATATTCATAATGCTCTGTGTGGCTGGTATCCAACGCCTATCGTGTCTTCAACATTAGCTACATTAAAGGTAACTCTACTAGTACCTTTCAGCCTCTTACTTTTCTAAGCAGACGCATCATCAAGTACTCGCTTAGACATATCCCGAAAGAGAGCCAATATATATGCGTTCCTGACCAATTTCTTCCATTTCGGTTTATGATTATTATCTTCACTCGATATTACAAAATGCCCTACAATCGCATTGCCAAGCCCCTGAATTTCCCACTCTACCGCAACCCTATTTTTGAGTGTTTCAACACTAATAATAGCCATTTCACCCCTCATGTCGACCCCACACATGCCTAGAGCTCTCTTATTCATACCCTTCTGGCCTTACCCTGATCAGCATTCTGTGTTTCATCATTCCTGAGTGGTTAATACACCTATATTATCTGCCCTTAATCTTAATATTTATGAGTTATCTCGAGTGTTATGAGTGAATTGATGTGTTTCGGGTGTATTTTGCAGATATATCAAGACTTAATCGAATCAACTAGGGAAAAAATAGCAAAATCTAGAACAAACAGGAGCAAAATATGAAACAGAACGCGTGCCCCGACGCTGAATTTCGCGTCGAGATGCGCTATAGAGCAATTATGAGGCAGAGCGTCTGTAACTATCCGCGTCGCGACTCATAGGCTTGCGCGCCGCGACTCGATCTTGAGCGTCGCGACGCGATCATGAAGAAAAAGAAGGCCGAGAGCTCACTGACTCGCGTGTCGCGACTCCGGTCCCATTGCATCGCGACGCGATGCTGGGAGCAAAAATTAGAATCGTCTTTGAGAAGAAACCACTTTTAAGTCTTCCCTATATAAACCACACTTCGTCCCAAGACATAGAAGAGCTGGAAGGAGGCTCAAAACTTAATTTTGACAGCCTCCAAAGCAATCAAACACAACTTTTGAGCTCCCAAGTGGAAAAAAGAACACCTAGATCAAGGCAAGAATGAGTGCTTCAATGAGCAGTGGAGTTTGAAGTCGAAGATCGTAAACGAGAGTTTCTTTCTTCCATTTTCTCTCTACTGTTATCTTTTATAAGTTCTTGCTTTATAATAATGATTAACTTGTGTTTATTGTTTATCATAAGTAGCTAATTCATTAGATCTATGGTTTTAATGGAGCCAAACATGTTTACTAATTAATTTGAATATTTATGTTCTTTGGGTTTGTTATGACTTATTTGTTATTCTCTATGCTTTAAATGTTTATTTTAGTTGATGACAAACAATAGAATAATCTCAGTAAATCCTTAGGAACTCGACGGGGGAAATTTGGGTTAGTCGTGGGAATAATAGCGTGTGATTTATTCGTTGAATGAATTTCCCTGCAGGATAGAAATATACCTAATGGGCATATGTAGCTAAAATTAGAGCTTGTTCTTAATGAATTTGGTTTAAGTTAATTGACATAGACTTATAATTAATTAGATTAGATTGAATATTTTCACCTGACCGAAGAGGCTTGTGAATATTTTAGCGTTATAGGTTAATAATTAGTAACAACAACTCAATTGAATGGAAAATACGTGAACACATTGCTTGCATGTTTCGGTGAAGTTACGACCCTAAGTTCTTCTTGCGCATAAAGTTTAGCTCCAATTATTGTGAGTATTTTATTTATTCTTTCAATTGAATTTTTAGATTAATCACTCAAATCCTCTCCCCAATAGTTTAGTTTAAGTTAAGTAGGTTAATCTTAATATTAATAAGATAAATATTAAGTCCCTATAGGTACAATATCTGACTTTAAGTCACTGTATTACTTAAGCGATACGTGTGCTTGCGTGCTCGATATATAAAATCGCGATCAAGTTTTTTCGTCGTTGCCGGGGACTTAATTTATTTATTTTTATTAATATTAGGACAACTTTAATTGCTTAGCTAAACACCATTTTATTTTTATTTTTATTTTTATTTTTCTCTTTCTTTTTATTTTTCTTCTATTTCAGGTGGTCAATATAATAGAGAACCATTGGGCGATGGAGGCACTAAGGATTATAAGAGAATATGCTACACCCTATGTTGGGGAGACACAGTCTGATTTTATGAGGCTTGTTGTCCAGCCCAACAACTATCAATGGATGTCAGAGAGAAGTGGCGCAATATATGCTCAAGCCTTTCAGAGCATGATGATGAGATGTGAGATATGTGGGGGCCACTATCTGAGTGATTATTGCACGTTAAACTATAATTCAGGGTGGCAATATCATCAAAATTTTACATGGTATAACAATGAAGGTCCTGCATATCCCACTGAACCAGTATATCCATTTTTTCCACCACCATCCCATGATTTTCCTCAAGAACCAGAATCATCAGTGGAGGAATGGATCGTTGACATGCTCAAGAAACGAGAAGCTAAATTTGACTTTAATACACCTATATTACCCACCCTTAATCTTAATATTTTATGAGTTATCTCGAGTTTTATGAGTGAATTGATGTGTTTTGGGTGCGTTTTGCAGCTAAAATCAATACCAAGACTTAATGGAATCAACTAGAGACTAAAATGGCAAAATCTAGAACAAACAGGGGCAAAATCGAAAATATAACGCGCGTCCCAACTATAAGTTGCGCGTCGAGACGCGTTATAGAGAAAGTCTAAGGCAGAGAGTCTGTAACTGTCCGTATCGCATCTCAGACATCGCGTCGCAACTCGGTCTTGAGCGTCATGATGTGATAATGAAGAAAAAGAAGGCCAAGAGCTCACAGACTTGCGCGTCGTGACTCTGGTCCCATCACGTCGCGACGCGATGATTAAAACCTGGTGCGTGTCGCGACTCCAATAAACTTGCATCGCGATGCTGGGAGCAAAAATTAGAATCGTCCTTGAGAATGAACCATTTTTAAGTCTTCCTTATATAAATCACACTTCGTCCCAATATAAAAGAGAGCTAGAATGAGGCTCAAAACCTAATTTTGATAGCCTCCAAAAAGTTCAAACACAATTTTGGAGCTCCCAAGAGGAAAGAAAAATGCCTAGATCAAGGCAAGTACGAGTGCTTCAACGAGCGGTGGAGTTTAAAGTCGAAGATCGTAAACGGGAGTTTCTTTCTTCCATTTTCTCTCTACTATTATCTTTTATGAGTTCTTGCTTTGTAATAATGATTAGCTTGTGTTTATTCTTTATCACGAGTAACCAATTCATTAGATCTAGGGTTGTAATTGAGCCAAACATGTTTACTAACTAATTTGAATATTTATGTTATTTGGGTTTGTTATGGCTTATTTATTATTCTCTATACTTTAAATGTTAATTTTATTTGTTGACAAATAATAGAATAATCTTGGTAAATCCTTATAAAATCAACGGAGGAAATTTGGGTTAGCCATGGTAATAATAGCGTGTGATTTATTAGTTAAATGGATTTTCCTGCAGGATAGAAATATACCTAATGGGCATACATAGCCAAAATTAGAGCTTGTTTTTAATGAATTTAGTTTAAGTTAATTGACATAGACATATAGTTATTTAGATTAGATTGAATATTTTCCTCTGACCATCGAAAGAGGCTTGTGAATATTTTAGCGTTCTAGGTTAATAATTAGTAACAACAACCCAATTGAATGGAAAGTACATGAACACATTGTTTGCATGTTTCGGTGAAGCTACGACCATAGGTTCTTCTCGCGCATAAAGTTTAGCTCCAATGATTGTGTGTATTTTATTTATTCTCTTAATTGAATTTTTAGATTAATCACTCAAATCCTCTATCTAATAGTTTAGTTTAAGTTAAGTAGGTTAATCATCAGCACTCTGACACAACCCTTCTCCAGCCCTATTTTAGTATTGCCATCTCTCGCAGATTCAATGCATCCATGCATGCAAGGGGCATCCACATGCACCAAGCAGCTATTGTCAACATATTTAGTCTCTTGGACATCCTTAAGAGAATTCCCCTATCCTTCTCACTTACCACATTTCCTCTCAAAATTATCACAATCTCTCCTCGGTCCATCCCCCCATCTCTACATTGATCCAAACCTTGTGTTTTGTAGCTGCTCTCGGCATAGTTAGACCTATGGCCACTAGCAATACCCTTATCACTTACAACCTTTCCAACCTCTCTCCTATTGTTGTCGCATTCTCCTACTATCATGTCAATCCTACTCATGCACAAAGACACCATTGTCGCTTCACCACTATCATCACCTTGACCACGATTTCTATCACCATGGCCGAATAAAGAATTTGGGAGAATACGCTTACCTCGTATAACAGAATCTTTCCCTTGTTGGTCAGAGTTGTTTGTTTTATCTGGCACTAGATTCGACACCACTGGTTTACGACCCCCACCCTGGAGCGGGCTCAACCCTAGAAAGAGGTACGTGAACTTCTTCAGCTCGAGCATTCTACATGTCATGCAATGTAAAAATATTTGTACGAAAATAATACTTCTTAAAATAATATCCACCAAATCTCCGAAAATCTCAGTAATTAACATTTACAACAAAATTAGTGGAAACATGAAATAATGTCATAAATCTCCTATCTCAAAATAAATGTCTCACCTAACCCAAAGAGCATCTGTGACAAGCGAATCAAATTATGGTACTGCTACTACGATGCTGGCGAACTACCTATGATGTTTGGGAAAAAATGGGTGAGCTTACAAAGTCCATAAAGTAAACACTTTCAGCATGACCTCACCAATAATAAAATATGGATATGTATATATTAATTAATATAGAGTATCAAATATCCCTTCCAAGGTTTTCGACCATATAACATCGTATAATGTGTGAGAGGGGGATTGAACCACACGCCTCTGCTATCCTCTCATAACCTCACATTCCCGACCACTATTATACAAAACCCGACAGCATAACAGTAATAACACACATCAACCAAAACAACCAAGGCTTGCACTCAATCTATCAATCTCATCTCAACAATCATGAATAACCAAAGACCTCAGCTTATATTACAATCATGCAATTATGCTCGCAATCGTATTCACGAATTTATAAATTTCATATTATCAATAACTCAATAAATATTTCAAATACACACACACACACACACAATAATATATAACAGTTTGCTAAAATTATGATTTTACCTTAAAATTTTCTAAAATTTGAATTTAATCCCAGAAACTTTTCTACTTTATCAATTTAGTCATACAACTCGCAAATATCACTTATTTACCCTTAAAAATCTGAATTTATAAATTTGTATCTTAATTATTTATAATTTAGTCTAAAACTTTCAAAAATTCCATTTACACCCACAAAACTGTATCAATAACGTACCGCGCTCCAACGACTTCCAAATGCCACAATGGGGTGATTAATGGACATAACACATCACAAGAAACACAATGATGGTGGTGGTGACGGTTGATGCACCATGGTTATCGATGAATGGTCAAATGATGATAACTTCCATTTTTGGCTCGTTTCACAACAACCAAAAGTCAGATATGGAAAACCAAAGTACCCACACTGCGTATCTTGATGAGGGGAATATTTTACTCCGGGAGGTGAGAGTCACGCACGGCGGTGCGTGGCGGACGATAAAGCGGCTCATGCGCATCGCGTGATGGCGTATCTGGTGGATTCTAGACGGTGGACCGACGACGTTGACTTTGTCTCATCGAGAGGATTCTTCAGATATGGTGGCTTGTCGAAAACGGTGGCCGGACGACGTCGAAAAACCTCTTTCTCTTTCTGCACATGGACTTTCTCTCTCCTATTGTTTCTCTCTCTACTAGTTCTCTCTCTAGATACTCACTAGAAACTATCTTCATTGCCCTATTTCTACATATAAAACACACTCTCATCCTCTCATTTGTTTCACGTTAAAATACCCCCAAAAACTACAGTTTGTTTTGTTTTTATAATAGAGAGTTTGTGGTTTAGTTGTATTATGAGTGTGTGTGATAAGGAAAAAAATTTAAATCAGTTTAAGTAAAGGAAAAATGAATGTGATATCACAACTGGTATATCTGTTGAAGTGCTATGTGTCCTGTCATTTCCTTCCTCCTCATGAATATGGGCAAAAGTCGCTTCCTCGTGACTCTCGGTATCTTTTGAATACTCATCCTGGGAACCCTCGTTAGAATTCTATCTCCCTAAAGATTTATCCTCTGATTTGAACCGATCTGTGTTTCCACCAAGAGCCCTCATCTAGGCGTCGTACTTAAATTTCGCAGCCGCACCAACCTCAGATTTTGTGAGGGCATATTCAGAGTAATCTTTAAACACATGCTCGACTTTTCCATAGAAAAAAACAAAAAATCAGTAGTCGTCCGTACACTACCAAAAGGATGTAACAGTCTTCCGACGAATGAAAACCGACCACCATTATCTTCTTTAGCAATTTTAATCTAATGTAGAAAAATATCCCCATACACTCTCCCGTAGTTCCTATATCTACCATTTCCACCACGCCTATCTGACTACCAATCGAAACCGCCATCTCATTATACATATAGTAAATCGGCACATTGAAGATTTGCACCCAAAAGGGGCAGTTGGAGAAATTATGTTGGGCAATATCACCATTGTCAGATACTGGTGAGAGGACCGTGTTGACGGCTGATTTTCGTTCCAGGGGAAAATCAGTGAACTTACTCCTCGAACAATCCTCCCTCAAGTAGTGAATTTATTTGGTTTGTTGGGAATCAAATGCAAACTTAGCAAAAGATGAGAAAACACACAGATAAAACAGAAGGTTTAACGTGGTTCGGTGGAATGGATCCAACTTACGTCCACGGGCACAAGGGAAAATGAAGTTTTATAACATGGTCGGGTTTGACCGACCTCTTACAAGCTCACTCTTACACTTAAGCTTTTAGCTCTCTATTACAAGTGAAGAATGAAATAGAATTACCTAACCTCCTAAATGAGTTCTCAACCCCTCTTTATATAGTGCATTTGAATCCACTGTTCCACCGCCTATGATATCAGCTCATGTCATATGTCATCATTGCAGGATACACCTCAGGCCAGACCACCTGCAGACTTTACCTGCTTAGACCTGACCTCCTCGAACCTGAACACCTTGGACCTGAAAACCTCGGGTCAATCTTCCAATCTATCCAGAAGTTCTACCTCGGGTCGCATCTCTGCACTTCGGGCTCGGGTCATGATCTCTTCTAGGCATCACATCGGGTTTGGGCCTCTCTGTTTGACTTCTCATCCTCACAATGTCCTTGAGCTTTTGTCTTGTCTAGTGTAAGACTCACTTTACCCTTCATTGGGATTTTGATTTCTCGGGGGCCATAAAACCACCATCATATCTTTCCCCTAGTTCTCAGTATCGACATGTAAGCGAGTTGGTGCCAGGAACTAAAAAAAATGGTGGTGCACGAAGACGTAGACTGATCTGGCGGTCTTGGACTGATGCTCTCATGGACACCCCATATTTCTTCGACCTAATGTCCCATGGTACTTTTCCAATACTTGGAATATTTTTGAAAAAATAATTTTCCTCTCATGCTTGAAGAAGCCCATCTTATGCCTCCTCCGACCCCATGCCATCAAAGATAACTAAAGCGTCGGTGGGACGTAGTCCAACCCCGAGCCGATCTAACAAAGAGAGGCCTTGGGGGAACGATCGACCCCAAGCCATCTAAGTCGCTTGGTTGCAAGGAAATGAACCTTCTTCGCACCAATACATAAGAAAAGGATCTCGGCGGAACGAATGCATCCCCGACCCAATAAACTCAAAGTGGCCTCGGAAAAACGAACGCAGTCCCGAGCCAATAATCTCAAAGTGGCCTCGGCGGAACGAATGCAGTCCCGAGCCATTAAATAAACCACAAAATCGGCGATACTAAATCAGACCCGAGCCATCAAATACACCACGGCCTTGACGGTACTAAAGCATACCCGAGCCAATAAATCAAAGTGGCCTCAGCGGAACGAATGCAGACCTGAGCCATCAAACTTCTAAGGCCTCGGCGGTACAAAAGCGGACCCGAGCCAATCAATCAACATGGTCTCGGTGGTACAAAAGCAGACCTGAACCAATAAATCAAAGTGGCCTCGGTGGAACGAATGCAGACCCGAGCCATCAAACTTCTAAAGCATCGACGGTACAAAAGCAGACCTGATCCAATCAATCAACACGGCCTCGACGGTACAAAATAATACCCGAGCCAATAAATTAAAATGGCATCGGTGGAACAAATACAGACCCGAGCCATCAAACTTCTAAGGCCTCAGCGGTACAAAAACATACCCGAGCCAATCAATCAACACGGCCTTTGCGGTACTAAAACAGACCCGAGCCATAAAATTAACACAACCTTGGCGGTACTAAAGCAGACCCGAGCCATAAAATTAACACGGCCTCAGCGGTACAAAAGCATACCCGACCCATAAAATTAATACGGCCTCGGCGGTACAAAAATATACATGAGCCATAAAATCAAAGTGGCCTCGATGGAACGAATGTAGACCCAAGCCATCAAACTTTTAAGGCCTCGACGGTACAAAAGCATACCAGAGCCAATCAATCAACACGGCCTCAGTGGTACTAAATCAGACCTGAGCCAGTAATCTCAAATAATAAACAAGCATGGATAAAAAAGTTTTTCTGAGAAATGAAGAGTTTTACTCATTTTCTTGGGATCTACTGCCCATCTTACAACTCTTTGTCGGTCATTTTAAGAGAGGCTCTATTGAAGGTATCCTCTCAGCATTCCAGTTACCCGACCTAAAGACAATCGCTATCAGCGCTGGTCGGCCTTCGTAGCCATTTGGTCTATGTACCCATTCAGATAACCGTTTTTTACCAAGTCTTCAACATGCTCCCGCAGGTCTCTACATCCATTCGTGGCATGTCCCATTACATTATGGTGCAAACAATAAGCCATGTTATCTCTCTTATCATTGGGAAACCTCATCGGGTCGGGCTCAGCCAACAGACATTTATCCTGGATTTCCTGAATTATCTAGGTCAGGGGTCTATTGAGGGGGGTTTCTACTGTCCCTACAGCGACGTGGTTGACCTGGGCAGACGGCCTTCTTTTTTGCACTTGATTATTCTAAGGCATCGGCCTGAACTCCTTCTATCTCGGGGCAGCCCCCAGTTGATCCATATTCATATCACATCGATTTTCCGACCTGACTATCTTTGCCGCACAGGCTTCTCATCCCCGGGCTATCTTTTATTCTTCATCCACCAACATAAACTTTTGTGCATGTTCCAAGGCTACGGCGTAATCTGGTATTTCCTAGATCCTCAGATAAGACCAAAGTTTCTCAACCCTGATGGATCATTTAAAACTTTCTAATGCCTCCAGGGACTCATATGCCCCGACCTCTAACACCAAGCTATGATATCGGTCAACAAAACTTTTGAGGTGCTTAACATCCATCTGCTTCATCATCCTTAATGATCATATCGTCTTCCTAGGCACACATGCTCATTTGAAGTGTCGTACAAAGGATTTCCTTAATTGCTTGAAGCTACTGAAACTTCCCGAGGTAAAGTTCCTGAACGATAGGCTGGCTGACCCACCCAGGGTTAAAGGGAACACCTTATAGATGGCCTATCCGGCCATTCCCTGATTTTCCATTAACAAAACCAACTTATCAAATTGAGACTTGGGGTTGGTGCTGCCTTTGTAAACATCCATCGAAGGCATGGTCAATCTCCTTGAAAATCTCATCGTCAAAATTTCCTTCGTGAAAGGGGACGTTGTCCCCATGTCCTGGTTACCCCCGGGTCCATCTTTCATACTTTCTTCCCATTTCCTCATCTCATCCCGAAACCAACTCCTCATCTGGTCTTTTGAGCTGACATGCTCTCGACCCCAGGTTCCGCCACGTCTTCCACTTTAGGCACGATACCTTCTGTAACTGGGGACTTCATATCCTTCCCCTAGAGACCATTATGGGTCGCTCTCTGTAAAACATGGACTATTATTAGAAGACTCTGGAGTCTGTCTACCTTCATCTTCCTCTCACAACCCCCTTGCTGGTATGGTTCCAGTAATGACTACAAATCTCATGCTATGGACACCTCTATTCCCATTTCCATTATCTCCCTCTACTCCGACGACCCTTTTTCCCTTTGATATCTCTTTTTTCTTCTTGATGGGGCACTGTAGGCACTGCATTTTTGCATATAAATCCCGATGATGAGTCTCATTTGGAGGCACTACCTTTTAAGTCGCGGAAGCCGCGGGAAACGGACGTCGGAAGGGAAAAGATGGAAATCAGTACTTTGTCGAATTTGACTCGCTTGTTTAGCTTCGGGCTCGCTGGTGGACCTCCGTTTTAGAGCACTTTTAACCTAAAAAATCCGCAAACACTTAACCTTGGCCCAAAACCCCACATCTAGCCCACACACACACCAAGCCCACCATCAAAAGCCAACCAAACCCACCAACTAAGGACCACACGCCCAAGCCTTGGCCCACACTCCCAAGCCCACTTAAGACACATCCAAATTAATTAAATATATATTTAACATATGTGTAATTAAATAAAACAAATAAAATCTAAATAATCACCTACCAAAATAATAAAAATACTTACACAAATTAAAGAAATTGCATGCCTAATTAAGATAAATCAAATATATTGTATTCCTAACTTAACAAATCTCATGCCTAAACAATACAAATCAAATATATTAGCTTCCTAATTTGAACCAATCTTGTCTCCAATCAATCTTAAGTTTTCCTTACATGACACTAAATCATATCCCTTTTTAATTAGCCAAATCCCTTTCCTTGTCAAGCCTAGCCTTTGTCTATAAAAGAAACACTTTTCCAAGACACTCCCCTAGCTCAATCTCACAATAATAAAAAATACAAAGAAAATAACCCAAGAATTCACTATCCTTCCACTCATCCTCACTCACAAACCGTCCACGCCCTGACTGCCCATTAAACACACTACACTTACGCCCTTAAGCCGCCACGCAGCCCACCTAGCTTCACACCATCACGCCACCTTTCACACAGCCCCACTGCCACAAGCACAAGCCCCCACTATCTCCATTCACGAAACCAAGTCAATTCACCCTTACGTTCACGCTACGCTCCTAGCCAACACGCACAACAATTCATGCCTACGCCCTTAGTCATCAGCCCCATACGTTCACGCTACACTTTAGCACACTCAACTCAACAGCAACACACCCACTTGCCTCTTTTACCTTAACGCCACTAGCCACATATCTCCTGAAAATCCCCCTGCATACATCACCGAATTCTGCCCAATTCAGCCACAGGAAATCACGCACAAATAAACCTTGAACTGCCACCCAATAAGCCTTAAATTGCCGAACTCAATAAGCCTCAAAACAGTCCAGAAAACACCCCCACAACTGCACCTAAAAACCACCCAAAATAGTCCCCGAATTAACCCAAAACAGTACCAGAAAACACCGCGAAAACAGCAGCGAAATGGAGTGAAAACAGTAGCTTGAGCAGCGAAACAACGAAGAAAGACGTAGACCAGTGAACCAGAAAAGTTGCGGAGCGATAGCCCTTCCGACAAACTTGTAACGCACTTCCGAAAATCGATATAAAAAGGTTAGACCTGATGGTACTTTTTCTATTTATTTTCATCTATCTTTTAATTTTTTTATTTACTTTCATCGCATGAGAGTCGTCTATTGATGCATGATTGTGGCCCTTGAATAGATAGTAAATGCATGTATTGTGGAATGATGTATGTTATGGCCCTTGAGTAAAACGGAAAATGTGTCGCCTCTTGTGGTATATAGGATGGAAACCCGGACATAAATTTCATAGCCGATTCCGAATGGATGGTAGTATGATCTGTACTCGGGATACAACTCCACGTACCACTTGAGTAAATGGCGCATATTTCGTTTTATGTTGTTTTGATTTGTTTATTATTCGCTACTTGATTTCCGTATGTTATTTGTTTATGTAATGATGTGATCGAGCGCATGGGCTTAGTAAGTTGGATTAAAGGTCCCATATTTTGAGGGGTTAAAATCCTTTACCATGATGTTTTGCCGCGCCGGTTGATGTATATTCGGTTGAATGTAAGATGTGTTCAATCGGGTATACGAAGTCCGATATTATTGTCTTTATTTTTTATATGCACTATGTGATCGAGCGCATGGGTTTAGTAAGTTGGATCAAAGGTCCCCTATTTTGAGGGGTTAAAATCCTTTACCACGATGCTTTGCCGCGCCGGTTGATGTATATTCGATTGAATGTAAGATGTGTTCAATCGGGAATACGCAGTCCGATATTATTGTCTTTATTTTTTATATGCATGATGTGATCGAGCGCATGGGCTTAGTAAGTTGGATTAAAGGTCCCATATTTTGAAGGGTTAAAATCCTTTACCACGATGCTTTACCGCGCCGGTTGATGTATATTCGGTTGAATGTAAGATGTGTTCAATCGGGTATACGAAGTCCGATATTGTTGTCTTTATTTTTATATGCACTATGATGTGATGCGCATGGGCTTAGTAAGTTGGATTAAAGGTCTTCCATTTCGAGGGGTTAAAGAACCTTTACCACGATACTTCGCCGCGCCTTTTAGCCCGTTATTATTTATTAGGTGTCATCTATTTATCCGTTCATGTATGTGTCATGTTGTTTACTGCATTTTGGAGGTCACTGCTGTAACCCCGTTCGAACGCGTTTCAGAACGCCGCACGAACGCATGTTTTCTGTCTGCTCCCGTTCGAACGCGTTGTCAAACGCTATACGAACGAGAACCTTCTGTTTACCGTTCGAACGTGTTTTCGAACGCTGCATGAACGCGCATACACTGAACTGAGTCCTTTTCATCACATCACGACATGTCTATTTTGGCATATAGTTGTCTCTTTTTACCTTATGCATTTGTATTACCTCTTTAGTTATCTGTTTCCATTATGCGCTTAATTGTGTTTCCTTAATATGCATGCTTGTATGAATGATATTCGGTTGCGCTTCTGTATCTACCAATGTGGAATTGTATGCTTTTCGTATGTCGATTTATCTTTATGCATGAATTTGGACATAGATTGTGTGCAAATAGGTTGTATGCGAATATGAAAATGTGTTATATGTAAACTTAGACATGAGCTTTGTACCTATGCATGCGAACTTAGGAGTAAATCATCCTTGGAAATATGTTGCTTAGGCTTGGTTATATTATTGCACAAATCATTTTATTACAAGTGGCATAAGTAAGGGACCATTCCGAACCCAACGGTTTGAGGTCTTCCCTTGCGAGGGGTGAGTGCAGCCTTAAATCTCATTTTCCCGGTTCACACCGGGTGGCGAATCCATTATTCTCCAGTTTAGTCCCCTGCGGGCTACTTCGTACTCCCAACTAGGCCGCGAGCCCGGAACAGCATGTGTCGCCCAGTTTATGTGTCCCACAGGCACGCTCCCCCTCATTCACTAGTTTTCTTCTCCAACTTCTCCACCATGGCCTTCATGAAGGCCTGGGTTGCTTCATTTTCCTTTCGCGCATCTTTTCTCTCATTTCGGATGGTTTCTTCCATTTTCTCCATCCACTCCGTCATCGAAGCCTCTGAAGATCTATGGTTCCCGTCTCCTGCCATCGTCTCAATGTGTTTGCTGCTTTTAGTAATATTCCCTACAGACAACGCCAACTGTTTATGGTTGTTTTTCGTTCAAAGGGTAAATCGGTGAACTTACTCCTCGAACAATCCTCCCTTAAACAGTGAATTTGTTTGGTTTGTTGGGAACCAAAGACAAACTTAGCAAAAGATGAGAAAACACACATATAAAACAGAGGGTTTAACGTGGTTTGGCGAAATGGATCCAACTTACGCCCACGGACACAAGGGAAAATGAAGTTTTATTACGTGGTCGGGTTTGACCGACCTCTTACAAGCTCACTCTTACATTTAAGCTTTTAGCTCTCTATTACAAGTGAAGAATGAAATAGAGTTAGCTAGCCTCCTAAATGAGTTCTCAACCCCTCTTTATATAGTGCGTTTGAATCCACTGTTCTACTGCCTTTGACATCAGCTTATGTCATATGTCATCATTGTAGTAGCAAATCTTCTTATCTTCCCATAATTTTTCCAATCAGAACACTTCCTTCTTTGTCTCTGAACCGGCCTATGGCGGCTCTGCTTTTCCATCTCTCTATCACTGCACCGGCCTATGGTGGCTCTACTCTGCCACCTCTCTGTCACTGCACCGGCATATGGCGGCTGGCAGAAGCTACTTTCGATGAGAACCGTTGCTTTTCTCACACGAGAGCTCGAGATACTGAAAACCATTCCCCAGTCCCCAGGCAGGTGTGCCGAGACGATCTGACCACCTCGAGTCTAAGTGCTTTGTTGGATCTGATATCTTCTCAACAGGTCGGGTATGATCTGATGAGCTGATCCTCATTCTGACATGAGGCTATGAATGCTGAGACTTCTCTAAGAGTCTGATGCTGGACCACCTCGGATGAGGATACACCTCGAGCCTGACCACCTTTCGGACCTTGCCTGCTCAGACCTCACCACCTTGGACCTGACAACCTCGAGTCAATCTTCCAATCTATCCAGAAGTTTTGCCTCGGGTCGCCTCTCCGCACTTCGGACTCGGGTCATGATCTCTTCTAAGCATCACCTCGGGTTTGAGCCCCTCTGTCTGACTTCTCACCCTCACAATGTCATTGGGCTTTTGTCTTGTCAAATGTAAAACTCACTTTACCCTTTCTTGAATTCTGATTTCTTGGGGCCATAAAACTACCATCAAAATATCAATAAGGATCGGTCAAAATGACATGGGCACATAGCCAATACGCGATGACAGCGATATACCACACCAGATTGCAGCAATTTTGTCACTCAAGCCATCCAAATTGCCGCAAACCAATTTGAGTACAAATAAGAACCCAACATTAAGCTTCTCATATTATATTAGGGTTTATAAATGTTTAGATTTTTAAAATTTAGGCTTCTAATTCAAGATTCAATCATCGAATTGGCAAAAGGATTTCGGGTATTGAAGCTCTGAGTTAACGCAATTTGTCGAAGCAACCAAAAAAAATGCAACCAATTTATTCCATTGAAGAAGAGAAAGAAAAATTTATTCCACTAATCTAGGTTCGATGAATGAAGAGCTTTTAATATGAGGACATTTTAGGGAAAAATGTTAAAATGGAGTGTCATTCGAATAACCCAGCATGAGTGTTGAAATGGGGAAGATAAAATCAGACGCTCCTCAGCCGTCGATCAGAGATAACGACTCATAGTCCCTCAAAAGGCAAAGCTGCTATAGCTAAGGTAATCTGATTCATTTATTTCAGCTTATTATCTGACCGAACTAGGGGTGAACAAAACCGGTTTCGGTTCCGATTCCGCATGGAACCGGAACCTACCCGGAAAAAATCGGTTCCTAACTAAGTGGAACCGGAACCTATCCAATTAAACAGGGTACCCTATTATTCGGTTCCAATTTGGTTCCGGTCCGGTTCCGAATTACCCTATTTTTAATCGGACACGACAGTTTGTCTAGACAAGTTTTGTAAAACTGAATTGAAACTGAAACTAAAACTAGAGTGTGACAGTGTGTGACCATTAGCATAACTCTAGCACAAGATTTGTACATTTTCGTTTGCATCTGAAAAAGTAAAGTTAAATTGGCACCTCAATGTTAAAAGGGAATTGGAATATTTTATGGTTGCACTTTATTTTTTTTCAGTTGTTTTAGATTGATCCAATTACTATGATGAACCATTTATTATCTACCAAAGGTCATGAATGTACAAGTTAGTTCATTCTCTTGTTCAAGGCCTATCTGGCTGCAATCGCAGGCCAGGAACTGCGGAACAGTTAACATTACAACAGTTTTAAACTACTAAACTGTTGTATATTTCAAGTAATATCACAACAATCACTAGGTGTTTGTGGCCAAATTTGTATGAGCAGTGGTTTAATATGGGTTTAGAATTTTGGTGATTACTTTTCAATAAAACTAACAACCTGCTTTTAAACAACATTAAAAACAAATTCATAACGCTTACAAATTCCAACTTACTGCTTGAAACAATAACAAAAAGCTGTTGCAGAAACCTTGCAACTTACTGCTCTTCTCCTCTGAATAACAAAAAGCTCTTTGCAGAAACCTTGCAACAATTGAAACAAACTTCTCCACTTTTTCCTTTTGGGGCAAATGGCCACAACCACAATTCTTAATTATTTCAAGGGTAGATCCAGGTATGGCTCCATATAATAATTTATCACAAACGTTTCTTCATAACTAATGACAAAGTTTGAATTGACCATGAAAAAGTTTGAAATCCAAAAGATTCAAACAGTAGCAGCAGGATAAAACATCAAACAGCAGCAGCTAGCAGCAGAAAAACAGCAAACACCATCAGCAGAAAACAGCAGCAACAACAGCAGCACAGCAGAACAGCCGAAAACAATAACATTAGATGAACTGCAGGCACATAAACATATTAAAAGAAATCAAAAATCGGGTATCTAATCCGGATCTCAAATGCGGTTCCGGTTCCGATTCTATGGTCCGGTTCCGGTTCCGATTATTCTGGAACTGGAACCGGACCGGTTACAATCGGTTCCTTATATTTGGAACCGGAACAGGACCGGTTATAACCGGTTCTGGTTCCAAACCCGGATTTCCGGTCCGGTTTCAATCGGTCCGGGTAGACCCGGAACCGATGCTCACCCCTAGACCGAACTCCCAGGTCACAGCTTTCAATTTCTCAGAGAATTTGCCATTTGTCATTCATTCATCCATTCATATTCATTGGGATACGGGCATGACTATAGTACTGGGGTGTCAACCGATAATTTGTATTGGTTTGTCTAAAAAATAATAATAATATTATATTATTAAAATAAAATAATATTAATAAAATAAAATAAAATATTATTTAAAAATTTAATAAAATGAATTTGTCAAATCATGTTTAAAATAAATTTTCATTTTTGATGTTATATGTTCATATTTAATGCATAAATTTTCAGGTCAATGCATTATTTCATGTTCAATGTCACATTTTCATATTTAATGTCCTATGTTCATATTTAATGCTTAAATTTTCGGGTTAATGTACAATTTAATGTTTAATGCCCTCATATTCATATTTAATGTTTAAATTTTTCAGGTTAATGCACAATTTCATATTTAATGTCCTATGTTCATATTTAATTTCTAAATTTTTAGGTTAATATGCAATTTCATGTTTAATATCATATGTTCATATTTAATACCCTATGTTAATATTTAATGCGTAAATTTTTAGATTAATGCACAATTTTATGTTTAATTCCTAATTTTCATATTTAATGTCTTATGTTCATATTTAATGCCTAATTTTTCAAGTTAATGCTAAAATTTTCATGTTAATGATATGAATTTCAGTACATGTATGAAATATCAAAATCTTATGTCACACGTGAAAATAGTTTTTCGTGTTCAATGTCCTATTTTCATGTTTAATGCCTTAAATTTCATGTTAATGTTAATAAATTTTCATGTTGGTCGATTTTCATGTTTATTACCCAATTTTCAAGTTTAATGCCCAAAATTTCAGGTTAATGTTAAAAAATTCAAGTGAGACCCAATCAATATCAAATCAATGTCAAATCTTTTGTTTATGTACTAAAAGATAAAGTTCATAATATTCAGTGCCTATATTTTCATGTTCAATGACCCAAATTTTCATACTTAATGTATAAAATTTAGGTAGTTGATTTTTTTATATTTTTTAATATTTTAAAAGACTAAGATTAAATCCAGCACACATACCCCAGTACACTAGTCGATCCCTTTGGATACTGGTGCAAAATCCTATATGGTAGATTGCATTAGTTAAGGATGATGATGGCGGCGGCAAAAAGAACCACGCTTAGGGCATGAGCAACATAGAGAATCTTACATGGGACAAATTTAATATACTAATTAATAAATGTATGATATGTGTTGATAAATAATTTTATCTTTCCATTTTGATTAATTAATTTCAAATTATATATATATATATATATATAATATTAATAGACGAGCATATTATATCATCCGTACTCTATATTTTATCAAGATTTTCGGTTCATATTTGTTGACGGCTGATTTTGGTCTCAGGGTAATATGAGAATATTACTCCCGAGACAATCCTCCCTCAATAGTGAATTGTTTGGTTATGGGGGACCAAAAGCAAATTTAGCAAAAGACAGATGAATAGGCCAATCGACAAAGAGATTTAACGTGGTTCGGCGGATCAGATCCAACCTACGTCCACTGGCACAGAACAGAATGATATTTTTATTACTGAGATATACTTCTCTGATATCTCTTATGTTTACAAGCTTGATCGTAGTGATCTTCCTCTTGATTCTGATCTTGATTCTGCTCTCCACTCTCAATGCTCTCAACTTGTCTTTCTTATGCACACTCTACCCTTCTATTTATAATAGTGTAGAAATCAGATTCCTTCTCCTACAAGAATTTCCTAGTTGAAACTATTTCATTTTCCCATAAGGATTCCTAGTCAAAACTATTCCCTTTTCCCATAAGGATTCCTAGTCAAAACTATTCTCTTTTCTCAAAAGGATTCATAATCAAAACTACCTTTACTTTCTTTATCCTATTAGGACTCTGACCCACCAAATTTCCCCATGAAAATATGATAACTTGTCGTCTTATCCGCAAGAATAGGGTGTCATCTTCCGGAGCACGCCTCGCCATATGCTCGGTCTTCATGAGGTCGGTCATAATGGTCATTTGAGCTGAGAATGCTGTTGTCGATCTTATATTGCCCGGTCATCCAATCTTATGTGGTCGGGTTACAGATCATAAGTGCTCGGCCCCTAACTCATGTGGTCGGGTCGGTATTAATGATCTCGATCAAGAAGAGAGTTGCCCTTTTACCTCTGCCGTGCTGCTTAAATATCATAGTGCCTAAAAAACATCATCAACATCTATCCCCTAGTTCTCGGTAACAACGGGTTTGTGAGTTGATGCCGGGAACTATAAAAAGATGGTGTGCTGATCGCCTTGCTGGTGGTCGCTCCAGAAATCACAGAGAAATTGCCTTCGCCATCAACTAAGTCTTTTGTTTCTATCTTCATATCCTCGGTTATTGAAGATGCTGACCCTATTCAGAACGATTCTCCACCTCAAAGCAAATTGCTTACTTGGGTCGTTCCATGAGGATATGAAGTTCCTCTTGTTGCCCAAACTAAAAATGACTCCTCCTCTGTAATATATGTACCAGAGATTTAGAGGTCCTGACCCCTGACTGATCCAATCTCGATTGTGAGGAGAAAATTTTGCCTCTGAGCTAACGATGATGTGCTCGGTGGCATGTGATCCTGTCTCGAGCTGTGAGAGATGCTCGGACCTGGGGGAATGTTACGTCCCCAGTCCGAAGGGCTGATTCGGTGGGGCGTAACCCGACCCCGAATGAAGAGAGGCACTTGGACCTGAGGGAATGTTACGTCCCCAGTCTGAAGGGCTGACTCGGTGGGACGTACCCCGACCCCGAGTGAAGAGAGGCACTTGGATCTGGGGGAATGTTACGTCCCCAGTCTGAAGGGCTGACTCGGTGGGACGTACCCCGACCCCGAGCTGAGAAAGGCACTTGGACTTGGGGGAATGTTACGTCCCCAGTCCGAAGAGGTAGACTCGGTGAGACGTAACCCGACCCCGAGTGAAGAGAGGCACTTGGATCTGGGGGAATGTTACGTCCCCAGTCCGAAGGGCTGACTCAGTGGGACGTACCCCGACCCCGAGCGGAGAAGAAAGCCACTTGGACCTGGGGGAATGTTACATCCCCAGTCCGAAGGGCTGACTCGGTGGGACGTACCCCGACCTCGAGCTGAGAAAGGTCCCCAGTCCGAAGGGCTGACTCGGTGGGACGTACCCCAACCCTGAGCTGAGAAAGGCACTTGGACCTGGGGGAATGTTACGGCCCCAGTCCGAAGGGCTGACTCGGTGGGACGTACCCCGACCCTGAGCTGAGAAATGCACTTGGACCTGGGGGAATGTTACGTCCCCAGTCCAAAGAGGTAGACTCGGTGGGACGTAACCTGACCCCGAGTCGAATAACTAAGTGGCCTCGGCGGAACGAATCCAGCCCCGAGCCGAATAATCAAGTGGCCTCGGCGGAACGAATCCAGCCCCGAGCCGATTAACCAAGTGGTCTCGGCGGAACGAATCCAGCCCCGAACACTGGTTAATCCTTGGGACTTATTCAGATGGGAAGTGTATCCACCTTTGAAGCCCTATCGAATCTGACTTGGGCGTCCCCTTGTCAGACCGACGAAAAAATAAAAATAAAATTTTGGAAAATAAAATCAAAAAAGTGTAAACAACAGCACAGATACCTTAGAACAGCGTCCCGTCTGAGGTCTCCAAAACACAATTCTGAATCTTTCAATTCAGTGTCCCGGCGAACCAGGATTTTGATCAGAGAGCGTTTAAAATGGTAAGGGCACATCCTCTATACGTCAGGTCACTGTGGAGCCTGTGTATTTGTGCGAGGGCTCCTCATTACCGCGCTGGAGCAGGCACACGCCACAGGGGCACAACGCCTCCCCGTGCTGCGCCTCTCTTGGATCCAAATGATGAATAGATCAAAGAGTGTCCGGGATACTAAGGGCACATTCCTCCTTATGTCCGATATCACTGAAGCTAGCAATCGTCACGGGGGCATCATCACTCCCCGTGCTATGATTTCTCACGGATCCATTACATCGGGTCAGTGAGGATCAGAGAGTGTTCGACACATTAAAGGCATATCCCTCCTTATGTTCGGTAATACTGGAGCAAGCAATTGCCACGAGGGTATCATCACTCCCCGTGCTATGCTTCTCACAGATCCTATGCATCGAATATGTCCATGAATATTCTGAGGACCCCGAGCTTGAGAGACATTTGGTTCTGGGGGAGTGTTCCGTCCCCAGGCCAATAAGCATGACTCGGTGGGACGTAAATCGACCCCGAGCTGTAACAAACATCAGTCTCGGCGGTACAAGAGCAGACCCGAGCCGGAAAGAGACATCGGTCTCGGCGGTACAAGAGCAGACCCGAGCTGGAAAGAGACATCGGTCTCGGCGGTACAAGAGCAGACCCGAGCCTTAAAACAAATATCAAAACCATTGTGTGAGCCATAACAAACAAGCATAATCAAATATCAACCTAAGTCAGAAGAGGTTTCACTCACCTTTTTGGGATCTGTTGCCTTTCTTGCAACTCTACAAGGGTCACTACAAGCAAGACTCTTCTTAATACATCCTCTCTGCATCTCAGCATTACACGCATCCGACCAGATGACTTCCGCTATCAACTTGGTCGACCTCAAAAACCGAATGGCCTATGTACACACTGAGATAGCCTTCTCTCACCAAGTCTTCCACCTGCTCCCGCAGGTCTCTGCACTCATTCGTGGCATGTCCACTTACGTTATGGTAGATACAGTATGCCCTACTATTTCCCTCCTCAATCGGGAACCTCCTCAAATTAGGCTCGGCCAACAGATCTTTATCCTGGATTTCCCGAACTATCTGGTGAAATCCCTGACGATCGGTGATTTCCATCTTCTGCCATCGTCTTACTACGCGAGCTGCTTTTTTGTTGAGTTCCCCACAGACGGCGCCAGCTGTTGACGGCTGATTTTGGTCTCAGGGCAATATGGGAATATTATTCCCGAGACAATCCTCCCTCAATAGTGAATTTGTTTGGTTATGGGGGACCAAAAGTAAATTTAGCAAAAGACAGATGAATAGGCCAATCGACAAAGAGATTTAACGTGGTTCGGCGGATCAGATCCAACCTACGTCTACGGGCACATAACAGAATGATATTTTTATTACTGAGATATACTTCTCTGATATCTCTTATGTTTACAAGCTTGATCGTAGTGATCTTCCTCTTGATTCTGATCTTGATTCTGCTCTCCACTCTCAATGCTCTCAACTTGTCTTTCTTATGCACACTCTACCCTTCTATTTATAATAGTGTAGAAATCAGATTCCTTCTCCTACAAGAATTTCCTAGTTGAAACTATTTCATTTTCCCATAAGGATTCTTAGTCAAAATTATTCTCTTTTCTCATAAGGATTCATAATCAAAACTACCTTTACTTTCTTTATCCTATAGAACTCTGACCCACCAGTTTTCCCCATGAAAATATGATAACTTGTCGTCTTATCCGCAAGAATACGGTGTCATCTTCCGGAGCACGCCTCGCCATATGATCGGTTTTCATGAGGTCGGTCATAATGGTCATTTGAGCTGAGAATGCTGTTGTCGATCTTATAATGCCCGGTCATCCGATCTTATGTGGTCGGGTTACAGATCATAAGTGCTCGGGCAGCTCGGCCCCTAACTCATGTGGTCGGGTCGGTATTAATGATCTCGATCAAGAAGGGAGTTACCCTTTTACCTCTGCCGTGCTGCTTAAATATCATAGTGCCTAAAAAACACCATCAACAATATTAAAATGGAACTTTTTGTTTGGTGATTTATAGATTGAAAGAAAGATTTTAGCTCACAAAGTTGTCTAATGAACCCTACTTCATCCACATGATTGTCCAATGAAGATTTTCGTTTCCCAAAAAGTGGTCAATCATATACAGGTCCAATTTAGTCTGACACGAGTTCTAGAGGTTTCTGAATTGGGCTCCTTGTTGGGTACATGTGCATGAGCTTCCTTCGTATTAATTTATTTCCCCATCTTACGATAAAATTTCTCAATACAAATCAGTTTTTTATAAAGTAAGATTGTGGATATTTAAAAATATCCAAAGCTATATTAGTATATCTAACAAACTGTGAATGAAACTCAATTGCTTACAATAATTATACTGTTATATAATTTTAAGAATAATAATTTTAACCATACTAAATTCAACTTACATCGAATTCGAAGATAGGCGGAAGATAAACACAATATAATATCAGAGATGTCAACAAGTCGGGTATAATATAAGGATGTCAATATATATATCATTCTTATTCAATTAACGAGTATGTAAATTATTCCATTACTCGCCCCTAAATTACCAGCCACCTTGTGAGTCCTCAGAGGATTTTCTCTATTTGAACATGAATGTCAATATTCATACCTAACTCGTCCAACTAACGATCATATAAAATTATATGTTTATCCCTCCCTAACGTACCGGACCCCGTGTACCATATTTCCACGGGCATTTTTACCATTCTTACATAATATCATATTTTTTCCCTCTATATTTGTTTTACTCATTGATCTATATATATATACTAGTTTTTGCCTATGCCTACGGTACGGTGTTACAGTATTTGGCCCGTGCCTACGGCACGGTGTTACAGTATTTGCTCGTGCCTACGGCACGGTGTTACAGAATTAAATGATTTTATTTTTTAATTAAATGATGTACGTGCCTACGGCACGATGTTCAGAATTAAATGATTTTATTTTTTAATTAAATTATTTTATTTTAACTTTCTATTTTTTAATTTGAAAATTTGAAAATTTTTGACCTTTTCCATCAATCAATTCACTCTCTTTCCTCCAATTACCAATGAAATGATCTAGTAAGAATATCTTCTACTCTTTCCTTACCTCGTTCTTGTTTTAAAAGAATAGCCTCTAAGATAGAAAATCTTGTGGAATATTCACATGTTCCAGAAGGTGTTCAAGTATCTAAGACCCCTTCACTTCTTCTAAACCCTTATAACCTGTACAAAAGACCCAGTACTGTCACAAGGAGTATTCGTACTCTTATCTCTACACATCGTCCGATTGTTAAAGAATATGTCCAGTCCTCCAAGCTGGATCAGTGCGCTCTCCGAGCCACACAGGATGAACAATATGTAGATCTGGAGATTCCAAAAGATCTCATCTCCAGTTGGAAAACAGAAGGGTATACCCATTTCCATATGGGTGCTGTGAGAGTTATCTTAACTCTCCATGGAAGGAAAGGATTACCAGTGACTGCCAGACTTGCTTTGTTGGATTCCAGATTCAAGGAGTATCAACATGCAGTGATTGGCACTGTTCTCACCACTCTCCATGCTGGGAGTGTGTTGCTAACCTTCTACCCAAATTATAATCTGTCTTTGCAGGATCCTAATCTGCCAACTGCCTTTAAGATCCAAGTTCAGATCCAAGGCGCAGCACAGATCGAGTCCTCGATGATGGCTACCTTACACCATCAACTGGTGTACCGTCTGCAAGATCATTCTGTTGATCTTCCATCTGCCACAGAATCTAAAGATGCCCTGATGATTTTGGCAGATCAGACCTCTGCTGACAAGGTGCCTACGATTGTGCAGATCCCACGACAGATCGAGAAGGAAGAGCTGTTAAAGCTCATGCCTTTGGAATGGCTGACCAATTATGAAAAGTTCCTACAGAGCACTCAGCCTGTCCAAAGCACACAAGCTGTCTTCTCCAGACAGATTGATGGTACTGTTCGCACATCATTTTCTCAGCCTGAGCCGGTAGAAAGTGCGATACCATTTTCATGTATGATTTCTCCAGATCCGACCAATGGTCTGAGAGAAAAAGACATCCATATTGAAGCTTTCAATTCAGATGGCTTTCCGGTCTATACTTCAAAGATCGATGGTCATTTCCTATGGGATGCCCCAGGGTCAGGAATGTGCGACCCAGATTGTGACTGTCATCTTCTTGATGATAGTGACGAAGATGAAGCTCTCCTCAGGAGGAGGAGAAGAAGGAAGTCAAAAAGGCCAAAGTCTCCGTGCAAACCAGAGAAACCATGGCGTGATGACACAGACAACAGTCCTACAGTTGGCGTTACAAAACAACAGGAGCCTCCACCTAAGAGGTTCACAGAAGAGTACAAGAAGGATGAGATACTGCTTAAAGATGGATCTGGCCAGATCATAAAGCGTATCCCACTCATCAGTTGCCGTCCAAAGAAAAGATGGACTGCTAAGCCCCTTCCACAGATACAACCTTGTATGATGAATCAGCCTCCAACGTCTTCTTACCTGGAGCAGTTCCCACCGCTCGAGAAGATCGTTGACCACACAGACTAAGGTTGTTGCTAAGCCTTTATCCAGCCAACTACTGTCACACCTACTGGTCTTATGGAGGAACCTAAACAGCATAAGCCGTGCTAAACTGGCACACGCAGAATGCTAGGGTTCAAAATACTGTACTTCGCAGTATTGAAACTAAGGTGACCATGTTGTTCAACATGTTCAGAGGACAGAGACAAAGGTGGATTCGTTAGCCAACACGCTACAACGGATGTATGAAGATACGGTGGCTCAGATAGCTCAGCTAGACAGAGACATGAGAACCATGGTCTCTCACAATTATTTTGGTCCGGAGTTTGACCATAAAGAAGCTGAGATGAAAAAGCTGAAAGCAGAACTTGCAAAAATGGAAGCCGACAGGCGAACCCCATTTGTTCCACAGACTTTCACACCTAGCCCATTTTCACCAACCTTCTCATACCCAGCCTACCAACCTTACCCACCTTCATCATTTACCTCATCCCAAACAGACTGGTCAAAAATTTATGGTAGTGTCCATGGTACTTGGAAACCAGCACCACTAAAACGCCAGTATCCAGAAAACCCGGTTCCACCAATATACTCACAACCCTTACCCCAACCAATATCTCAAGCCGGTCCTTCACAGCCTTACATACGACCTTCCCAAACACAAACCTATGTTCCAGAAACACAGTTTCCTACTGTACCATTACAAACACCTCAGCCTCAACCGACTGTTACAACCCAGTAACTTTATACCCAACAGCTCTCGACCCAAGAGCCTGAACCTGAAAGTTCTGAACAGTCTAGGGAATCCTCGGAACCTGAGAGTGATTCCACCCAGATAGTATCCAGTGACTCTGAAGAATTGGCAGACATCACAAAGATGTTAATGGCCACGTCTACTGGATCAAATGAGCCGATGACCGAAGAACCTGATGATACTGAGCCTATACCTACGGGTACAGCTACACAATCACCACCGGCGTCAACTAAGCCAGTGGCAGGTCCTTGGTTCACATTTGATGATGTCCCACCGTCCAAATGGCCTAACAGAATGCAAGAATTTGTTGCATGGACGGACCTCATGCTACTAAAGCCAGGCAATACTGTGCACAATGTCCTTGTAGAATTTGTTTCTCGAACTCTTGGAGCCTTGAGAGAATGGTTTCTGAGTCTCGGAGGTTTCAGACAACAACAATTCTACCAAGTCGAATCAGCGGCTGTGGCTATGGGAATCATACACAAAGAATTCCTCGGAGAAGGAGCCCCATTGTTGGAACAGGCTCGCCGGGAATACTTTCAAATGCGGTGTTGTTCGTTGAAGATTAAAGATCTTAACACCCATTTTCAGAGAATGTCAAAGCATTTCTACAAGCTCAACGGATACAATGATCCGAATCTTAAGCACACGTATGCTGCCTCTCTTCCAGAGGAGCTACATGAGGAAATGCAGCGCTTGATACAGGCTACACAGCAGAAAGTTACAGACATGTCCCTTGGAGAAATTCACCAGATCGCTATCAAAGCTCTCAATAAGCTTTGTGATCAGCGTACACTTATCAGGGAGATGCTCAGAGACAATCAGCCATTTAAAGCTGCGTGTAAAAAGCCTCATCTGCAGATCAAGTGCAAAGATCGAAAGAATTGCGCATGTCCTTCAAAGAAGAAGTCTCATCATAAGCTCTTTAAGAAAAAAAAGAGCAAGAAGGAGAAACAGCGCAAAGAGTGGCGTCCAGTTCGATTTTTCAAACAGAAGGATCGACGTGGTAAGCCAAAGGATAGCAGGTGCTTCATATGCAAGAAGAAAAGGCATTTCTCAAAGGATTGTCCTAAGAATCCGAAGCAAGCTGCTAAGATGGTTCAACAGATCCATCAATCTTCCAGAATTGATCTTGACGATGCCGATGCTGAATCATGGTTTTCAGAACAAGATCAAATGGACAGTGAAACCGTGTTCGCACTCAACAATCCTGAACTCCCCAGTTCAGATGAATCCAGTTCAGATGATAGCAGTAGCTCAGACTGCTATATTCCGGTGTTCACTATACAGCCATGCCAGGCTCTCACGCCTACTGTTCCAGTTCCTTTAGTCCATGTGCAAATTTTACCGTCAAAATATGATAAGCCCATTAAAGTCATTGGGTTTATGGACACATGAGCTCATAGGAGCATGATGAATCCAGCAGTTTTGCCACCAGACGCATGGGTGAAGCATACAGAGTTTTTCAAAGCTGCTGATGGTAAAGTTTTCCATACGGATCTCATTACCAAGAAACCTATCGGTATCCGGTTTTTCCATGATTGTACAATATGGACCAGAGTCATTGGTTCCAATTTACCGGATAAAGATATTTTGATTGGTTTTGATGTTTATCATCAAGCCAAAAGACTTCAGATCCAGCCAGAGGGTATACGGTTTAAAAGATTCATTAAGCCTTATACTACTGTTCCACATAAAGAGAGCCGTTGGATACACTCTCTTTCCTCCAACACCATTCTCCTTTATTATATAGACTAGTTTTTGCACGTGCCTACGGCACGGTGTTACAGTATTTGCTCGTGCCTACGGCACATTGTTACAGAATTAAATGATTTTATTTTTTAATTAAATGATGCCCGTGCCTACGGCACGATGTTACAGAATTAATAATTTTATTTTTTTTTTATTAATTATTTTATTTTAACTTTCTATTTTTTAATTTGAAAAATTGAAAATTTTTTACCATTTCCATCAATCAATTCACTCTATTTCTTTCTTCCAATTACCAATGAAATGATATGAGCCGTCAATTAAGCCACATAAAGAGAGCCGTTGGATACACTCTCTTTCCTCCAACATCATTCTCCTTTATTATATAGATATATTGTAATATGAATTTATTAAAAAGGCATTAAATACAAACAAACAAAAAAAAAAAAAAAGAGAGAGAGAGAAAAAGAGGAAAATACACAGGGCACTTTGGTAAAAGACATACACCAATGAGTGCTGTTACGTAGATTAGCGTAGAACCTCCTGAATTCGATGCAACCGTAGAATAGTCAGGCATCAGAATCAAAAAAAAAAAGGCAAAGAGAGAAATAAATAATAAAAGGCGAAGAAGACAAGAAGAACAAAAGAAAACTCAAAATGGGAATTGAATAGAGTCGATTAGTCGAATAAAGGTGATTGGATATTAGCCGTTGATTTACCCCGAAAAAAATGGTATCAGAGAGAAAGGAACAGTCGGCACGGCTATTGACGACGTGCTTGATTGCCGGAGCGGCGGCGACGGCGGTGGCCGGAGTTTCGCTGATACAATGGAGCAGAAAGAAAAAGAAGAAGCCGGTACGAGTTTACATGGACGGTTGCTTCGACATGATGCACTACGGCCATTGCAACGCGCTTCGTCAGGCGCGTGGACTTGGGGATCAGCTGGTGGTTGGCGTTGTTAGCGATGCGGAGATTATCGCCAACAAGGGACCGCCTGTGACTCCGCTTCACGAGAGGATGATTATGGTTAATGCTGTGAAGTGGGTCGACGAGGTCATCCCCGACGCGCCTTATGCTATCACTGAAGAGTTTATGAAGAAATTGTTTGATGAATACGATATTGATTACATCATTCACGGGGACGATCCTTGTGTTCTTCCTGATGGAACTGATGCTTATGCTCTTGCTAAGAAGGCTGGTCGCTACAAGCAGATTAAGCGGACCGAAGGTGTCTCTAGCACCGACATCGTTGGTATGTTTCCATGAATTTTGTATTTGGATTTGGATTTGGATTCTTTCATTTTTAGTGTTGGTATTTCAAATTTGTTTTTTTTTTTGGGGGTATATAAATGAATGAGCAGGTCGTATGCTTTTGTGTGTGAGAGAGAGATCTGTTAGCGACAGCCACAACCATTCGTCGTTACAAAGGCAGTTCAGTCACGGTCACGGTCACGGTCACGGTCACAGCCAGAAATTGGAAGAACGTGGATCTGGGGGAACCCGTGTCTCTCATTTTCTACCAACTTCGCGGAGAATTGTTCAGTTCTCTAATGGCAAGGTGATTCACTTGTCCCTGATTACGGGGACCCCCTTTTGGTTAAATTGGAAAAGTAAAACTTTAAATCTTGTTAGTGTAATCATAGTTTAAAAACTCCATCTGAGGCGCGCCTCGAGGCGCCGCCTCGGCCGCCTCGCAGCTATGGCGCGTCAAGGCTGTCGCCTCAAACCGAGTTTTCAATAGGACCGCCTCAAAGGCCTGAGGTGGCCCGCCTCATGACGCCTCGAGTCGAGGCGGCTTGAGGCGGTTTGAGGCGGACGCCTCAACCCAAAAGCCGTGAAGTCATTATTTTTAAAAGAAAAATAAATATAAATATAAGGAAACTGAAAGTAGGGACAAAGAGTCTCAACTTGAGCTTCTTTATAGACTAAAAAGGTACATAAAATAAAATTTTCAATTTTATCTTCCTGGCAGTATTGTTAACCATATTAACAGAGTAGCTCGACCTCAATGCTTAGCCGAAAATGGCAAAATAATTATCACTAAAAATAATCATTCACTATTATATATATTTATTAATTATAATTTATTATTAATAAATTTATTTATGATAGAAATTATATATGATGATGACCTTTTGAAGAATGATACTTCATACACACATTTTATGCTATTAAACACAAATAATAGCCTATTCAGAGATTAGCGGTCATTTTATTTCATGAACTTATTTTATTATATTTCATTTTGTTTAATTTTGATAGATTCTTTTATGTATTAGTTGTAGATTATTTATTGCTTTTAGTTTTTTTCGTGTTCGGATTGAGGCTGTCGCCTCGACCGCCTCGAGGCTGTCCGCCTCGCCTCACGCGAGGGACCGCCTCACACCGCACACCGAGTTTTCGAAGCAATTACACTGTGTAATTGCTTCTTGCATGTTTGATTGGGAAAAATTAATTGATACAGTTGTTTTTTTATATATCTGTTCCAAAAAAAAAAAAAGTATGCTATGTGATTGAGGATACTTTGCTTTTCTCAGGTATTATTGTTAATAATGAAATTGGAAATTAAACTATGTAAATTACTTTTTCTCTCTGGGTTTATATCTTATATTAGACTGATTTATACTTTACCGTTGGTTTTCTCCACCAGAAAACAAACTACAGCATCCCTAAATCAATATTTAGACTACAATTTATTGGTTCCTTGCACCATACTTCTGCATGCACCCCTTGAAATCAAATATACCAAGTCATCTTGCACCAGTGACTACTTAGTAGATTTCCTAATAAAACAAGGAGGATCTCTTTGTTGATCCTGAGGTTTTAATCTAGGATTTGTATGCTGCTATAGCTGTGACCATTTTTTTTTTCTTTTTTCCAACTAAATTATATTCCTTGCTGTTTTCTGTTATTTCTAATTGTGATTACAAACTTGTCTAATCCTTTTTTCTTTCCTTCTTTGTTTGCTTTTTTATTTTTTTGCAAGTTTTATCATTGTTTTTTCTCCCTTCCCTTCATCTTTTCTGGTGGCAATGTTTCTTATGAAATTATGGTTTGGGGCTTACCTTGGACTCTGTTGACGAAAATTTTATGCTGTGTTTGCAGGGGCCTGGCCCTGATGCTCGAATAATTTACATAGATGGTGCATTTGATCTCTTTCATGCAGGACATGTTGAGGTATATTTATGATATTCTGTAGTTATAACAAACTATTAATAACCTACTAATAGTACAAATGTCTATGCTCTAAATGGAGGGTGACTTGTCAATTCTGCTAGTTTTGTTGCTCTGAAGAAAAAATATGCTAGCGAGTAAGTCTACATACCCACTGGGAGTGGGTAGTGGTAGCCGGGCAATTACCTTATTAATGTTTTATGCAGAACATGTGATCTTAATTATATATGTATTGTATGACATTTTGTTGTTTATACTCATGGATGGACTCTGTCTACCTACTAAAAATCCTTATCCTCCCACCCTCACATTTTTTTGGTCTCATTTTACCGCATGGTCTATTATGGGGGGGAGTTCAGTCATTTCTTTTTCAGTTTAAATGTATCTGTATCAGTGTTATTATTTACAACTTGTATATGTATTTGTTAACAATCATCTTGTCTATAGATTTTGAGGATTGCTCGGGGGCTTGGAGATTTTCTTCTTGTTGGGATACACAATGATCAAACTGTCAGGTTGAAAATCCTTCTGTTTCTTTCATTTTATTAGCTTTACCCTCACTCTGTAGTTTTATATGTTAGGAAAGTTGAACAAGTTTCTGACTTTTATCACTTTGCTATGGAAACTTAATCATTATGGATCTGCAGTACTACAAGAGGAGCTCATCGCCCTATCATGAATCTTCATGAAAGAAGTTTAAGTGTTTTGGCTTGTCGTTATGTTGATGAGGTTATAATTGGTGCTCCTCGGGAAGTGTCTAAAGACATGGTTAGTTTTTCTTTGAACTTTAATTATTTTTCTTCTCTCTTCCAAATGTCTTCAATTTATGTTATGTGTTGTGAGCTCGTTATTAGGCTTGTTGGTTTTTTATTGTCAGGCTTTGTGTTGATTTTAGATTGTCTATAAAGATGTTTTTCATATATATACACTTCTGGTAATATCTACATGTTTTTTACCCTTGAAATATATCTACATGTTTTTTACCCTTGAAATATTTGCTGATAATGATATTTTGAATTTACTCGTTTCTGGGTTATCAATATTTGTGTTAGCTTTGCTGCCTTTGCATAAGAGTGGAATATGGATTGGCTAGGTAGGAATTGACACTGGAATCTGAGTTTCTCTGAGTAATGCATGTTTGGGAGTTGGAAATGGTGAATGTTATGAATTATCTTTAGGATGCACAAGTTAGTGGCAGTGATGTGGTTTGCAAACCAGGGACTTGTTCTTTGTGTGGAACAGTGAACTCTCACTTTTATAAAAAGAAATATATGTATAGAAAAAAGAAAAAGAAAAAGAAATATTAGTTGATCTTGCATATGTAGACAGAATGAGAAACAGTTGTGGAAGCTTGAAGGCCCCGAAAGTGTATCCACGGTGTTTGTTGTGGGCTCCAGGCATGAGAAGAATACTATATGTTTTGAAGGAGAGAAGCAAAGCAAAGCAATTGACTATTCAGTTGAAGTCTAGGATATTAGGACTCTCCTAACTTGTTTTTGGAATTCGTTGATGTCTTAGAAATTTCCTCCTCCTTTGGTACAAGGATGACATGACAAAGTCATGACATGACATGGTGTCTTTATTTCTGATATAACTTGGAAATTTTCTTTTGGCTGCAGATCGCAACCTTCAACATCTCATTAGTAGTCCACGGAACAGTAGCTGAGAACAATGATTTTCAGAAGGTAAATTTTGTAGAAGTTGCTAGTTGTGGTTTTACAGAAATTGAATTATGATAATTGAGGTGCCAGCATACACAATTTTCCCCTGACAATTTATTTTTGTTGTACAGGAAGATGACAATCCTTATGCCATTCCGATTAGCATGGGTATATTTAAAGTTCTGGAAAGTACGCTGGATATCACAACTACCACGATAATTAAGAGGATTGTATCAAATCATGAAGCATACCAGGTTCACCTACCTGCAAATCATATAATTATTTAATACTACTGATTAAACTTTGGAGCTTTTAGCCACGTGTTTTAGGAAAATAGCCACTTGACTTATTAACTGGAAGAAAAGAGTTCTCTGTACAACACTTACCTTTTGATCTGCGCCTTAATTTAAAAGGAAAAAAATACATATTGGTTGCCTCTCCAACATGGGGAGCATGTGATGGCTGTCCTAATAGTTGGCCAAATCAGTGTAATATATAACGAGGATGAGAGAATCAACATGTTAAAAGCTGTTGTATGTCTTGTAGGTTTGTAGACTTGAAATGATAGAAAAATGGAGTTGTGGGCTTGTTCTGATGTGTCCTACGATAAGTTTGCTGCAATGGCTACTAGATGCTTTTTATTTTGTATGATGTTTGTTTGACCTGGGTCGTCGTTTTTGCTGGTTTAATTCCAGGAGAAATGAATATATGTTTCTTTTCTTTTATGCAGATACGTAATGAGAAAAAGAATGCAAGTGAGAAAAGGTACTACGAGGGCAAGACTTTTGTGTCTGGTGATTGATTGATGACGTGTCATCTGGTGCACACTCTTTCTCTAGTTATCACTTGCGAGTAGAATGGATTTTTGTGGTATTGGCAATATGGATAACTCAATAGGATTTATATTTTTATGACGCATCGTTTCAAGACCATATACAATTGCTGAGTTAGTCTTACCATACAATTCTGTACTTACATTCTGTAGGGCCGGTTTCTTGGAATTAGATCCATGATGATAATTAAAAAGTTTAGGATAGAGTTGAGCCAGTGATATGTTTGTTAGGAAGTATACATGTAAGAGCATCATATCGAGTTATTTACGTGACAGATGATTTATCACCAAAGAAAGAAAATCCTATTTTTTTTTTCTCTACAGCCAAGGAGCATTTTCGACATCAGGGATGTCCCTCTCATTATTCAACCTACTGCTCTTCCACTGTGACGAAGAGATGTTGATAATTACTGTTAGTCGCAACTCTTTATTTTCATGGTACTAATTCAATATCTTATTATTCAAATTATGTTACTGTATTGGGGAGTTTATGTTGTATTTGGATGATTGGATCCAGTCCAGCCTTGATTTAAGTTGTGTTAATTTTTTAATAATCTTATGCTATGTCTGCATTTATAACAGTATACGATTAAGATCAAAGCCAAGCAATGGAAATAAAAAAGTATTTTAGAAAGTCCAATAATTTCTTGGCTATTCTAAAGACTATCATTTCCTGTAGCTAAATTCAGGCGATCATATTCTGACCACGTTAATTAGCTTGAAAATTAGGCATCGCCAAAACACAATGGAAATTATGTCGTGGTTAAAAAGATGATGCATTATTGAACTTTGATACCCTCTGAATCTTGTCAAAATATATGAATAAAATCTCCAGCTAGTTCCTCCCCAAGTAAGTTGTAGCAATTTGGACTTATTAACACCATATTTGTCCTATTACTAATGGCTTAATTCCTTATGGTTTTGTTTTTAATATGAGCTAAGCTTACCCAAAACGTGTCAGTAATTTATGAGGGTAAATTATTACTTATAAGTTCTTTGCAAAATGATGTGGGATTTCATAATTTACTCTTTTGGGGTCCAATATCCTTATCGACACATTTTCAGTTGGGTAAGTTGGCTCTGATTTCTTTATGTAGCGACCCGTCTCCTCTAACAAGATATTGTCCTCTTTGAAAGTTCAGAGTGATTCGGCCACACACTGGACTTCCACCATGAGACTTGACTTTCTCAAAGTTTTGTTTCTGGTAGGGCCGAAACTTACCCAAAATGCTTCATACTAATTTGAGGGTTTCAACTACTTATAAGCTCTTCTCTGTGCTCTTAACCAAGCGACATTGGGTGGGATTTTTACAGCTGTGGTCCAGGAAAAATATGTAAAGTTGTGTGCATATACAAATAACAAATCAAGAACAAAAAACAGGAGCACAAGCTTGGCTGGAGATGCCATTCAATATAATTAATTACAACCAAACAAAAGAAGAAGCCACAATAAGCTCACTGCTGCTATAACCGGCATATAGCAAGCAATTGACTAGCCCTCACCTGAAAATATATATATGTATTTTTTTGGGTACAATTAATAAAAGGGCTAGGCAAAGGCAACTGGTTTATGGAAGTATATACAATACAATATTGGGTAAACAAATACTTGTACAATTTACAAACATGGCAACAACTAGTGGAGTTTATTAGGAAGCACAGGAAGTACAGTTGCAGGTTTTGGGTACAAATGCACAAACCCCAAAAGGCTTGTTAGGAAGCTGGCAGTCAATCCCGAAACAACAGGGCATGGTGATACAGGTGGTGTTGGCTGCACAGCACTTGCATATTAAGCACATCTCATATGGTGCCAGCCTTCGCCTTCGCCTTCGCCTTAAGCTTGTGTTATTATCTTCAATCACTTTGTACTCTGTTGCCCCAGCTGGCCATAGCTCCCAGTCCCCGGTTAATGGCCACGCCTCAACTGTATGTACACATAATACTGTAAGTCAGTAAAGAGGATGAGCATATATGATATGGTATGTGAATTACAGATTTAAAGAAACTTGGCACCTTGTCTTTGGGCGATTACTGAGAAGACCAATAGTAGAATTAGTACTAGTTTCATTTCATGTGTTTAGTGCAGAGACTGGCTTTGAGAGTTTTTGTGAATAAAAATATGGGGAAGAGATTTATTTATTCTTAAGGAACACAATTCAAGTGGATCAATTCATGATTATTCTTGCCACTCAAAACTTCAATTATTATCTTTTATATCATGCATTCTGCACAGCCAATTATAGAATCTTGATAAAGTGATGAAATCCAATCATATTCGTTCTAGGGTTGGCAAGTGGATCGGGTTAAAGTATTTTTAATTTAAGTCCGTACCTGAAAAAACACAATATAATCATCAATATAAAATTTAAGAAACTTGGTTCTAATATTTTGAAAATATTAATAAATAATATTTAAATTTAGGGATGGATTTTTCCAAATTCGACCCATTTATCAACCATATTATGTTATGTAAACCTTTTCCCAATTCTGAAGTTGGAGATGTTTCAATTCTACCTAATGTTTAAGTTGTAATATTTTTTTATAATTAATCCCAAATTCGGACAAAAAAAAAAGATTGTGTTAAATTTCGATAACCAATATAAAACTATACGATATAGATTCTAAACAAAACTGTGCTATACTTTAAAAAAAAAAAAAAACAAAAAAAAAAAAAAATCCCTTGTTAAGGTTTAGCCACGTATCTAATCCCACCACAGTAGAAATAAGCATCTTATCCTTGTATATGCTCTTTCAAAACAGAGTAACGAGCAAGACTGAAAATATATGTTTCTAACTTATCTGTGTTGTACTAAAAAGTAGTGTAAAATCAATATCCAAATCTAAAAAAAAAAATGCCATATTCCTCACTACTTCAAGCATCTTTATCAGCAGAAACAATAAACCATACCCAACATATGATCACACACGTGTTAACAATAATCATTATTGAACGGTTTAAGTTTGAGATCTTGTCTTCAATGTCTCTGATTCAAACCCTGGATAACATCCTTGTAAAAATCTGGGACATCACCAATTTACCCACGTATCCATACCGAGGTCATTAGACCCCGATATGAATGACGTGAGATTTTTCCGATATTCCAAAAAAAAAAAAATCATTATTGACAGATATCAGTACGATTAAGGGAAAAAAGACCCCCACTCTGCAAATATGTATAGTTAGAGGAACGAGATTCCACAATTAGAAAATTTGACGCAAGCACCGTGTTAGACAACAATTAATTAACAATGGCTTTGGATCAACATGATATCCTGTGGGTCAAGTACAAAGCAATCGCACCCGTGATTTAACAAGAAAAATTGGTCATTCAGAATCAGGTTGGAGAGGAAACCACACACCTAACAAGTATACATATAGGCGACGTTGCTCATCTAACCCTGCATGGTGCAGGGCCACCGGGGGAACAATTTGGATTAGGAGATCGACAGGTAGAAGCAGGACCAACATTGTTGCCGAACCTTGGACGTGTTCGGTAAGCTGGGATTCCTCCCATTGCAAAAGCATTAGTAGCACCACCACCACCAGCAACTAGATTTGAGGCCAACGATGATGAGACTTCATTACCACCATCCTTGGTACATTGTAGAGGTTCCAGTGTTTCAACAACATCGCTCATTAAAGGTCTTGCTTTAGGATTCTGGCTTAGACAATAGTATGCCAAGCTACAAGCTTTCTGAGCTGCCCTCACTGAGTACTGATTTTCCAATCTAGGGTCAATTATTTGCAGCATTTTTCTCTTGTCATTCAGTTTTGGCCGGGCCCAATCCACCAAGCTTTGCTCCTTGCTTGGCCTTGTCTTGTCAACAGATTTCCTTCCTGTCAATAGCTCTAGAAGAACAACTCCGAAGCTATACACATCACTCCTGGCAGTCAGGTGGCCTGTTCAATTCATAGTTTCATACAGATTTCAGTAGTGCACTCCCATAATTGCACAAGCACACACCGGTATTAAACTTTTCAAGCACAAGAAGGAAAAAACTAGACATGTTTGATTGTTTTTCCATTTACTGGCACTATCTGAAAGGTGAAACATACAATAAGAGATGTGAATCGGAATTGCAAAATGGGAAAGTGGTTGATAATCGAGTGCTTATCACTTCACCAAATTCAGAGAATTTCCAAGTTACTGGTCATGTCAAAAACAAAAAACTATGTTGAATGACTTGAGAATTGCAATCACACCAAAGTTTTTACACTCGGGTTCACAAGAATGAAGCAGATACTTTTAAATCGACTTAGAGCTGCATGAGCAGACTAACCTGTATTTTCCTATTTCAACAAATGTTGAAATGTGACGGGTATCCTGATATATCATCGCACATTTACACCATGGTATCTTGATATATCAATGCTAATATAGAGACAATGCTAATAAAGTTTTGATTTCTAAGATATAAGGAGGGCATACCAGTCATTACGTATTCAGGGGCAGCATAACCGTAAGTACCCATTACTCGAGTTGATACATGGGTCTCATCACCTTGTGGTCCAGCTTTAGCAAGACCAAAATCAGAAAGCTTGGCTGTATAATCCTGCAGATCCCAAGGCAATTAGCATTGGTGACGAACAAAAAATATACTATGTGACTAAGAAAAATGAAAAATCTTAAACAATGGGAGTTAAAAAGTTCAACTCACTGAGTCCAATAATATATTAGAGGTTTTGAAGTCCCGATAAATAACTGGCCTTTCAGCATTATGAAGGAAAGCAAGCCCTTTGGCAGCTCCAAGAGCAATCATCAGTCTTGTGGCCCATGATAGTGGAACAGTTGCCTCTAAATACCCCAGGAAAGAGCATATCGACTTGAGTTAGAAAATATATCTTCCAAACTAAGTAGAAATTTATAAGTCTCTAATAACATTAAAGATAATTTTATAGTTTTCCCAGAACTGCTGTCCTCAATATACTATTAAAATAGAGAAAAAATAATAATAGATCACCTATAATTTTAAGCCTATATATAATTTTAACCCTATAACCTATTAACATATAATATTAGTATTGAAATGAGTTTGTGGGTGCCAGTTAGTTTAGCCAGTAAAACCTATTGGGTGATACAAGGGATCAGGGATTCAAATCCCATCTATGCAGTCAAAACTGGTAGGCGGGGCAAGGCGTTTGGGTAGTTCAACATGCCCAAGTGCCGCCCAAGTAAAGGTTCGAAAACTTGATATGCGGTGCAAGGCAGTTCCCCCGCGTGAGGTGAGGCGAGTAGCCTCATGGCGGTCGAGGCGATAGCTTCAATCCAAAAAAAAAACTAAAAGCCTCAAAATAAATCATCCACAACAAATTCATATTAACTAATACATAAAAGCATTCATCAAAACTAAATAAAATGAATTATAACAAAATAGGTTCATGAAATAAAATGACCGTTAATTTCTGAATAGGCTTATCATTTGTGTCTAATAGCATGAAATGTTCGTCTGAAATGTCATCCTCTGAAGAGTAATCATCATATATAATTGCTATTATAACTAAATTTATTAATAACAAATTATAACTAATAAATGAATATAATCATTGTTTTAAAATTCGGTTGAGGCGGCCGCCTCTTTCGGTTTTTCCAAGGCGGCCGCCTCACGCGCAGTACTTTTTTTTTTATAATTTTTTATTGATCTGTCATGTTTCTACCAAGTTTCCTCAATAATATGTAGCTGTATAATATATGGACCTCAAAATGACTCATAGAAGAAACACAATTATTGAATATAATTTTTTAGATCTTGAAAGTTTAAATTTCTGTTGCTATTTTATGTAATTAAAATTTTCAAAAAAAAAATGGAAATATATATAAACACACTTTATACAAAAATAAAAAATAAAAAATTCCAAATCTTGTCAAATCAATGAATGTAGATCTGTCTTCCAGCCAACATTGGCTAGCTATTTGGAGTCTAATAATATTTTTTATGTAACAAATTCATATAATTATTTATTTATTTATTTTCCCTCTAAATTAATCAATAATAGTTCTAGAAAGAATAGACTGCATCAATTAATTAACAAGTTGGTTGGAATCATTTCTGTAAAGATTCTTCAACATAAGGTTAGGGATTTGCAAAGATTGCTTTGTCCTCGAGGCGCCAGACTCGCCGCCTCGAGGCGGTCCGACTCGCGCCTTAATGGCCGGCCGCCACGTATTTTTAAACATTGAATATAATAGGACATGTTGATTATTTTTAAAGATAATAATTATTTTACCATTTTCGGTAAAACACCGAGGTCAAGCTATCCTATCAATGTGGTTAACAACACTGCCGGTTAGGATTTCAAAATTAAAAATTTTGTTTTCAATAGCTTTTTAATCTATAAAGAAGCTCAAGCTTGAACTCTTTGTCCAGACTTTCAGCTCCTTTATTTAATTTTTTTCCTTCAAATATAGTTACTTTACGGATTTCGGGTCGAGGCGTCTGCCTCAGGCTGCCTTGACTCAAGTCGTCATGAGGCGGGCCGCCTCAGGCATTTGAGACGGGCCTGTTGAAAACTCGGCCCGAGGAGAAAGCCTCGACGCGCAGCAACTGCGAGACGGCGCCTCGACGAGCAACAAATGCGAGACGGCGCCTCGAGGCGCGCCTCAGATGGAGTTTTTAAACTATGGCTCAAGTTCTGCCTTTGACCAATTAAAGTGCGGGTTGACTAGCCAAACATACAAAATTTTATCTAATATATAAAGAGTTATAAATTAAAATACCAAACTGCCACTTACATGGCCTAAACGGCTGTTTGAAAAACCTGTCCAAGCACTTGGCCATGCACCGCTTAGGCTAAATCTATAACATCATAGAATCTCCAACTCATGTGTGGGGAAAGGATTTAGCTTTAAGTCATGCTATGACTAAAAAGAAAAGGTGGGGAAAAATGCAACTATTTGAAATGATATTTGAAGCATGAATCACTCAAGTATAACACCTCTTAAATGATTTAAAACGGGAAAAGACCCAAGTAGAAAAGTTCTCTCCCATGTAGATGACACCATAGTTATTAAAGATGCGCATAAGATGCTGTCGCAGCACCTCACTGCGCTTATTTGGCGAGGCGCGTTGGAGGTGCGTCTCATTGTTTTTTTTTTTTAAATTAAAAAGTCAAAAACGTGAAATTTCCATGTGATATGATTGTTAATTTTACTTATCGAATTGAAGTTTATAAGATAAATTTATTAAATACATTTTATATAAATTCAATTGAGAAACTAATATAAAAGCTAAAAAATGCGGAGCGCCATGCGTCTCACTTCGATCCGGTGTGCCCTCATCTCGCGCCTTGGGGCCTAGGCCTCAGAAGGACCTTGGCGCTTCGGTGCACCTTGCACTTTTAACAACTATGGATGACACTAACACTATATGATGATGAATTTCTGATATGTTAATCTTTCATAGTTGGACCAGCCCTTTTTTTTTCCTCGAACTAATCTGTCAATTTCCATCTCAAAAAATATGATGGAAAGCCTAAAATCTTCATAATCTACAGGTGGTAAGAAACTTAAAATACGTGAACTAACTAACCTGACGAGATTATTCTTTCATGATGTCCGCACAAAGTCAAATTAAAGTAAAAGACTTTTCTTCAAAGAATACAGGAATTGGTTAGAACTCACTGCGTTCTTAGTTGTGGTATGGTCAAAGGAGTCACTCTAATTATGGACATAGGCAAAAGGCACATCACTTCTATGCATAGATTCTCATTTACAAGAAGTGAGCATTCTGTATTTAACTGCCCAATCTAAGAATAGAAACAAAATATTTCTAATTATGTGAAATCAAAGTTTTCAAACAAATAGAAGCAGGTAATTAACAAGGAAAATAAGATTGTGGAGAAGACAAATGCATACTTCGAAAAAGGTGATTCTCAAGGCTTCCTCTGAACATGAACTCGTACACAAGTAACCTGTGATCATCCTCGCAACAATACCCAATCAATTTAACCAGATTCGGATGCCTAAGTTGGCCCAGGAAGTCGACCTCCGTCTGAATTTGACCATCACCACCATCACAAGTTAAAACTCAAATTCAAATTCAAAACAACAACAAACAACATCACAGAAAGAGAAAGCACAAATAGAGACATACAAGCCATTCGCGGTGGCCCTGAAGGCCCTCCTTATTGAGAACCTTGACGGCCACGGGTAAAGATTTGAGGCCAACCCTCACATTCTCATCAATGTAACCTTTAAAGACAGTTCCAAAACCACCTTCTCCGAGAATATAATCAGAGCGAAAGCTCTTGGTAATGGTCTCGAGTTCATACAAAGTGAAGGCAATTACATGTGTATAAAGCACAGCATTCTTTCTAGAATCCTCTAAATTACGCGGAGTCGAAGGTTCGCTCAGATCTGATATCGAACGGTTATGCTTCTTCTCAGGTTTAACAGAAGAAGATAATATATGAAGCTGCTGAACTGTAATTAAAAATAATTCATTTAAAAAAAAAAAAAAAAGGAAACCCTAAAAATTCAAATTAAAAAAAAAAAAAAAAAAAAAAGAAGAAAATTGAGGAAACACATTTGCAGATCTGAAGAAAAACCTTGAGCAGTGGAGACAACAGCGGATTCTTCTCTAGTGCCACAGTTGCCCATTTTCGTTTTGGTGAAACTGAATTTGATTAATTGTTGAAAACGATAGCTGAGCCTGAGCTTGTTGCAGGGATGTCCAGATGGCGCTGAGTTTCATTCTTCACTGTCAGCTTTGCGTTTTTGTTTTGCTTCCTAAAATTTCCCACTGTACTACTCACACTTTTAAATAGTAAGAAATTATTAAATTGCTTATAAATATCTAGACTTACATTTTTTTTTTTAAACTTCAATCAATATTTCAAAATATAAATATATGATCAAATTTAATGATTGATGAATTGACATTCTAATTGATTTAAATCAATACCTAGATATTGATATTTAAAATTAAGTAAAAAATTTAAATTTTTATATATGTATTATGTGATGTGAATATATTTATATGCAATTTAATAATTTTTTATATATTAAAATAGACTGTTAAAAAAACATAGGTTGAGCCGTTGAGGCAGTCTTGTATTGTATCTAAGCCGCTGTATTAAAAGTCCTACATGTAGCATATTCCTAGCCTTGTACAATTTATCACGTGACTATTTTTTAAAAAAAATATTAAAAATTCTACTGCCAAATCACTTGATTTTGGCTAAAGCGGAGTAGGTAAAATTCTCGTCTGTTCCAGGTTTTTACAAAAAATACAACCCGTGAACTCAAACCCAAAAACTAACAATTAAATCATAAACTTATTGACACTAAACCATATATTTTGAGAACTTATCACATGACAATGAAATAATAAATTAACTATTTAAATACATAGCCTTTTCTAATAATATTATATTATATGCTACATTTGTCAACTTTGTAAGAACAAAATTACTGTTAAACATTAAAAAAAAAATTTGTTTAAATGAGTATTGTAATATAATTCGTGAAAAAAGAATTAAGTGAAAAGTCATTGGGCTGAAAGGAGGTAGGGCTTCGTATACCCAAGTTCATGAAACGAATGGGCCTGAATCCGAAATATTTCATTTATGGGATGGGTTATTAGGGAAATCGAGCACATAATCCCACAGCGACTGAACTATATGTATCAGATTCTTATCCAAAGTCAATTCATCTCGTTATCTATCCGTCTTCGTCAAAATTAACCTATTAATTTTTTGTCATTCTCAAAATTACTCATATTTTGATAAATATATTTAATGATCAAATACAACAATTTCTTTTTTCTAAGAGAAAAATCAACCCAACAATACATGATTTGTAAAGTTAATGATAGTTTATTGGTTGGGTTTTGTTGCTATGATAGTTTTGTATGATTTATTAGGCTAAAAAACACTTAATATAATTAAAAAGGACGAAAATTGAAGTTAATTTGAGAAAAAAAAATTATAAATGGGAGCCGATTTCTGGCGCCCATTGAGGTCCTGGGCGCTCGTTGGGGCCCTGGACGCCCGCTATGGCTCTGACTCCTGTGTGGGTGCCCATTATGACCCGGGTGAGCCTCCAGGCGCCGAAACTGACACTCACTTGCAGTATTTTCAGAAAATTATTTTTTTCACAAATATATTTTAATTTTTGACATATTTCATCATACTAAATATTTCCCTACTAATGAGAAATGATTATATCCTTTCATGCTTGTGTTTTTGATGAATTTATTCTAAATTATTGGAGAAACAAGAAGATTATATAGTGATTTAGTCTTGAATTTGTGTTCAAGGTTTAAGTTCTCTAATCCAACTTGTGAGGGTCTAATATTATTTTCTTTGGTCAATAATAATATATTGTCATAGTTGGATTAATTTTGAGGATGAAAAAAATTAATTGGTCAATTTTATAAATTTTCCATAGACCTTATCAAAAATATACATCAATTATGTAACTTTGTTTATGGTTCTATCAAAAAATTATAAAGTGTATTAAATTGATATTAAATTTAGGTATACTTGAAATATTTATCAAACATTGGATATACAAATAATATAAGATCGTTGCATGTTTTCTACTTGATACACTTTACGATTTTTAAGTGGATCAGTAAAGAAAGTTAAAAAATAATGTGTATTTTTTATAATTTTAGATATATGATTAATAATTACCTAAGTATCCCAAAGCTTTTGAAGCCGCAATGGCAATGGCAAAGGCAATTACAACGACAACAACATCAACAACAGAAGATTGCAGTAGTAGTGGATTGAGTATGCAATCTCTTAGCTCAACTATCCCTCGTTCTTAATGTCGATTTTTAGCTTCATCTTGCCACCCTCCCAAGTCTCCGCGCCATGCTCTCTCGTCCAAGAGGTGGTATCGTGTAATATAGTATGGTTTTCTTTGTATAAGTAGAGAGAACACCTTCACAAAATATGACTTCTCAAACTTCAATCGAGTCTAATCCTATTGAACTTGTCTACCTTTCGTCTAGTCTTTCTCTTCCCCGTTATTGTTCTAAACGAATTTCCTCCAAGATTGAAAACTTTAAGGAATATTCTTATATTCCAGAATAGGGTCAGGTTGGAGAATCCTCTATACCTCTAGTTAATCATTATAATATGTATAAAAAATCCAACTCTATTACTAGAAGTATTCGCACTTTGATCTCTACCCGATGACCTACACCAAGAAAGTATGTTCAGTCTTCTAAATTGGACCAATGAACTCTCCAAGCAACCAAAGCAGAGCAATATGTCACTGTCACTTCTCCGAAAAACCCGGACATACGACCGACAGAAGACAACATTGTCATTTCCCTGAGCCTATAATGTGTACATACATAACGTGTTGTGATTCATATTGTGCTGATTAATTTACATATATGCATGGCTGTCATACATATAATGAACATGAAATACATAAACATGTTATACGTGA